>QNUK01000007.1:4297500-4642500 GCA_013621035.1 Clarias magur | reverse complement strand
ATTTAGATATGGAATGCTTATCAGTTCAGCTATAAAGGCAATGACACGATAACCTTATTGTCCCTAATATGTACTATAAAGATTGTGTTGTTTCTCTCATCACTGCAACAGAATTCTGCATGCAAGCCGAACAAATTTAAAAAGCACTGTAGTTTCTTAAGAAATCCTACACGAATATATTTATTATATACACTGCAAAAAAATGAATAAACAAATAAAAACATTTAATGCATGTCTAGTGTAATACGTGTGGTGCACAAAAGTCTGCATCCTCCACTGAAGCATAAGAGAAAGCAAAACTTACCTTCTTGAACAAACACGGAGAACGTGGCAAAGATCAGCAGAACAGTTTGCAGAGACAGATCCATTGTTAAAAAAAAAGTTTAAAACACCAAAGTTGTTTAGATCCACAGAAAGCAAGGTTCGTGCTCAGGTTGACTGAGTGTTAAGATCGTAGTGCTCTTGTTAGAAGCAATGACAGGTGCTCATTCGTAGCTCAGACTCCCGGCCTGCCTCTTATATACCAGTTAGACACACCTCCTGTTTTTTTTTGTTTTTTTTTCACCAACACATGGACGCTGTTACACAATGAGTCGCCTCCTCGCATTCTCCAGGGGATCATCAGTTAGGCATGGAAAACTGGATAGGAAAAAAAAGAGAGAGAGAGAGAGAAAAAAATTAAGGAGTGGAGAAGCTGAGATGGTCCTGCTTTGACTACTATTGTGAGATGTAAGATATCACTGTCAGGGTGTGATATGAAACCTTTCCTGCCTTTTTACCTCAGGGAGTCTTCATTATTATATGGAAAAAGAAACGAGTCAAGGTGGTGTTTAATGACTTCTTTTTTTTTTTTTTTTGAAGGTGTAGGTGTGCTCTTTTTCTTTGTTTAAAAAATATGTACAATACTACTGCACATGCATAATACTATACTATATATATATATATATATATATATATATATATATATATATATATATATATATATATACATGAAGAGAGAGAGAGAGAGAGAGAGAGAGACAAATAGTACTGAAAAATTTCATAAAAAGCTCATATACAGTATTAACTATATATATATATATATATATATATATATATATTAATTTAGTGTCTAAATATCATATATATTTATTTTATATCATGACAATGTATTTATTTATTTTCTATTTAATTAAATGTAATTTTTATTTATTTATGTTTTTTATCACATTGAGACATGACACAGTGGATAATAATATAACAACTCATTAAACTCATTAAATAGCATTCCAAACATTCAGACATGCAATCTATTTTAGTAAAATTTGCATTTAATTAATACCTAAAAGCTACTGTATTTGATACAGTACACTTCAATATACAGTAGTCAATATACAGTAATATACTGTACTAACTTTACTTATGTAAAAATGCATAAGAACTTTAAGAACTTTATACTTTGTACATTACAAACTGTGTAGACATAAATTATCATAAATCTTATTAGACTTTAGACTTTTTTTTACTGCTTTAATGTTTTATTGAGTCATTCGTGTTAATTATATTTAAGATGCTGCTTTGTACTTGCAATGTGCAATGGCTTTTTAAGTCATAAACTGGTACCAAATGGATTCTAAAGAATTATGTCTAATAAGATTGATGTTACTCACTCATTGTTAATAGTTTGCAACAATATTGTAAGAACAATTTAATGATCATTATCACGCCTAATAGAGGCAATTATTGTTCATTTTAACACAGTATCCTGTATTTGAAAGTAATAAAAAAAATCTCTCAATTAACTCCATATTTGTTTTTTTCCTCTTTAAAGTCATGCCACTTTAAACAGGGTATATTTCATATTGTATTACATTGGTATTTTTCTTATACCTACAGTACTGTATATCTATTGCTGCCTTTTATTTCTGATTATTCTGATTGCTTTGTTAGGCTTTTAACTTCACTCATCTGTAAATTGTAATCTGTAAAAAAAAAAACATTCTGTTTAACAATAAGAATATATTCTAACAATATGACAATAAACAATATTTATAACAATAAATTCTAACTCCAAATCTCACATGATGGAATTAAATTTCACAATTTCATTTCATGATGGACCTGAAGACTATTCAAGCTATTCGTGAGGGACGTGCCGTCTCCTTTTATTTATTTATTTATTTATTTATTTATTTTTGCATACTTCCCTAGCAGTTAATGCAAATTGTCTGGATCATCATCATCCATTACTTTACATGTAGGTCTTCACTCTATCAGGTCTCATTGCTAAGCCGTAATGAATGGAATTCAACAGTGGATATCAGATAATAAATGGCACTGGGTAGAATATGCAAATGTGAAGAAAGATAGAAAATGTGGAACAGGAATTAAACTCGGTCATATTTTGCATGCCGGATTTTGGTAATTGCCCTCTTGGAATGATACCTCTTCATTCAAGTGATCCTGCTTCTCCTTCAATACATAAAGTCTGCAGAATTAATGACTGTACATTACAGTAGTTATAGTTTATCTATTTTATTATTGTCATTTAATGAATGTCAGGATGACTGATGTGATGTCAGAGTTGCTATGGGATGAAAAACAATGTCGCGTTTGAAACAAAAGGGGGCAGAAATGCCTCCAAGGAACATACAGTCTTTGCAAGGGGCAGGAAATGCCAGAGTCACGTCACCAGCCATTAAACAATGGCATCAACGAAACTATTTGTCACATTTAAAAAATTGGCCAAAAAACGGCCAAAGCTTAAGCAAATATTTTTCTGGTGCCACAGAACGGGCAGACTGTAAACAGATCGTCTGTCTGGAAAAATCAAGAATTTAAGATAAGGCATTACACTTACATTACATTACATACATTACATACATACATATATGCATGTAATTCTGTAAATACCGGTGCATGTTAAATGCAGGAGGTATGATCTTAGTCATCACATGTTCAGCTGATGTTCATCGAAACTATTCGGCTGACCTCATAAATAGTTAACCATTTGCAAAGGAGACCCGCATGGCAGCGCTCGCCTATCTAGCGTCTGTCTCTGTTTTGTCTCTCTCTCTTTCTCATTCTCTGTTTCATTCCGTCTCTTCCTGCAGTCACACTGCAAAAATGCACCTTTGTCCATTTCCTGTTCTGGATGGCTCGGCAACATGCCACGCAGAGTGTGTCAACAGGCCCGTGCAGTTAAATGACTCTAAGGAATTCCTTAGGTGGCCCGTCGGCATGCAGCACTGTTTGGGACTTTGATACTTTTCTCTTTCCTCCTGATAATCCCTGACCAAAACAGGTCAACAAAAACAGAGGAAGTCCATATGCAAGGTTTTATCAATGGTGATTAATTAGACAGCAATGATGTTATAAAAAAGCACTTCATTATTTTTTGGATACAGTCTTCCAGACAATTTGATCAGTATCAGAGCTTCTTATCCACTTAGGAGAAAGTTGGCTTGGCAGCAGATGCAAAACAAAAAGCAAGGAAAATAAACTAGATGGTATATAAAGGGCACACCCTTACAACGCAATGACACTACCTTTATCTGCGTATATTGCTACAAATGATCATATCAGTACCTATAGCATTACTCAGCTTTAAACTGGAACTAGGCATGACCTACTGTAAACTCTATAGTCTTTCTTTTTTACTTTCTTACCTACGCATATACTTACGTATGCACTTACTAGGCAAATCATTCACTCAGTCATCATCTATACCACTTAATCCTGTATTCAGGGTCACAGGGACACCTCAAATTAACAGTAATTATTAACTATATATAAGTAAACTGGTCACAGGATCATGGGCACCCAAGGCCCGCTGGGACCAAACGCCAGCCGGATCGATCCGATCCCACAATAAAGCACAAACCGCTGAGAACAGTCAATGATCGAAAGGCACCAGAACACCCAGTGCATCACCAGCCTGCGGACATGGGGCCAAGCACAAAAAGAGTCCAAGGTTACACGTTATGTGTTCTCCATGGCTTTTCCCAACACGTGCATCAAGGACGCTGTAGTGAAAACTCAACATAATTGATCATAAAACAATTCATATGTTGCTAATATGATGTATAATTGTTTTTTTCACAAGCAGTAGGAGGCGCAACCTGACTGAATACAGTCCTGTATGTGCAGAACCATTTCAAGTTCAGGCATAAATTTGTAGTTATCCAAGTCCCTACTTGATGTTGATGACGCCTTGCATCTTGCAATAGCTTGTTACTGTACCATATATAGTAATACATGTGACTGTTCTTCTTAGAAATAAGGTTTTCTTAAGGGTTTCTATTTCTATTATAGAGTTTTATTCCGTTGTGCAAAAGTGCCCCTTGGTGGATATCCAGTGGTACTGAAATATGATCTGGATCCACTGCATGAATGAATGAATGAATGAATGAATGAATGAAGTACGTAATGAATTCCTTAGTTGTACACTTGCAGAGATTATTATATTTTAATCTAGTGATTTGGTTTGTGTCAATGAAGACTACGGCTCATAAGCAGAATCAGAATCCTGTACCTGGAGTTTTAGTTTCATTGTCTGGTAATTCACCTCTGAAGGAAGTGCTTGTAAAGGGTGTGGGTGAGAAGGGTCAGAGATAATCTTGTGAATGTGTATCTGATAAGAAATGCCAATGCATAAAGTATTCAAAATACCTGAACAGGGAGTCAGGCGTTTTGTCTCAGGCAGAGGTGGAAAGTACTTACCGTATGTAAATTTAGTCCCAGGCTTCCGACATCCACCGGCCAGAATAAAACCAGTCAAGATGAATCAACATACCTTTTTACCTTGATTATGAAAAATACTTCCAAATACTTATTGCACATCTCAAAACAAAACAAAAAAAGGCCATGTCTTGTAAGATACTGGTGTACAGCATTTTGGAATGGCTGAATAACCCCTACCAATACTTGAGCAAACTTGTTCATTATCTTCAGAGCGACGATACAGTCTAGTATACAGATTCAACCACCTTAATGCATGCTGGCATTTTATTGGCTGGAAATGAGTATGCTTTCTAAATGTTCCCATCACGCACATAGTGTTCCAGACACGGGCTAACCAGCTTGATGACAACAGTAAGTTATCAGGGCTGTCTGCAGCTGCCTGGCCACACACCTCAAGGGCAGACATTCGGATGAATTACTCTTCCTCTTCAGCAAACATAGCGTTATATTGGCCTTGCCAACATTTAATTTTTAAACCCATAATTTAATGGGTTAATATGACTATAAAACGCATTTGATGTTCTTATCAGAATCACCCAGTTATGATGATCTCATTGCAAAATAATGCAATTATATATATGAGGTTTTATTTACAGAAATGTTTTTGAGAGCAATAAGTGGTTAAATGGCACAAAATACTTATTATTATTATTATTATTATTATTATTATTATTATTATTATTATTATTATACATTTTATTATTATTGTTATTATTATTATTATTATTATTATTATTATTCTCAACATTTTATTTAATCAAACAAGTAACTTTTTATTATTATTAAGATTTGGACATGCACCTAGAATTGCAGTCCACCTTGTCATTTGGGGGGGCTGCTTTTGTAGCCAATGTAATCAGTCACATCACATCCATTATTATGTTAATGCTGCTCTGTAAGCACATTGAGCAATTACACTTACGCTTCTAAATTCTCATCATATTGTGTTTGCTCTTTGATGTTGTCAAGCTTAACATGTCCACCCTGAAAGTTTCATACATAAAGATATGAAAAATGTCAGGGTAGACGCGCACACACACACACACACACACACACACACACACACACACACACACACACACACACACACACACACACAAAATGTGTGTGCATGTTCTGTTCTGCCCATGCTTGGTGGGTTTCCCCTGAGAACGTCAGTTTCCTCCTACATGAAGATTAGGCTGATTGGCATTCACAATTTGCCTCTAGTATGTAAATGTGTGCGCACAGTATGTGTGTTCCCTGTGATGAATTGGTCTCCGGGCATAGACTCCAGGCCTTCCCGCAACCGTATTGTATATGTATACTGTATATAGGGTAGTGAATTATTAGATTTTTATTTTTGCATATTTGTTACAGTTAAATCATTCAAATCATCAAGCAAATTTTAATATTACACACAGATAAACGAAGTAATTGTGATATAATTTTTAATGGTTTCAATGGTTTTAAAAAGCTTTGCAAACAAGCCTGGCCTTTTGCCATCCCTACGCATTTTGCCACCCTTAGTGGTAACATATTAATCAAGCATTTGCGATACCTCGCAATAAATCTTTCACACTCTTCTTTTCTTCAAAATTGGTTAAATTCAGCCACATTAGAGGGTTACGGATGATAGTATTGCTGCGTAACGCAAATGCACTTGAGCTTGAGGCCAGACATTCTCCTTCAGGATTTTCTGGTAAATCGCAGAATTCATGATTCCACAAGTTATGGCAAGTTGCCCCCGTCCTCAAGCTGCAAAGCAGCCCCAGAGCATTACACCACCACCACCATGTTTGACTGTTGGTGTGATGTGACTGTTATGAAATGCTGTGTTGGTTTTACACAGCATTTAAAATGTAACATGATGCACACCTTCCAAAACGATTTAGTTTCATCAATCCACAGAATATTTGCCCTAAAGTCTTGGGAATAATTAAGATATTTTTGGCAAATGTTAGATCAGCCTTAGTGTTCTTTTTGGTCAGGAGTGGATTTTAGACTTGGAGCATTCCCATGGATGCCATATTTGCCCCAGTCTCTTTCTTATTGTTGAATCATGAACATTGAACTTAATTGAGGCGAGTGAGGCCTGCAGTTCTTTAGATGTTGTTTTGGGTTCTTTTATGAGCTCCTGGATAATTTGTCATGGTGCTCTTGGCGTAAATTTGGTAGATCAGTCACTCCTGGAAAGGTTCACCCCTGTTCCAGGTTTCTCCATTTGAGAATAATGGACACTGTCTCTCACTGTTGTTTGCCGGAGTCTCAACGCCTAAGAAATATTTTCCAGACTTCTTCAGACTTGTTCTTGAATTTCTATAGATCGCCAATTGGATGGGTTGCTTTTTGAGATCTTTTAACATGCTTCACTTTGTCAGATAGTTTCCATTTAGGTGATTTTATCACCAGGCATGGCAGTGATCAGGCTTTGGTGTGGAAAGTGAAACTACAGTAGTTCAGCCTTACAAAGAATTTGATTAATCACACTCACTCACATAGTGTTGTTCATAATATAGTGAAGGGAGTTTTACACTCACTCACTCATCATCTATACCGCTTAATCCTGTATTCAGGGTCACGGGGGCCTGGAGCCTATCCCAGGAGACTTGGGGCACATGGCAGGGTACACCCTGGACAGGGTGCCAATCCATCACAGGGCACACACACTCGCTCATTCACACAAGGAAACCACGAAGAAACCAGAGTACCCGGAGGAAACCCACCAAGCACGGGGAGAACTCCATGCACACAGAGCCGGGAATTGAGCCTGGCCGGGGATCGAACCTGGACCCTGGCGGTGCAAGGCGACAGTGCTAACCGCAACACCACCGTGGTGGAACAACTGGGCTAGGTAGGTTTGGACAGCTTATTTCCTTTAATAAATAAAAGCATCATTTAATTGAATTAATAATTGTTGTAATCACTCTGGTTATCTTTGTGTAATAGTAAAATTATTTTTTTGATATGAATTTGTTATGAATAAGTGTGAACAGATATAGTTGCAAGCATCGATGAGTGTGCCCAAGCAATAAGACAGAAGGACAGTGGACACATGCATTTAAAGGGCATATCCCAAGACTATTATGACTTTTATAAATCTTATAAAAGCAAGGATTTTATGTTAAGACCTCCAAAAATCCCCAGATGCTGGAAAAAAGCATCACACTACTTTCTATGTTTATGTGATGTCATAGAAAGTAATTAACCACTTTTTGACATAAGTTTAAGGCATCATCACGGCTGACCTGTTTGAGATCTGCTCTGCAATTTTGCATCCTGAATGTCTTGAGATCACATTGGCCAGGGTTGGTGGCGATGGGATAAATTCCCTTGGAAGAGTATGTAAAATATCTTCGAGTGCATTTTGGAAAACGAGGCAAAATAACAGACTTCCTGTTGACTTGAGCCCAGGACATGCAATGAGGTCTAAATGTGTACCTGGTTCCGAGTGCCTACTTTACATGCAAGTGTGCAAAATCTTGCTGCCATTAGGATGTCAGATTTTAACTTGTCTGCCAATTTCCATGAATTTTTGAGTATGTTAAGACCCCCCCACATAAAATGGGTTACTGTAGGCTAGCTTAAATTAAGAGTTCACTCTGGAAATCAGATGAAGGTATAAACCTTTCATGATAAGATCCTACTCTCGAGACAGGGTACACCTAGAGAGGGTGCCACTCCATCGCAGGGCAAACATGCACACATACACATACACACACACTCTCACTCACATACTCATTCACAAACTACGAACAATTTTCATTTAATTTCTTTTTTATATACGGGTGATAAAAAACATATAAATCTATAATAAAAAAACAGAGATTATGCAATGGCACAAAAGGACAAAGCGCACCACTATGCAGATACAATCAAAGCACAGGAACAAACATCAGTTCACACAAATTTCACGTGCATGAACTACAACACAGGAAGAGGCGAGGTACTGTCTAAGGAAAATAATAGAAGCTGTAAGGCAGAGTTCAAATTACACTGTGGCTTTCAGGGGAGCCCTATTTTCCAGTGTGCACCACGAATTCCCAGGTCACCTGCACATTCATATACAGTAAACGCACCGCTACATGGTCAATAACAGGCAAAGAACATTCTACTATAAGACGACTACTGCAGGCAGTTCATATATTCAATAACATTCAACAAAATTGTGTTAGTGGAGTCAGATGTTCAGAAAATGGAATGCAATATTAATTACAAACATGACAATGATATAATTATACTTATTTTATTTCATTTCATGAACTTATGGAAAATAAATTCTACATTTCAGATAGTTGGTCAATATAAAACTATAATTATTTGTAAAAAACATCTATTATTTATTATCAATTAAATCAATTAAACTATACATTCTAATTATGAATTCTAATTAATTAAATAAAAATAACACATCCAAGCATTTTGTCCAAGACCTCATTTCCCAGGAAGTTTTTGATGATATATATCATCTTGGGGAATTTATTTTTATCTTAAGTACAATATATATATATATATTTTATTATTACTAAAAGTCCTGGTGACACTGTGAGCCTCTGATGGAAAAACAGAAACACCTGATTGCTGTATTTCTTTCAAAATGTTTCAAAGTCTTCCTTTATTTCTTCAGCACACTCACCTTGCCATTTCACTGTCACCTTTCAATCCAGAAACAAATAATATTTTATAATTATTTAATAATATTATACCTTTCTTTAAAATTAAAGTGCACATTATTTTCAGATTCTCAGTTCATATTTATTCATTTTTACTTAAACATTGGATTGTAAGAAAAGAAACAAAAAGAGCCCCCAAAAAATTTAAATGGAAAATGTACATATGGACATGTTGCACATTCTTTGTTTGTGTTTTACACATAAAATGAAGACTAACTTGCGATTTAAAACACGGACAATAACACTTTAATTAAATTAGCTTACTTTACAAAATCAAAATTATTCACAACTATGAAAATGTGGATGAAATGTGACAAAAGTGTATGAATTAAAATTATTTATACAATTTCCCTCTGGGAGTAATAAAGTACTCTATTTACAGTACCTGTACTGTATCTATCTAGATTGTCCCTGATGAGCAAGCCGAGGGCAATGTTTATATGATTATACTTATCTTTTTTAAAGAGTTGTAATGTTTTATTTACTTTTTTAATATTCTTCTCACTTTGCACATTCTGTGTAATATATATATATATATATATATATATATATATATATATATATATATATATATTTTATTGGGTTTGTCTAGTGCAGTTTTTTTTTTCTTTTATTGTAGTGAAATCTGTATATCTTTCTATTCATTTCTATCTTTCCATTTTAGGTCACAGACAGTCTTACAAGCATTTCGCTGCATATCATGGAGCTAATAAATTTTAATTTTAAATTTGAATTAAAGTGTGTTGTTTTAAAAAAATGACATTTATTTCTTCTGATACTATTCTAGAAAAAGAAATGGATTATCACTAGATACAGATAGAAATAGACGCTCTCTATATATTTTTTATTATTAAGTGATTAAAAAAATTAGAAAAAAATGTGTCTAAAGATACATATTAAAAACAGGTTGTTTGTTTTAAGACTTCAGCAGCAACCTCATTTCTCCTCTCGTCTGTTCCAACCCACTCAGCATTCAGCTTCACTAGTATACTAATCATCAGCCTGATCATCTGTCATCATCTGCACCACTTCTCACTGGTTCATACTTTAAGTTTGATGGGGTTTTATACAACATTCCTCAGAAACTGCTGAAAATGAGAGAGACAAAAAAATGTCCTGCAGGAAGCCTGTAGAAATATTCTGTTTAGTTTTAATAATTTTAAAAAAATTAAAGAAAGTCTGGCTTTTTGGAAAAATGTACTAGGATGTCATTAATGAGAAGTAGTGAGAATAAACATCACACTGCTGGTGTTAGTTGAATGGAATGAAGATAAAGATACACACACACACACACACACACACACACACACACACACACACACACACACACACACACACACACACACACACACACACACACACTTTTCCTGTCCACTTGTACAAGAAAACAAAAACGTGGCACCATTTGAGGAAAGTGTATAATTACCGAGTGATTAAACCTCCAAACATGATAGTATGTCTGACCTTCTCTTTCCTTTTTTTTTTTTTAATTAAGAAAATCAAATTACAACATACCAAGCCTCAGGTCTATGCCGATTCGTGAGGGTTGTTGTGGTAAGCTTTATCGTGTTGCTGTGGCAGCCGCATTGGAAAGCCCTGCCCTCTATAGTTTCAGCTGAAATCAAAAGGCACACATTACTGAAGAAACGTGTGTTTAATCTTCAAACTGACATATTGTCAGATAATTGCAAATGATTAAGACCAGAGCTGTGCCCTTTGAGTAGAAACTCTGCATGCACACAGTATACCGTAGACATACTTTGTTAGTCTTGTGTTGGTTTTGGATAAGCACGACTTTCACAAGACCAGGCGAGTACAAGGTCTGATCGCCTGCAGTGCCTGGCTCTCAGATATCACTCAGAAATTAGATTTCGTTATTAAAGAGCACAACAAGACAGTAAAGAGCATTAAACAATGAAAAACAGCTCTCTGGCTCCCAGAGACACGACAAGCTGTGGCAACTACCTCACTTGGGATGATGGACCTCACTTGAGATGAAGTGAAATAATGGGTTATAAAAGTAATCAAGCATTGAGGATGAATTTATTCAGCATTGTAGTGAATAGAAATCAAATGGTATTTTGTAATAACTTGGCTTTAGCATTTTTTTTTTTTATATGAGATTTTCAAAGTGGGCATTGGATACAAATCAGTAGTGGGGTTAAACTGTTTCATTATTATATTTATTATCTTAATTTACTTTATTATTATTATTATTATTATTAACATGACATTCATATATAATGTGAACTTGGTCTTTAGTGGCAATGGAAATCAGACAGTGGAAAAAGAAAGAAAATAATTAGAAAAAAAGCTTGTCTTTGATAATCTGACAAAATATTGTTCACATTTAAATACCATTCATTTAGTAAATCTGTATTGAGAAAGTCTGAGGAGCTGTTGAGACCCCTGGTTATAAAAGGTCTAACAATTAATAAAAAATTATTATTATTATTTTTAGGGATATAAGTTAGGATCAGAGCACTGCATCAGCCAGGATACAGCACCCTTTGTCTTTCTTTGTCTTTCGCCTGTATCCTTTCTTGGGTCGCCACGGCGAATCATCTGCCTAACCCTATCTTCTGCATCTTCTTCTCGCATGTCCTCGCTCACTGCATCCATAAATCTCTGCTTTAGAGGTCTTCCTCTAGACCTCCTGCCTGGCAGTTCCAACCTCAGCATCCTTCTACCGATATATTTACAATCTCTCATCTGACCCAAATGTCAAACCACCTCAATCTGGCCTCTCTGACTTTGTCTCCAAAACATCTCACATGGGTTGTCCCTTTGATTGACACATTCTTGATCCTATCCATCCTTGTCACTCCCAAAGAGAACCTCAACATCATCATCTCTGCTACCACAAACTCCTGTCATTTCTTCAGTGCTGTAGAGCATCGCTGGACTCACCACTGTCTTGAACACCTTTTCTTTCATTCTCGCTGATACAATTTTGTCACATAACACACTTGCCTCTTTTCTCCACCCGTTCCAACCTGCCTGTACACACCTCTTCACCTCAATTATACATTTCATCAAATCTGAAGAAAAAAAAATAGACAATATTTATTACTGTATTTAGGCTAATTGAACTTATCATATTTTATAGTTTAAATGTATGTAATTTATTTAATTTATTTATATTATCTTTGTTCTTAAGTGTGCTCTCTTGTAGTAAATGACTTCAGAGTCACACTAAGTTTCCAGAGTGATTTTAGATTCCATTATTTAATTCTGTTTCAATTTCTGTATCAATTTGATTAATATGGCAAAGATTGTGATTCAACTGTAATAATGATAATGAACCTTGTGAACCTGATTATAATAATAAAACTGTTCTCTCTGGCTGCCTCTAACCCTAGTACTAAAGAATACCACTGACCACAAGGCACACCAATTCAGAATTGATATTAAGGGCAGGGTTAGCTGAGTGGACTACTGCTCATAAGGTGGGGGGTTCAAACCCCAGAACCCCCAAGGTGCCACTGTTGGGCCCTTGAGAATCCTCCTTAAGACCCTTAAACCTCACCTGCTCAGATGTATAATGAGATAAAAACTGTACGTCTCTCTGGATAAGGGTGCCTGCTAAAATTTCTGAAATATAAATCTGGGTATCCTCTTCAGATTATCAATATTAGCTGCATGAAGTTATTCTTTTTACATGGTCAGTCTCATATTCGATTCAGAGACTTTGATGATTACAGTGTGGGCATGAGGCAGGAATACCTCTGGAATGGAATCTAAGTCCTTCATCGGACCTTAAACACACACATTCACACCTTGGGACAGTTTAGAATGGCCAATCAATCAATTTTTTCCATATTTTAGGAGGTGAGAAGAAACCAGAGAACCCAAGAGGAACCCAAGAACAGATTGAGAAACACCACACATAAATGATAATTCAAGCCCAGGATTGAAAATAGGAACTTGAAGCTGTAAGTCAGCAATGCTAACGAGTGCAACATCTAGCCTGCTAGGAATCCAGTATCTATCTAATCTGTAGATCTGGATTAGAGTAGAAGGAGTGGGATCCTACAGAAAACAACACAAAAATGTGCACAAGTGGGTGGTTTGCTTGGTGAAAAAGATTATTATGTCTGTTGTTTCTGTTAGACTACAACAAAATCAGAGGCATCTTTCGTCTCTTTTCTTTCAGTAAATCTGTTCAAAAAGCCACATTCTGTACTCACACAAAAGATTTTAGTCAAATTCATGCAACTCAGCGTATTACAACAATACTCATATTAATTAGAGCCAGGAATATAGCATTTAATCTGGAGACAGGACAGTATATAGCACTGCCAGGACTGCACTAGAAGGGCCATAAAATATGCAATATAAACAGTGGATCGCGGCCCATTTTACTCTCTACCACCAACCCCCGGGAGTTGTAGGAGGGAATCAGGGTCATAACAGACTATAAAAGAACAACATCTTTATCTTTTAACAGTTGTGACACCTTAGCGGAGGAGGGCACTGCCCCGCCCTCCAATACTGAGCAACCATGAAGTAAGGTAGTGCCTCCGAAATATTAATCCCAGGAAGGCTGCCGGACGTGATGGAGTGCCTGGTCGGGTGCTCAAGGACTGTGCAGCTGAACTGGTGGAGGTCTTTGTGACTATCTTCAATCTGTCTTTGTCCACATCATGGGTGCCAGAATGCTTTAAAAACAAATTCATTATAGTTCTCATCCCCAAAAGGTCACATATCAGCTGTCTAAACAATTCGGTTGCATTTACATCTATATTTAATGTCTGGAGAGGTTGGTGATCAAGCGCAATAAGGATGTCATACCACCCACACTGGACCATTACCAGTTTGCATTTAGACCAAACAGATTGACAAAGGATGCCATGGTCATTGTGCTCCATACTGTGTTAGAACATCTCTTTGTCGATTTTAGCTCGGCTTTCGACACCATTTTGCCAAACAAACTCCAAATTAATCTTTGTGCGCTACGATTAAGCAGTGTACTATAGAACTGAACTGTGGTTTTTTAAACAAATCGTTCTCAGTGTGTCCTATAGGAAAACGCATGTCATTCACAGTGCGTATTAACTCAGGGGTCCCCCTGGGATGTGTACTAAGTCCCTTACTTTATATACTATACTCACATGACTGCTGCGCCACCCTTCCTTCCAATTACATCATAAAATCACAGTGTTAGACGTCATCACTAATAACGATGAGTCCTCATATGGAAGGGAGGTGGAACATCTGGCAGCTTAGTGTGATACCCACAACCTGACATCAAGAAGAATATCAAGAAGACCAGAGAGATGATCGTGGATTTTCACAGGAGCACAAGGACCACTCACTCACCACTCATTTTTGGAAATGGCACGGTAGAGAGGTTCACCAGGGTCAAGTTTCTTGACCTAACCGTGACAGAAGACCTACAACATGGGGTGATAATATCACCTCTGCCATGGTTTTTTTTTTTTGTGTGTGTGTACAGTACTTCTAATTTTTAAAATAGTTGTTAAAATCTATAATTTTACTTTTACTTAACGATGTTTTGTTTGAAGTGTTGTACTTATACTTGAATTTATAGTATTGTAAATATTACAAGTATTGTACTTATAAATGAATGAAAATTAAAAATAATAAATAATAATGCAATAGGGAAGGAAAAAAATTGCACCCCAGAAACCACTGCACTGATTGAGTAATGGGCGGTAGAACAAACGTGCTAAATTCACAAGAATGATGGAGACGGATGAAACAGATGTCAGTGATAAAGACCCAGATAAAAGTGTAATGCCATCAAATTCTTCTGAAGCAAACCCCTGGCCATTGTAACGTCCACTATTATGTTGTATATCATATTATGTATGTACGGTATGTTGCCCTTTTAAGAGTTGCCGCACCTCCCCCATTGTGTGCGTTGCGGAGGTATGGAACAGAGTAGGAACTCAGGTGTGCTCTTCACCCCCGAAACGCTCTAATCTTTTACCAGTTTCTTTACTTTTAAATTATGTTTTGTATTGTAGTTTTGTGATGCTGAAAGAGGCTGATAAAGGTTTTGTGCTGAACGTTATTCTCGGCTCTTTTTACCCTCAGCTATCCGGCGCAAAGCGTCACACCATATTTAAGCAAACACTTTGATTTCAAGCACAAGAAAGGCGGACAAGAGGTTTTATTATGCAAAGGTGTTCAGTCAATTAAAAACAACTAGTTTGAGATCTTCACTGTCTCCAAGAACATCATCTCACGACCCAACCAGAAACCATGGATTACTGCGGAGGTGCGTGCACTACTGAAAACCAGAGACTCTGCCTTCAAAGCGGGGGACAAGGCGGCCCTAAGAACAGCAAGGGCCAAACTGTCCCGGGCCATCAGAGAGGCGAAGCGCGCACACGCCCAGAGAATCCACAATCACTTCAGGGACAGCGGTGACACACGGCGCATGTGGCAGGGTATACAAGCCATCACCAACTACAGGACTTCCAGATGCGCTGAATAACTTCTACGCACGGTTCGACATGCAGAACGACGTGACGCCGAGGAAGACTATCCCTCCGCCGAATGACCAGGTGCTGTGTCTCACCACGGCTGATGTGAGGAAAACTCTACGCAGAGTCAACCCACGTAAAGCTGCTGGACCAGACAACATCACAGGCAGATTGGTCAGAGAATGCGCAGAACAGCTGGCAGGTGTTCTCACCGACATATTCAACATCTCTCTGAGCAGCGCTGTCGTTCCCACATGTTTTAAGTCTACCACCATCGTCCCCGTGCCAAAGAAGTCTTCTGTGTCCTGTCTCAATGACTACCGCCCTGTTGCACTAACACCCATCATCATGAAGTGCTTCGAAAGGCTTGTCATGAGACACATCAAAGCCCTGCTGCCCCCCTCAATGGACCCCCTGCAGTTCGCGTATCGTCCAAACCGTTCAACGGACGATGCCATCTCCACCACACTCCACCTGGCACTGTCACATCTTGAAAAGAAAGACATTTACGCCAGAATGCTGTACATAGACTTCAGTTCAGCATTCAATACAATCATCCCCCAACACCTGATCGGGAAGCTGAGCTTGTTGGGCCTGAACACCTCCCTCTGCAACTGGATCCTGGACTTTCTGACCGAAAGACCTCAAGCAGTGCGGATCGGGAGCTACACCTCCAGCACCACCACACTGAGTACTGGGGCCCCCCAGGGCTGCGTGCTCAGCCCCCTGCTGTTCACACTGCTGACTCATGATTGTGTAGCGACACACAGCTCCAATCATATCATCAAGTTCGCTGATGACACGACCGTGGTGGGTCTCATCAGCAAGAACGACGAGTCGGCGTACAGAGAGGAAGTGCAGAGGCTAACGGACTGGTGTAAAGACAACAACCTGGCTCTGAACGTCGAAAAGACAAAAGAGATGGTTGTTGACTTTAGGAGGACTCGGAGCGAACACTCTCCGCTCAGCATCGACGGCTCTTCTGTGGAGATCGTCAAGAGCACAAAATTCCTGGGCGTCCAAATGGAGGAGAACCTCTCCTGGTCCCTCAACACCAGCTCTCTGCATAAGAAAGCCCAGCAACGTCTTTTCTTCCTGAGAAGGCTGAGAAAGGTCCAGCTTCCACAACCGATCCTCACCACCTTCTATAGAGGAACCATCGAGAGCATCCTGAGCAGCTGCATCACTGTCTGGTTTGGGAATTGTACCGTGTCAGACCGCAAGACCCTACAGCGGATAGTGAGGACAGCTGAGAAGATCATCAGGGTCTCTCTCCCTTCTATCGAAGACCTTTACACCACACGCTGCATCCACAAAGCCACCAGCATTGTGGCTGACCGGACACACCCCTCACACACACTCTTCACCCTCCTGCCATCTCGAAAAAGGTACCGAAGCATTCAGGCACTCACATCCAGACTGAGAAACAGTTTTTATCCGCAAGCCATCCGTCTCCTAAACACAAAGGGACTGGACTGATACCTGATACCTACATACCTGTGCTGCTCCTTGCAATTTTTTTGCACAATATTTAATTGCTATTTATTGCTATTTGCACCCAATACTTCTGTCAAAATTGTAAACTGTTTACTGCTGCTCTTCCCACTACCTCAATTCATCCTTCATCAAAAAAGTACTGTTATGTCTTACATTGTTGTGTCTGTCATGTACCACTTTGTTTGCACATTTGCATGTGCACTTTGTCTATTTTTGTATTTTTGTATAGATATTGATAGTTCTTCTTTTAGAGTAACTTAAAAATGTAAAATTTATGTTGTACATTTATGTTGTTACATGTATGTAGCACCCTGGTCCTGGAGGAACGTTGTTTTGTTTCACTGTGTACTAACTGTATATGGTTGGAATGACAATAAAAGCCTACTTGACTTGACTTGACTTGACTTGTCTTTTTACTTACACTAGAATCCCCCATCCCACCCCCGCTGTTAAAAAAGTAACTCTGTAACTTTTACTCTGAGTAAATCTTTTAAGAGCTACTTTTTACTTTTACTCGAATAGATTTTTATGATGGTAACTTTACTTGTACTTCAGTAAAATTTCACGGAAGTAACAGTACTTGTACTTGAGTACAAAAGCTTATTACTCTTACAACACCGGCACTTTATCACACGCAGGAAGATGTTGCTCTAGTAATATCTCGTTGTTACAGTTTTTATACTCTGTTACTTATAACAGTGACAATAAAGTTGAAGATGAAGTTATATACTAAGGGTGTTCAAGTCAAAGATATAGGCAATAGTAAATAGGATTTAAAACAGCATTTAACAACGTGGACCTCATGTGTGGCTCTCTCTCTCCATGTGATTTTTTTTTCTTCTCTCGGGCCACACAAAGGAGGATATGTACAGGGCAAAGCCTCACACATTGGAGGACTTGAAGGCACAGATTTAGGAGGTTTTCTGCAAAATCCCAACAAACCTCCTTCAGACGACTGTGCATTCCATCTCTGGCTGTTTATTTATTACCAATTTTTACCCACCCTACAGTACTGTATATAATCCCTTGGTACACTAATGCACTTATCCCAGTGTTTCACTAGGTCTTGGATACCACCAAGGTAGAAAGGTATTTCAGTATGCCAGAGCCATGATCAGACTGCCTACTTCATGTCTGAAACGCTGGCCTCCCAGGAACTCCTTTAACATGTGGAAATGGCTTGAAGCAAGGTCAGGGCTGTACAACGAATGTGGCAATAACTTCCTGTGATGTGCAAGTGGTGTTGGTGAATGATTGTGTGTACAGTTCCCACAGGTCTCATAAATTAGATCACTTATTAAATGTTCCCAGGAACGACGGCTGTAGACTTCAATCCTTGGAAGAGACATAGAATATAAGTAAGTATATCGTAAATGAAGAGAGGTTCCATAGTGTACAGTACTGTTGAAATGTTAAATTAAGTTCTGAGTGCATAAATGCAACTAAGATATTAGTTATAAATGTACGAATACAAATATTAACAGTGTTTGTGTGTACCTGAGGTCTACGTATGGAAGGACACGGTGCTAATCACTACTCTACCATTTTCCACCTACAGTACAGTGATGTAAAAAAGTGTACTGATTTCTTTTCTTTGCATGTTTGTCATGTTTAATGTTTCAGGTCATCAACAAATGTAAATATTAGTCAAAGTTAACACAAGTAAACACATCATGAAGGTTTTTTATTATTAAGGGAAAACAAAATCCAAAACTACATAGTCCTGTGTGAAAAAGTGTTTGCCCCCCTGTTAAAAAAACAACACCTGAGTTCAATTACTATAGGCACACCCAGGCCTGATTACAGCCACACCTGTTTGCAATCAAGAAATCACTTAAATAGGACCCTTTTGTCAAGGTGACTTAGACCAAAAGAACCTCAAAAGCTAGGCATCATGCTGAGATCCAAAGAAATGAATAGACGAAAATGACAAAGGAAAGCATTGAGATCTATCAGTCTGGAAAAGGGTATAAAGCCATTTTTAAAGCTTTGGGATTGCAGTTAGAGCCATTATCTACAAATAGCAAAAACATGGAACAGTGGAGAACCTTCCCAGGAGTGGCCAGCCGACCAAAATTACACCAAGAGTGCAACAACAACTCATCCAAGATTGTCACAAAAGACCCCACAACAACATCCAAAAAAACTGCAGGCCTCACTTACTTCAGTTAAGGTGAATTTTCATGACTCCACCATAAGAAAGAGACTGGGCAAAAATGGCTTGCATGGAGTTTTAAGACAAAAACCACTGCTGAGCAAAAAGAACATAAAGGCTCGTCTCAGTTTTGCCAGAAATCATCTTAATGATCCCCAAGACAAAAGCTTTTGGAAGGTTCCATTATGGTGTAAAATTAACACCGCATTTCAGAAAAAGAACATCATATCAAGAGTAAAATATGGTAGTGTGATGGTCTGGGGCTGTTTCGCTGCTTCAGAACCTAGAAGACTTGCAGTGATTAATGGAAGCATGAATTCTGCCGTGTACCAAAATATCCTGAAGGAGAACGTCCGGCCATCTGTTTATGACCTCAATCTGAAGTGAACTTGGGTTCTGCAGCAGAAAAATGATTCAAAGCACACCAGCATGTCAATTTCTGAATGGCTAAAGAAAAAACTAAATGAAGACTTGCGTGGCCTTGTCAAAGTCCTGACCTGAATCCAATTGAGATGCTTTGGCATGACCATAAAAAGGCTCGAAAATCCTCCAATTGGCTGAATTACAACAATTGATTGATTACAGGTACTGCTGCAAAGGGTGGCCCAACCAGTTATTAGGTTTAATGGGGAAACACCTTTTCACCCAGGAATATGAAGTTTGGGGTTTTGTTTTTCCTTAATAATAAAAACCTTCATTTAAAAACTGCATGATGTGTTTACTTGTGTTATCTTTGACTAATATTTAAATTTGTCTTAATACTTAGTCATTAAAATAAAATGTAATTATTGATGTTTTTAAGCAGGTTAAATACAGTAAATGTAATCAATATTCGCATCGGGGGGGGGGGGGGGGGGGGATCGAAAACGTATTTGACTAAGATAACATTTCAACTTAATTTCCCTGTGCAGCCTTTCAGCCAAGACAAATAATCAGTGAACAGATGACAAAAAATTCCGCTATGCGTTTCCTAGGTAGCGCAGTGGAGGTGTGTTTGTCTTGTGATTACGAAACAGTGCGGTCAAATTCCTCCTTGTTAAGAGTGACCCTTTCCTCCATTTCTTTTCTCCTTTTATCTCAGACAGTTCGTTTTTGTTCCTGTTGATTTTTCTTAGGTATTTTGAAGGACAACAGTTCTGATGAAATTTTCTACTTAAATATAAGTGACTGTAAGTGAAAATTCCCCTCAACTCTTTTGAAATAAGAAAGTGAAAACTTAAAGCAAATACATTTTTTTTTTTTTTTTTTACTTTCAAGTGGATGTGAGCAAGCTGTCAGATATGAAGCTTGTAGGACAAACAAAACCGCTTTCACATTAATTAAAAAGCGGTTATTCATTCAATCTTAATGCACCACTAGGCAAAAAGTTTATGGACACTTTACCATTACACCCATGTGCTTGTCAAAAATTTTACTCTGGTATTGGTTTCATCCGATGCTTGCTCTTTATAATAACCTACAATCGCCCATTGGATTGGTGTTCATTCAGCCACAAGAGTCTGAGTGATATCAGGCACTGATTTTGGGTGAGAAGCCCTGGGGTGTAATCAACAATCCAGTTCATTCCAAAGGTGTTCAAAAGTCAGGGCTCTGTGCAGGACCCTTGAGGGCAAGAGTGAACCAAGGCGTTTGTCACTGGACAATTGCTGGTACCAAAGCTGACTCTACATTTCAACCTTACAGTCCTTAAATGAAAATCTCACAAAGGCACACAAACTCTCACCATCGATGGATATTAAAACTATGTTAGAGTGGATTAAAAGCCGTAAAATGAAAGCTCCTAACAAGCAGCCTTTTTTTGGCTAAGTGGCCTTGGCTACAACTCACCTAGTGTTTAGTGGGACTCCATAAAACACCTCCTACCGCATCCACACTCTGTTTTTACACTCAGGGAGGTCGACTTTTGTGTTCTTTTTTTAACACAATGTAAAGGAAATTATTAAAGTAAATAAATAAAAGAAATGACTGGAATAAGCAGATACTTTTTTTAAAGTCAGTTAGATTGTCTATGTCGTAACAAAAAAGAAAGAAATGAAACAAAATAAAATGAAAAACAGATTAACTGCAACAACAACAACAAAAAAAAACTGTTAAAACAACTGACAACAAACAAAGCTTCATATTTTCTATATTTTTATATTCTATATTTTTCGTTTTTTGTGGTCTGAGGGTGTACAGTACCTGGTGCAAAACAACAACTCACAGAAGAGCAGAAACAGAAGCGTTTGGATATCTGCACACAAAATTTGGACTAAATAATACTCTAAGGAAAGTGAACGTCAAAGTATGGAACGGAAACATCGTCAATCGCTGACCGAGAAAAAGTTCAAAAGTCAAACATCAGCTGGAAAATTCCTCAATGCTTACAGTTTTCTGGAATATTCTCAAATTATCAAGAAGAAGGTTCAACAATCAACAGTGCTCGTTACACTGGGATGCTTACTGAAGAGCTGAAGCCTGAACTTGGGATTAATTGCAGGGGGCGTCGTGATCTTGCATGATCCACATCTGCACACTTCTGCCCACACTGTTGAAACTTGGTTTTGAGGAGATGTTAAAGAATCATCCCTGTAGTCCCAGCCCGTATTCACAAAGCTTCTGAGCTCCTATCTTAGCTTAAAAACTCCTAGCTGGGAGTCCTAGACTAAAAGTAATTTAGGAAACTTCTCAGAGCAACTCTGAGTAAGGAAAGTACAAAAACCTTTATCTTAGTGAGGAGGTGTGGTCGACCCCGTTGCTAGTGCAGCAATTCAATGACTGTGATTGGTTGATAAAAAATCTGTAAAGGTAATGCGCTCTTTATAAAAAGAATATACTGTATGATAATAGAATAGGCAGTGAAACCATAATCTTTGTATATAAAGAAATTGTATAATCATGAATACAGGCTACTTTGTGCAAAGTTTCTCGGCTTAATATCTTAAAGGAAAATAAACAACCAAATGTTGAAAATGTTTTTAAGCTTAAAAAGCTTTGTGAATATGGACCCCGATCTCACGCTATCAGACTTTCACCTGTTTGGTCCCCTTTTTACCATACGAGGACGAAGAGTCACTTTTGATGAAGAAGTGAAGACAGCCGTGAATTCATGACTCGCAGCTCAGCCTAAAATATTTTTTAATGAGGGAATACTAAAGCTTGTTGTGAATCAAGGGTAATATAAATGTAAAAAGAAATCTTGATTCAAATGTGTTGAGCCAAATCCACAAAGATATGAGCATACAGATGAATAGTATAAATATAATACTTATAAATAATAAATACAAAATTATGTATGTCTATGTAATTCTAACTTTTTTATTTGTTCTCAACTGGAATTATATTCACATTCAATTCTATCCGGAAATTGATTTATTTTTCTCTTAATAATGGACACATGCTGAAAACGTATTAATTAGTTGTTTGTCATACCTTTCAGAAATCTACTGTACTGTATGAGCTACACCTTCAGTGACACTTAGGCATTTTCAGTATTATTTTGACAATGCAGTATGTGATGTATCTCCTTTCTTGTCATGTCATCAACAGCTATTAATTTCCAGTAAACAGGTGGACCCAACGGTTTTCTACTTGAAAAGAAACTATGGTGGGTATTCTGACTCACTGGGAGTTTCATGGTAATTCCCATTTCAACAACAGAACTCTTGAGTCATGTATCCTGATTGTTAGCCCTAATGTTTTTGTATTTTGTGCATTTTTTTTCCAATTGTCAGTTGGCTTAGATTACTTTCTCCAGGTGTGTACATATTTCTTCGCTAAAACACCTAGCACAAACAGATCGTTTATAGTTTGGTTTACTCTCACTCAGTCAAACTGAAGCGTTTGAAGTGCTTAAAAACCATAAGATATCAATGAGTTTAGCCAGTCATATAGTTCATTATAAATAATTGTTTAGCAAAACATCAACTAATACCAATAGATGTCTTTTTTATTTGCTTCTAACCATGTGGAAGCTTTCCAGGGAGTGGGACAACTTTTTAGTTTTTTTGTCCTACACGGGAGTTCATGCAGACCCTGCATTTCTGCCCCATTAACATAATGATGGACAAAAGTCTTCTACAGACATATCACAAGATTAGCTTTAATTTGGGATTATTTCTATAAATGTAATACATACTGTACATTTTATTAAGGTTTTCAGCCTTCCATCTTCCTACAATCTAAATATTTACAATATACTCCGTCTCCACATGCCCAAAGGCCCTCTTCACACATCCACCGGATAAATTTCTCAGGACTGGGATCTTATTGGTCAAAGCAGGGACAGATTCCCAGGAGTGCCTTGATTAAGGACCTTGGTCAAGAGCCAACCAGTGGCAGCTCAGTGGTGCAGGGGCTCGAACCAGAGATCTCCTGATCACCTTAACCACTGAGCCCCAACAGGTGACAAGCAGTATAGAAGTATGTAGCAGTTCCAGGAAGAGAGTCATGATGTCTGAGTTTTTATCAGCTAGTCTGTGGTTTGTGAGGTATGTATGCAGACAACTGGAGGGGTGTGAATTTGAGCAAAGGCATTTTAAACCTAAACCTGAGCAATGCCATCTAATTAGACCTCTGTGCAAGCCATGCGGTGGCACTAAGGAACAGTGATTCATTTTGCAATTGTTGCATCAGACATAAAGCCATCTGTTTCCAACACAACCGTTAAACCCAGGGGAGCCTTCCACATTGCTTAGTAGTATCTTATAGAAAGTTTGTTGAGCAATTTAATTCAACTTCCACCCTCCAAAGGAATGCAAGATGGCATGGGGGACCATAGAATGCATGAGTGGACACCACGGTGACAGTAGTTAGAGATTCTATGACTATAATGACTTGGGAAACTGGTGTGTTATGTCGGTTTGGTGAAGACCTACAACTGTGTACCTTGCACTGCAAAAATAAAGTATGTGGGTAACTGCCGTATGCAGTCCTTTATCTTTATGAGCATGGACAATGGTGTGACCATATTCTTGGTCATAAATTGAAACCATTTAAAGTGACTCTGTCAAGGGTGTGTGTTATCACCACTCCTGCTTGTGGTTTACGTAGGAAGAATTTCAAGATGAAGTCATGGTTGGAGTGGTTTCCAAAATGGGAGTCAGAAGCAATGTCCCTGGTGTTTGCAGATTATGTTCTTTCGCCTTATGTTCTGACGTAATGCATTGTTAAAACCTTGTTTGCCGAGTGTAAAGCTGCTGGCATAAAAATAGGTACCCTTATGTAAGTTCAAGCCTAAAGTTCTCTTCCAGAAAATGAATGAGATGTTCTTCTAAATTGAGAAGGACCAGAAGATGTGGCTCTGGAATATTACAGGGAATTGAATATCTGGGGATCCCCTACGAAGTGCTGGGATCTGAGGTTGAGTCAGTCCTCACCTCCTCGGCCTGCGGCCACTACGTACAGAAAACACCTACAAAGGATTGCCTTTCCACACCTTCCACACCTGACGAATGGCAACACCTACACTCACCTGCATGTCATCACATGCATCATCATTGCTTTGCTGGTTTATATTGCATAGCTGAACATTACACGTTTTATGCAGTTCAATATTAAAATACAAATTTGATAAATACTTGTTTTTTAGGGAGTAATTTGGCCTTATTAATCAGACTATGAGACGAATTAACATTCAGATGTATTTAAAACTATTTGTTCTAGTGATCTAGACATAATATTTTGTATGGAATACCAAGAACATTACCTTCACGGAAAAATAAAAAAAATAAAAAAATCAACAAAGACCAGTGTGATAGCTAAGTGTACAAGTAATAAAACTGAAAGTGAGACAGTGACTGCAATATTTTACCACAATCTGGCTTACACAGACTTTCATTGTCTGGGTGTCTGGGCTTGTGAGTTCATTCGAGCAAGATGTTAAAAGGTCATGCAAAGCAAAGAAAAAAATAAGACTCTTAAAGACTGCTTAAAAATATATTGTGTATTCATGTGTTAAATTAGAAAGCAGTAACCTAACAACACTAACCTATGAAGCATGGTTTAACAACAAATGGACATACTGTATAGAGAGCCGATTAAAAATATAATCAGAAATATTTTCTTAAAAATATAAACAGACATCAGAAATTAGTACCAGGGGTGAAACAGAAACCAACAGGAAGCAAGAGGGGCTCTACACTATGTTGTTCTCTCTGGAATAACAGGTGTGGCTATAATGGCAAGGGGTATAAGGACAAAGATCTGGGCCTGTATACAAAAAAAAAAAAATTCTTAGAATTATGACATTTTCTTAGAATTCTCCTTTAAATTTAGGACTAAATCTTAGTAAGTTTCAATCTTAAGAGTTTCTACAGCAGAGGACAAAATGGACAAAATTTACACTAAACGTAAAGCTAAAAGTAAACACTCCTCTTCGGTCCAATTCGGTTTTCTTGTTCGTCCTTCCATCTCTCTTGGATTGTTGGCTACATACCATTCAAATGTACTTAACTTAAATAGACTGTCCTGCAATCATGTTAATTAGTAAAAGCTGAGCCATTTTGCTCCCATCAATCTGAAATGGATTACAAGTAATAAAATCAGTATGGTAAATAAATGTAAGAACTTAAATATAGTAACTACTGAGTGGAAATTGGTTATTTAAAAAGTAGGCACATTTTTACATTTTGGCTGTTTTAATTAAGTTTAAGATATTGAGCCTATAACAGAAACTATGCATAAAGAAGCCTGCATTCATGATTATACAATTGCGTTATATACAAACATTATGATTTTGCTGTCTATTCTATTATCATATATTCTTTTTTTCATAAAGAGCACATTTTAAGAACTTGACAGATTTTTTATCAACCAATCACAGTCCTTGCTGCATCATCCCTAGCAACCACACATCTCCACTAAGAAAAGGTTTTAAAATTAGACGTTCTCTGAGAAGTTCCCTAAATCACTTTTATTCTAGTACGCCCAGCTAGGACTTTTTAGGCTAAGACAGGAGCTCTCTCTGAGAATTCGAAGAAGCTTTGTAAATACGGGTCTGATCTTTAACTGGATTCGGGAGATTTTGCGGTAGAGACAGTGGCGAGAGGTATTGGCTTTGTGATATGTAGACCTATGGTCTGCGGAAAGAACAGAAACAATTAAGTACTGAAATCAATAAATCAATCAGTCTTGGTTTAAAGCAGAACATGCCGACATCATCATGGCCGATTAGATTTGGAATCCAGTACATCTGAGGAGAAAGGCAAGCCAAAACAAAGCCAGTGATGTTCTAAGAAAAAAACTGGATCATGGAAAGCTCTCTCCAAAAGTGATAATCCTTAAACTAGACGACAAGAAGCTTTTTTGGTGTCCTTGAACTAAGGATTGTCCACGTTCTGTATATATTGACTGAGAGATGATATAAGCACATTCCAGTCTAAAAATAACTCATAAACCTTCGGTCTAAATTTAACTCGAAAGCAGAAATAAATATAAATCAATTACCTACTGTTCATACAGAGTGATAACAGTAAATGGGGGAGGGAGAAAGTGGCAAAGGTTGCGCTGCAACACGATAAGCCTAACAGGAAACTTCTACGACAAGATGAAAGCAGGAATTTTTCCAGAGTAAAATGATGTTTTAAATAGACATGGAAGGCTACATGACATCAGGATCATCTGGAAATCCCCAGACATATTGCTTAGGACAGTGATACTGATGATGAAATTGTATTGGTATGGAAAATTTGAAGAGAATAAAAGACGCAGACTGAGACAAAGACGATGTAAAAAAAAAAACAGACAAAATAGGTGAAATTATCAAAAAAAAAATTCACAAGCAAGATGATGATTAATTGCTTTTGAAATCAGTGATGGGCATCTTCTGGAAGATTGTTATACTGTACTTGAGTTACATATTTGGATATCAAAATTGAGCAAGTTGTGTGAGATTAGATAAAGCCTGATTATTATTATTATTATTATTATTATTATTGCCATATATTTGGCTTTTTTATCAATCACAACCAATTTCCCAAAGCCTTCTAAGAAAAGGTATCCTCATCACCGTGTTTCAGCTTGGCAGTGGTTTCTGTCAAAAATAGCACACCGTGCCAAGGTTTAAAAGTTCAATCATGAATCATGATCTCAGCATACCAGAACAACAACAAAAAACATTATGGTTGAAAAAATCACCACTCCTATATATATATATATATATAACCCAGCTTTTTTTTTTTTCTCTAAAGACTTTCTTAGGAGTTGACATTGGCCTCTTGTCTCCTTGACCATTTGCACCAAATCTGGTCAGTGATATTTGGTGGAGGGCACACCTAAGTAGAGATAAGGCTGTGGAATGTTTTTTAGTAATGGGTTTTATGGTGCTTTTGTGACATGTTTTATAACCAAATCGCATACGATACCTTCCTACAACTTTGTCCCGGACTTGTTTTGATAGCTCCTTGGACTTCATAATGTTGTTTGTTTAGGTACAGTACGCTCTTTAAAAAGCTCTTTGGCCTTTCAGGAAGGGGTGTAGTTTTATTGAGATTAAATTACACTTTAACTGCACACAAATATGTGTAAAGCATTCAGGATATTAATGTTGTATATTTTACAATCGGTTTCATGAGAATATGAAATCTGACAGCTATTGCTCTTTTCACCTTCTACAACGTCTTCCTTAATATTAAATTAATTTTATTTATTATTATGTTTATTATTACCATTTTTATATGAGGTTTCAAATCCATTACGCCAATGACCTCCTGACATCTGGAACCTGGTTTCTTCGTCTGTGATGCTCTGTCTTGCATTTCCTACAGGTGTCTTCAGTTCCTGATTATTTTGGGGATGTTTGGCCTTTGAGTTCAGTTCAAATTTTTGCAAAACATTCCACTTCTTTGCTTAAAAAAAAAAAACATTTGGGTTGCTTTTAAAATAGACATTAGGTCGTTGTCCATCTACCTCAAGAAGCACTGTTCAATGATTTTAAATCATTAGCATTTCCCTGAATCTCAGAAGGGGTAGTACAACCCTGCACATACACTTCGAGATCAATCCTGCTGCTTATTGGCCGTGACATCATCAATAAATCCAAGGGAACTTCCATTTGTAGTCATACATGCCAGTGGCATTAGATGAAGTGTTTAGCTTCAGAAGTATGCTGTGGTATGCGGTTCCTATTCTTTTACATGCCTTTCCTTTCCCATCATTGTGGTGGAAGTGGATAATTGTCCCATCAGTCTAATGGAGCCTGTTTAAAGATAACAGATCCTTTTGTTTCATATCAAGAACTACAGCCATTCCAAATGCAAATGTCACACTTGATATAAAAGCAAAAGTGCTGAGAGATGACGTAAATGCAGACTTTTACAATGCCACATTGTGATGGCTAGAAATCTGGTTTAGAGCATCTCCAAAAAAAAAGGCAGGTCTCCTGGGTGCTCCTGGTTTGCAGTAGTCTGTACCTACCAAAATTACTCCCAGTAAGGACGACAGAAATGGGTGTCCATGGTTCATTAATCTGTATAGGAAGCAAAGGCAGGCCTGTTTAGGCTAATTCCAGAGAACTACTGTAGAACAATTCGCTGAAAAAGTTATTTCTGGCCACGATAGGAATGCGTCGGCGATCAGTCCATTGCAGCTTGCTGTGTATGTGGTATGTGGCTAATCAGAGTGTCCATGTTGACCCCTGTTCACTGCTGTAAGATTCTACAATGGACAAGTGAGCATCAGACCTGGGACAGGGAGCAATGGAAGAAAGTGTCACTAGGGTGGACAGTGCAATGCTCTGGGTAATGGGCTCTGGGCAATGTTCTACTAAAAAGTGCTGGCATTGATAGCTTAGCTTGACCTACCAAAGAATTGTTGCAGACCAACCATTCCCTGAGGGCAGGGGCTCCTGCTGCGGTGCAAAATCATTTAGAAATGATTTAAGGAATGGGAGAAATTTAGCCTCGCAATCTGATTGAGCATGTGTGGGGTGTGCTTAATTATCAAGTCTAATAGATAAATGCAACATGTAAGACTTCTATACTTATCTGTTGCTAACACCATGGTTCCAGATACCACAGCACACCTTCAGAGGTCTTATGGAGTCCAGGATGGACTAATGGGTCAGAGTAGTTTTGGTAACTCACCAGGTCTGGGGGCAACATGAAAAATTCACACAGCCAGCTTGAGGCAAGATTCAAACCCCCAACCCTGGAGGTGGGACAAATTCTAAACACACATGTCATGCATGCTGTATGTCTGGTCAGGTCATATGTCTTTCACTAGTCAGAGTCACAGGAAATCCAGTAAGTAGGCTTATCCTATTTAGACACTAATGGATAGCAACTTGGGTTTTCTACACATTATATACAAGTGTAAAGCCACACAAATCAAGATGCATTATGTTGTGAGACTCAAAAAAGAAAAAGAAAAAAAAAATTAAGCAATGTATTACAAGGAAATGGTTCCTTAACAGAGTATTAGAAAGACAAGAAACACAATTAGGCAAAAAAAAATATTTTTACTTCATCGAGGTGTTTAAGTGATCTTTAAGTGATGACATTCATGTTCTTTCTGTATATTCTATATTTCTTCCACAAAGTTTACGATTCAGATCGATCTTTCCAGGTTTTCACAAGGTGTTGAAGCGTTGTTAACCCACTTAACCCAGTGCCAGTAATTTCAAATCTCCTTAGTCGTTTTTTTTCCCCCTTGATGCAGCCCTTCTGATGTTGTGGCCTTTTTTGGCCAGGTAGCGTATAACGCTTCATATCTGATTAAAAAGCCTATGTGTGCAAACAGGACATGGTTGAGATGACTGAAGATGTGAGTCAGAGGAGGGTGACCTCTGGCCACCAGGAGTCTAAATTTTGGGGCATGTAATCATGTTGGGTAAGAGAGCAGGCATGTCCCTCATTGTTGTTCTGCACTTTTGGGTGGAGAGATTTTAGGCACTGAGCCTAGGGATCAGTCTGGATTTGTCTCTGCTTTTCTATATCTGACAGTAAGGTGATAATTCAGCCAATTCCTATTATTTATTCACATCCTATAAATAGAGGACTGTCAGATATTTGGTTTGGCTTTCTTTGATGACATACTTGGTATTTATATTGGCGTGTAAGACAGTTCTCGTCTGGGATCTTGATTTGTTTTACTAGAAGAATTAAGTCTGGGTTCAGTTCACGGGTCTGCAATATTATAAAAATCTTTTAGTGCATGAAGAAAGAAGTTCTGGATAGTGGAAATTAACCAAATTCCACCTTGCGTGAACATGTTGAATTTTTAAACACTTCTAACACTAAGAATTTTTCCTGCTGCACTTTTGTTGACTGCTTGTCCTATCTAGTGTACTTGTGGACTGAGTGAACCTCATACAGTTCTTGGGCTACACTACAAACAAAGTCCACAAGATCAGCATGGAATGGGTATGTCACTATGATACAGTCTGAAGATTTTGTGAAAGTTCCATCAAAAGAGGTTCCAGACCCTCAAAGGGTGTGTGTTCACTGCAAAAACAAAAATTCTAACAGTAGAAAAAAAATTCTCCCAATAAAATGCTACATTTTTGTTTAAAAAAAAATTTTAGCAAAAAGATTAGATTTTAAATATGCTTAATAATCTCATATATTTTCTTTTATTGTAATCTTATTTTAAGAAAGTGTAGATAATACATGTAACAATATTTAAGATATTTTGCATGGTTGATGGAAGAAGTGGCAGGGCAGGTACAATAGGGGCAATAGATTGTGTGGGAGATGCGTTACTCAAGAGACCAGTTTGTGAGGTGACAAATGAAACAATAAATGCACTCCTTTTTGCTTCACTTTGGGAGTGGCTAGGATGACTTGCAAGAGAGGTATGCATATCTTAATTGGAGGGGAAAATATTTCTGGTCGCCAGCAGAAAGCAGCAATGAAAACATGGCATTTCTGTCGGAACATGCACGAGGAATTGTCGTGTTGTTCGTCACAGAAAAATGCCATCGTACGGTATGGGCCTCACAGGAGTTTGCATGCGTTCATTGTGTCGAAATGCCTGCTTTGCATGGGATAAAGTGGAATGAGCAGGTTGAGGTCATGAAAAAAAAGAGAAAAAATATATGCTTAGAGCTTTTAAACTAACGAAGATATATTTTTACAAAGGTTTTTTTTTTCTATAAAAATGTCATATAATACTAAATATGTTATATATAACTAAATGCTATATGAATGTATAAACAGAACTGTGCAAAAGTCTTAGACACCATCTCAACTAAATTATTATGTAGAAAACTATTCAATGTTTATAAACACAACATACATAAAAAAAAAAACATTATGACATTAAAACAGAATATTCTCAGTAAAACCTAACAGCGCATATAAAATAATGCCATAAGCAAAGATGCCTTTGAAAAATATTCCACATAAAGTCTATAAAAAGCACTAAAGAGTAATAAAATAGTAATAATTTTATTAATTTATGTGAAATCTTGTTGCTTTAAGATAATCAGTGGTGTTAAATACAGATTTACAGTATGCAGTTTTACAGTAGAAGTAAAACAGTGGGTTTTAACTGATCATGCTGGAGACATGCTGGAGTTCTTCTGGTAACTTTGTTTCTCTCTGAAATTTGGTCTGTCATGTAATATGTTGCCTCGGTAAAGGCATGCAAATATGTTTCTATTATGGTATTTATTTATTCATTTTTCTAAGAATTTTGCACAGTACTACATATGGGGAGGTATAGTATATGAGTATGCTGGTACAGGTATGAAGAGGTTTACATACATGTACTGTATAATATTGTTGTTGTTGTTGTTGTTGTTGTTATTGTTAGTACTAATACTCATCCTTATCCATCATCATCATTATAAGGATTGTACTTGTAAGAAATATCTGAAAATGCATTGAAAAGAAAAAGAAATAAAAATGAAATAAAAACCTCCTCTTACACTGAGGCTCTTAGATGAATAGCAAGTACTACTTGATAGGTCAATACTGACATCTAGAGCATAAAAAAGAATTAGTTCCTTTTTCTCCTTTTTCTATGTTGTTGTTGTTGTTGTTGTTGTTGTTGTTATTATTATTATTATTATTATTATTATTATTATTATTATTATTATTATTATTATTATTATCCAATTTCAGGTGATAATGCAAACGTATATTGATAAGTTGAATGGTTATGTTTATTTGAGAATTACTTTGTGTATGGGTATACCATTCATTCTACATACTGTATACGTATCTACAAATATATACAGTAACTTACTCCTTATGCATGGTTACTACACTGTTTAGCCATTAAACATTAAAACTCAAAACATTATGCCCACTAATATGTAGGTTCCCCTTGTGCCATTTGGGAAGCTCTGGTCACTTGGAGCATGACTCTAAGGTCTTAGGGTGTGTGGGACCGTCTGCCACTGGATCCATTGGGTATTGAGGCTTGCGGATCTGTGACTTGCGATGCCGAGTCAGTGTCTTTCATTGCTAAGCCCCAAACATGGCAGCATATGATGCAATGAGTGTTTTGATATCTTTCTATCTTGGCCAGCGCTGGCCTTTTTCAGCAATTTGTGCTGCAATTGTTTTTCTGTGGGATCGGACCAGACAGACAGGCCTTTGGTTCCCATAGGCATAGATACTGTAGGAATAGTTTTGGGTTACCATGATCTTGTCCCCAGTTAAGTGGTAGCTCATGATATTGAGTTCACCTGACTCTGAAGGTACTGCAGTGACTGATGTATATGCACTACCATCACTAGGCGGCGATCTTGTGCAGGCAATGAAGATGCACCTGTTAATGCCTCAACCTGCATAGGGATGATGGTATGCACTAACCATCAAACTTTGGAATAATGTACTATGAGATTATTTGATCATGGTTAGTTCTATCTATCTATCTATGTATCTATCTATCTATCGTTCTATCTATCTATCTATCGTTCTATCTATCGTTCTATCTATCTATCTATCTATCTATCGTCAAGAGCTTTAAACATCAGAATAATTAACAAGAATGTCATCCCATTCCCGCTGACCAGGCCACTAGGTATGTTACGAGAATTTGAGAAATTGTAGATCTAGTCTACAGTTTACACAAAATGGTGCAAAAGACAAATCATTGTGACAAATGTGGTGAGCTGAAAAGCATCTCATAGAGCACGTCAAACCTTGAGGAACATTGGTTAGATACAAAAGATCACACTCCTGCCATCCAAGCATTAGGAATCCTAGAATCCTAGATAATGATGTTTACCCATTTTATAAGGTTACTTCCAACATAAGAATCATAAGTCATTTACAACTGGTTTAACAAATACACTATATACTGTAGAAAGTGAATTGACTAGAATCTTGTGGAATCCATTCCACGTGGAATGAAGGCTGTTCTGAGAGCAAAGAGGATCCTGTGCCATATAGTGAGCCTGATGAAGTAGACACTTTGCACCATGTATCATTTAAGAGATCTGTCCACCTCAGTGGTAAATCTAAAGGCTTTCACGTACTCTAGTGGACGTCTGCATCGTGTACTTTACAGCATCACCTTTATGGATGTGTGTGTTCCAAATTTAGGGTGTTCTATTTCTTTTTTCTCTCTTATTTCTTCAAGATATACAGTTCCATATTTTACAAACCTTTTATCATATATATTTTTTTTTATTTTTATTTTTTTATTTATTTATTTTTTTAAGTAAATTTTTAACATGGAATATAGAAAATATATGTATTGCTTTGACAGGCCCCCCATAACGCAATAAGGGGTGTTCAAATCAAAAAAAGGACTTTTGATTGCGCAGAATAACAGAATAGTTTTAAGATTAAAACCTCACTTTATTTCTCTACTTTATATCATCTACATTACTACTGCATTACTACTCTAATGCACTTATCTCAGCATTTCACTAGTGCTTGGATACCATCACGGTACAAGTTTTCTCAGATATTGAAACGTCGGCCTCCCGGGAATTCCTTTCATTTCCTCTAAGTACCATACCGAGCTTGAAGTGTTGTATAAATGACACAGTTTGTACGGATGCTTCTCAAGAACTTTCATCACAAGTTCTTGGTTTGACTCAAACGCAGCTCAGTGATGACACCTGGAGCACGAAGTAGGACAAACACCCAGAGTTAGTTCATTCTCGTATATAGATATTTTTTTTATTTCATTTTGAGTAATAATGGAATATTGAACATTTCAGACAGTACCCAATTTAATACATATTTTTGATCTGCTTTTATTGCTTACCAATTTTTCCATCAATGCTGCTCTTTATAGACACCCAATATTTCATTCAAGCTATAGCTACATGATGTTTAATTGAGAAAAAAAAGTTATAAAGATATTGTTTCTTTTGATTTAAACATCAATAAACCATGTATACTCTAAACAATTCTAAAGAAGAGACTATTAAAAATAATAATAATCATAATAATCATAATTATAATAAAAACATAATTAAGCGAAGCTTACTGTCAGTCTGGTGCCGGTGTGTGTTTATGTACTGTACGTAACATAAGCTACTTTAAACTGCAGGTATTTTGAACAGTTCTTCATTGAGGCACTCACTGGTGCTATATATTTCACACAACACCGTCAGGGAAAAAAAAAAAAAAAGAAAGGAGAATTCCAGTTAAAGTTAGAGTTAATCTCTGCTTAAATACAATCATAGCTCTGCTGACAATAAGAAACATGTTAGATGATACATTATCTGCATATTTTCTCTAATAATAATAATAATAATAATAATAATAATAAAAAAAGAATGAAAAACACAGCAGACAATATATCCATGCTTTAAGCTTTAACTATTTATAATATATGCATATAATCTTATTACTTCTTTTCATGTTACTAAAAGCTTTTCTGCCATTGATCGATTGATTAACAGAATACGTACATGGGAAAGACCTTTCCATATCCAAATACTGCACAATAAGAAAATACTATACAGACCTCTTCTCATATGTAACCTAGCAACACTACTAATTGCATAAATTAAAATAATAATAATAATAATAATAATAATAATAATAATAATAATAATAATAATAATAATAATAAAAAAGAAGGTATACTGACAAGTTGAGTGGTTTTTGGTTATTTGAGAAATACCATGTGTATGGAGTCTACCGTGCTTACAATGTATATCAAAAATGTTGGATGGACACAACCGTTTCATATTCTAGTGAGAAATTGCATTTAGAAATGATACAAACACATAAAGTACAAACTCCAAAGCCATTACAAGGTCAGATATAAATCAATATAAACCATATATATATTTTACAGTGCATATAAATTATAGATAGAAATGAGTCTAGAATACAGCTCGAGAACAATATACATACAGATATCAGATATATCTTCAGCATCTACAGTACATATCTACACTATTACATTGATTTTTTTCTTTTCTTTTCTAAACGCTCATCTTTCCTCTGTGTTGTTTTAAAAGACGATTCTGTTATGTCTGGTCCGGCCTAGACACCGGGATCTAGTGTCTCCTCTCTGCTAGAGTTCTCTCCGATACTCTGGACGCCTTTTCCTTCCAAGTGCTCTTGGGTGTCGCGTCGCTATCTGTAAACGCCTGCGTGGTATGCTTGATTGTAACGCTTTTGTGGACATGTGTCGGATTCTTGTCCGAGCGCTTTCTCTCTTTTCTTTGAGATATACACTTCCAGGTTGTCAAGGGTGCGCTCGGAGTATCGCGTTTTTTATCATCCGTTTCCTGGTTTTGTCTTCCAGGAGTAGACCCGTATTGTATCAAGTCTTTCGAGGAACTTGTTTTTTCCTCTTCGTCCGGCTCGGCTACGGCTGTCTGGGTCATGCAGGGGTTGGGTTTTGACCGGTGCACGTGCAGACCGGAGTTGATTGTAGGAATCTGAACCATCTGGATTCCCCCTATGGGGATCATGAGGCTGAGGCTGGAGCTGGGAGTCTGAGGTTGGGAATGTAGAGGCAGGTGGCTGAGCACTCCATGGCCTTCCCTGGCCTGCCCGTACCTGAAGAAAAGTAACTCGGCCTGATGCTCTCTTCTCTGAGCTCTACTCGTCTTCTCCTGGAAGGCAAACAGAAGGCTGTTTGTGAGCCAAATCGCTATTTCGATAGACCTGAAAACGGCTGCTGTTTTTATTTCAGGTAGGGGGAACGTTATTTATAAGCAGAAAGACAAATTAAGCAATGGCATCAATTTTAATCCTAGAAACACAAGTACACCCCTAATGCAAAACCACATTGTGATACTACCAGGGGCTAAACATGCAGGTGTCTGGGTTTGGAATTAATTATATATAAAGAGCGATGGCCTGCTTTCTTAATAAAGGCACGAGTCCAAAATAACAGGCTGTGTACTTTTGGTATCAGTATATTTGTTTTGGAATGTTTGGTCTGGACAGATTTGGCTACGGGGCCCAGAAATAAAACCTGCCATTCTATATGGGGAGTAAAATAAACTCAAAGTAGCCAAAGTAGGAAACGTCGACATCTCTTTATCCATGAACCCTTAAAGGCCAAATGGAATATTGAGCGAAGTAATATAACTTACTAAAAACATTAACTACTGTAAAGGTATTTAGGTTGTATATGCATAGACTGCTGTACACAATGAGATGAAATAATATTTCCCCTGGAGACACACAACAACATCAAGTATCTTAGTACAGCAACGTGTTCAACGACTAGAACTTTTTAGATTCTCTCGCAATCTTATAATATTTCATTTTGTGTTTGAGTAAATTATTGATCATATAGTATAAATACTGTATATATCTCTCGATCTAGTTCAGCACACACTTGGGGAAGACTGCTGATTTGACAGAATTCTTATCGACACCCTGCACAAGGAGGGTAAGCCAAAGAAGGTCATGTTCAAAGAAGGTCATGCTCGCCAGTCATGAGTGCTCTAGCGAAGAATATTTATGGAAATTTGATTGAAAGGGAATTTGTGGCAGGAAAAGGTGAACAATCAATAGGGACGACCGCAACCTCTGAAAGAGTGGTGTGAGGCTGGAGTAGGTGTCTCAAGAGCCACCATGCACGGATATCTTCTGGAAGTATTGAACTCGATTGAATGAATATAGAATATGAGTTGAACTTTTAAAATAAAAACAAAAAATATATATATTTTTAGGGTGCAGTGTAGAATATTCTGAGTTTAGTATTATAAAGTTCTATCTGCTTGAAGAATTCATTTCGTTATAGTCCATCAAAGGACTTTGGTGGTTTAATTAGCGACCTCAACATGAGTCCAACTGTGCTCCCTGGATAAATGTCACATGCTGTCTTGGTTAAGAAGGAAATCAAGCAGAAATGAAACTCACCGGCTTGCCCTTGGAATTGACTGTATTGTTTGAAGACTTGGTTAACTCCCGATGTCTGTAAACCCTTTGTTGGACGGTCAAGCTGGCCCCAAAACTGGAGCTTTGTGGGCTGCTTGGAGACATGGGACATATGGGAGAAATGGCTCGAACTGGGGATAGGTGCCTTAGTGAGAAAGGCGAGACGGGTCGGGTAGACGGGGAAAGAGAGGACTGGCAGGGAGAAGGAGAGAGACTCAGCCGGGTAGAGAGACAGCGCAAGGGGGACGCATCCCGTCGTGGGGAGCATGGACGCCCTGGGGATAAAGAAAGGCCAGGAGAAAGACTGCATATGGGGGAAGTAGACATGGCTGCAGTCGTGGTCTCTACATATGAAGATGTGCTTGGACTCGGCTGCCTGGACTCATTTGTCTTCACCAAGGCTATGGAACCTGGACATCCTGGACCTTCACTACAGACAGAAATCCTCACAGATGAAGCAGAGGATTGGGATGTCTCCTCATCAGCTTCCTCGTTGTCGTCGTCTTCCTCATCCGTGTCCTCGGCATCTGAAAACTGGTGCTCCTCAGTGACTTCTGCTGCTGTAAAACTCTCCTCGGGACCACCTACAGGGAGGAATTTCATTTAGGCTTTGTACATTTTGATATGATATTTTAAAAGAGAGTGATTTTGCAATCACCTGCTTCCTCTGTGTCTGGCTCACTCAGCACCGGTCCAGGAGCGGTCCCCTCTGGACAACGCTTCCCATGAGCCTTTGACTTCATATGTTTGGTGAGATTCCCTACGGAGTGCACAGGAAAGATAATACATAATGGTAAGCAATATTTAACACCATCATAATACTCATTTCCGTCCATCCTTCTAGGAACCTCTGTAATCCATCTAGGACTGTGGAAGCCAATGGTGACTAATGTATTTATTCACATTTTTAGAATTCACATATCCAATCACATACTACAGGCAATTTTGGGAAGCTAATTAGCCTAATCTGCATGAGTTTGAGCTGTGGGAGGAAAACGGAGTACCTGAGGGAAACCCACCAAGCAAGGGAAGACCATGCAAACTCCATGCACACAGATCCCGAGACGGGAATTGAACCTGGACCCTGGAGGTGCAAGGTGAAAGGGGTAACCACTAAGCCACCGGCATGGTGGTGTAGAGGTTAGCATTGTCGCCTTGCACCCTCAGGGTCCGGGGTCGATTCCTGGTTAGGTTCGATTCCCGTTTCTGAGTTTGCATGTTCTCTCCGTACTTGGTGGGTTTCTTCATACAGTTCAAAGACCTGCAGATTAGAGTGATGTAGTGTGTGGATTGGCCCTGCGATGGATTGGCACCCTGTCCAGGGTAAACCCCACCTCATGCCCCAAGTCTCCTGGCATAGGCTCCAGGCCCTCCCACAACCCTATATACAGGATAAAGCCATATAGATGAGAGATGAGAGATACAGAGGTATTAAGCAACCAAATTACTGCCCCAGGCACAACTAATATAACTAATCATACAATGCAAAGCAATGGAGCAGAAGCTATACAGTAATCTAATGGTATAAACTTCAATAGATTGCCTTTGGTTTTGAAAGCAAAGTTGCAGTGCTGGCAGACGTAGGGCCGAGCATCAGTGTGCAGTCTGATGTGTTTCCGCAGCATACTGGGCTTCTTACAGCGGATCCCACACTCCTCACACACGTAACGGCCTCTCCCCCGTCCCCGCACGTACACATACTCCTCACTCGACCTGTAACTGAAAGAACGTCTCATTCATTTCTCATTTCATTTTAAAGACAGGACAAGAAATCATAGAAATAAATTAGCCAAATGATACAACACAAAACTTTACTAGAATGATGTTTATTTGATATATATATTAAAAATACAAGGGATGTTCAAATCAAACTGGGACTTTTGATTGTGCAGAATAACAGAACATAGTTTTCTCTTTTTTTTCCTCCATATAATCTCCTGCTTCACTAACGCACTTATCCCAGTGTTTCACTAGAGCTTGGATAACATCAAGGTAGAAAGTTTTCTCAGTACGCCGGAGCCATGACCGGACTATCTGCTTCATGTCTGAAACGCCGGCCTCCCAGGAACTCCTTTAGTGGCCCTAATATGTAGAAATGTGTTGGAGAGGGGTCAGGACCTGTATGAGGGATGTCGCAATAACTCCCAGCCGAGTTCCTGTAATGTGCAAGTGGTGTTGGTGAATGATTGTGTGTACAGTTCACACAGACGAGCTGGCGCCAATTATCTGTTGATTTCCAAAGACCAGGCATTTAATTTGCAGCCTCGGCCGGGATCGTCGTCAAGTCTCATCGAACCAGTACACATTATATCACAAGTACAATCACAGATCTTGACAGGTGATTATTAATTACTTTAAATATTTCAGTGACCGATAATATCATCCACATCAGATTTATTCTGACAATCTGATCTGAATTACCCTGAGAATCTGTGTAAAACATTCCCAGAGAAGCAGATCTCATCATAGCATTCCTTTTTACAGTATTAAACTTTGAATTTACATTAGACTGTACTGAGTAAGGACTTACAAAATGGAATGTAATATTGTGGGAAAAGAACACTACCAGCATAGAAGTAACTGGATTATATATTGTGCAAGACATACTATGTATACTTTCTTTTTCTTTTTTTAAACATCTCCAGATCCATAGCACCTGCACATACTGCTTTAAAAATTCTGCTTTATAAAAAGGAAACCAGCATATTTGGCCAAAATGCACACAGACACGACAGACACATGGACACAAACTCGGACTGGGTGTCCACCCGTGGGTGTGTCCAGAGAGTCCCAAAATGGGGCTTCCACTTTACCTCAAACAGAGAACCATTTATAATGTCAAGAATCTAAGCGCCCCCCCACCCCCCCTCATTCCAAGCCCTTCACCACCCACACGTCCTAGCTTAAACGTGGGGTGCCAGGACTGTTGCCCAGAGTCTACATAGTGTATGTAAGTATGCCAACACAAACAACTAAGAGGGAGGGAAACCCTGCCTCAAACCAGATGCTCTGAAAATATTACCAATTGCTGGACAAGACCTCTACACCACCTTTCTTATTAATAACAATGTAATGTTACTGGTTAATGGTACTGTAATTTAACATAGCATATAAAAAAAAAAAAACTAAAGTACTATAAATCCATTCATTCATCCCATATCCTGTGTAGGGATGTCGGTACCTGGAGCGAATCCCAGAGAAATTAGGGCAGAAGGCGGGATACTCCCTGGATGTAGTGCCAACCCATTGCATGGCACAAGCACATACACTCGTACACCCCATTCAAACACTACGGGCAATTTGTAATCACCAATATATGCCTTTGGACTGTGCATCAAGCACAGGAAGAACAAAAATAGATAAAGATTAAAAGACTTTATTGCCATTGTAGTGCCATTGTGGTCTCAGAGACCAGCAGCAATAATAAGCATAAGAATAAACTAAAGAATAAACACAATATAAAATGCACACGTATCAGAAGTGAGATTTTAACCCCCTAACCCTGGAGGTATGAGGTGACTGCGCAAATCATTAAGTTACCCTGTTGGCAAGTGAAATAAATCTTATCAGATATTATGAGTTCAGGAATTTAAAACACTGGACAAGCAATAAAGTTATCAATTAAGAAAGATTAATACATTTAAATGATAGATTTTAATTAAGATTACATCATTGTTCACTACAGTAAGTCAAAGTCATTCCGTACTTAATAAGCTCTACGGTATTTGGTACCTGTGTGACTTAAAATTGTAGAGAACAAACTGAATGTTGTTGTACTGTATACTAGTGTGAATGAAGTGAACAGGTACACACATTAGCCTAAGGGCATGCCTTGATAGGGGATTATTAATCATGAAGAATATCTCACACTAACTCACTCACTCACTCATCTTCTATACCGCTTTGTCCTGGAGCCTATCCCAGGAGACTGAGGGCATGAGCCGCAATCCATCTCAGAGCACACATATACACGCGCATTATGGGCAATTTGGGAACGCCAGTTAACCTAATATGCATGTCTTTGGACTGTGGGAGGAAACAAGAGTACCCAGCAGAAACCCACCAAGCATCTGGAGAGCATGCACCCAGACCCAAGGCGTGAATCAAACCTGGACCCTGGAGGTCACGAAGAATTGGTGGTCCTTTTGTCACCTCTTTTTGTCTTTCATTTATTTGAATACTGGCTACAAATAACATTGTAGCACTAACTAGCTAGCTAACTATCTACTATCTTTTAAAAAATGTAATCTAAAATAAAAATGAAATCTCTTCGAACAGTTACATACAGGGTTTGTTAGATTGTAGGAAACATTCTATCAGAATTTACTTCAGAAATAGGACACAGTGCTGCTGCTAGTCTAAAGTCCATTAAGCAGCGCACATTACAATGCCGCTTTTTTTTTTTCAAGAAGATTATCATTAAATGAGGATGGAGAATAAGTAAAAAAAAATTAACGCAAATGCAATTTTCTCATCCTGTGGCAGCTCTGTGTTAGAAACACAGTCTGATTTCAGAGGACTGTTTATGCCAGACTACTGGACCAAACCACTAGCAAAATCTACAGTCCACCTCCTACACATATCTTTTTATAACACACATTCTCTGTTCATTCGGAATAATGCATTTCAATTTGATTACTTTCCTACGAGGCACTCGGTTATGTGTGTCCCGAGAGGAAGAAGTACCGAACCTTCATTATGTTATTCTGCGCATCAACTATCATTTGCTGAAGTCTAAAACAGCACAACAGACCATGCCAGAAGACCTCCTCGTCGCACTGAGCGAAATATATATTAGGCCGTTAAGAATGTTTTTATGACCTCGAGAAAACAACGAGCAGACTGCTGCTTGTCTGATTGATGAGTCAACCTCGCAGCGTCTGCATTAATTGTGAGATCAAGTCACTCTGGAGAATATTTTGTGCTAGCGCTCACTGTGAGGGAAAGGAAAGACACAGATGGCTGCTTTCATACACAGACATGACAATTTGTCTGTGAAACTCGTGAACCTCAAGGGCGCTGTCACAAACACCTACATCGTGGGACAGCTTTCGGCAGCAATATGGGGAGCGGCATAAAAGACTGTGTTTGCATATTCTTTAAATAATAGGCGATAGCATGAGTGATCAGTAGATTCACCAACATTCTTCAATGTCTTGCATCAATGTCGTCATTTCTACATAACTGAGTTTATTAGTATCTAACATGTTATCAAAAAAATACAGCTGTGCCCCTCTCTCTCTCTCTCTCTCTCTCTCTCTCTCCTTATCCAGAGCTGAATGACCAAATTCATTTATGCAGTTTGGCATCAGCCAGGCTCTGCGGGGTTTGCAGGAGAGAGGAAGCAAACGCCAGGCTAGGTAGTTTCCTGGCTCAAACCACGTAACAGAAGGTCTGTGTTGGCTCTGACAGCTAAACAATCTCCTGCAGCAGAGGGGGCAAGAAAAGTGCACTGAAATTCTGGTGACACATGTACGAACATGACCAAGGAACACAGTGCAGGCACTATAAAACATGGAAGAACACACTAACAAAAGGCATAAAAATACTGTATACTGTAAATAAATGACATACTTCTTAAGCAATGTTATACCAAAACACTTGATCTTAGCAATTCAAAGTATTTAATTCCAAGGCCTCCTCAAGATATTCAATCTTAGCGATATCAGAAAAAATCTGAATCACTACATACAAAAATAACAAACGCCTTTCTGGTTTAAAAACCTCCTAGAACTTGATGGGACCTCAACCACCATGAAGACTGGTACTTCCAGACGTTAGTCCTTGCTGTGACCTTGATCCTCTTTGGACCGATACCAAACTTTAATTAGTGTACCTGCTTGTTTCTATGATAATTCAATAAAAAATCCTAACAGTCAACCCCTCTTGCTTGACAGATCATGCTTACAAGTGTCGGAATTACACTATTATCTTTTAGTGTATATTTCTAAATGAATGACCTAAAGACCATACAATTTTTTTTTATACAAATGCCTAGTTTGCATAAAAACAATTGTATGGTCTCTACAATAGCTATCCACAAACATTAAAATGATTAAACAACTTTGTTAAAAATACAAATATGACTTACCCTCCTTCGCAGATTTGTACCCGGAGGATCTCATTGTATTTGGAGGTAGACTGTGCTTCCTCTTCTCCCTCTTCATTTGGTGTCTTCTCTGACTTTCTCAGCTCAGCTTTCTGGATCTCTGTGGGGTCTGTGGGCTGTATGGCAAGTACCTATACTCGAGAGAGACATGGGCAAGTTCACCAACCCTGTTCCGGGTGCCCAGGGAGACAGAGATGAGGGAATTCACTTTCAACATTTTGCAGAAAGGATTATAAGTGATTCTGACTCTACAGAGTCAAGTGAGTCACTTCTAAAAACAGACTAAACTCTACCTTTCCTTGTCCTTGGTGCTTACACATGCTTCAGCCATAACATTAAAAACATTAACCTTAAAACCACCTAGGATTTAGGTTCCCCTACTGCCACAGGGGTGGCTCTGGCCCCTGGGGCATTGCTCCATGGGACCTCTGGGTCTGTGCTGTGGTGTCTGGAACAAAGATGTTACCGGCAGACCCTTTGGGTACTGCAGGATGCGAGGTGGGGCCTCCACAGATAGGGCTTGTTTGTCTCACTCATCCCATGGATGCTTAATCACATTGGGATCAAAGGAATTTGAAGGCCAGATCAACAACCTTTGGCTCTTTGGCTGCTAATTACTGTGTGTGGAAAGTGTTCTGATACCTTGTTTTATTGTGGTAAGCATTGATTTCTTTTTGTATCAGCTTTTCTATGGGATCTGGTCAGGCGGTGGTCTGGCCTTTGGTCCGAGTAGACATGGAAGGACCTTGGGTGTCTGTAATTCTGTCGCCAGTTTACTGGTATATAATTTATAATCAGTCTAATTCAATTGACCTGGTGGTAGATTAATGTTATGGCTGATCAGTAGATATATAGTGTGTATATATGAAATGTTTTCAGGTTGAAAGATACATACTAAAGGTACAGAAAATGTACCCTTGAGGGTACAACTCTGTAAACATGGAAAGACAGACAGGAAAGACTAAAATACTGATTTATTTAAGAAATTGTATACTGATTTATATTTCTATGCAATATTTTCATATTTTTTTAACAAGCTATCAAGGTCACATCGTAGAAAATATGGCCACACGTTTGTGGACACTTGACCACTGCACCCATATGTAGACTTACAGTAAGTCTTACCCCATACCCCACAAATTTTCCTTTAAGTCCTGACCTCAACCCCACTGAATGCCTTTGGGATTAATTGGAATGCCGACTATGACCCAGGGTTCTTCATCCAACATCAGCACCTGACCTCTAATGCTCTTGTGGTTGCCTGAACACAAATCTCCACAGTCACGTTTCAAAATCTGGTGGAAAGCTTTCCCAGAAGAGTAAAGGTTATTATAACAGGAAACAGGGAACTAACTCCGGACTGGGATGTTCAACAAGCACATATGGCTATTATAAGTTATGTGTCCACAAACCTTTGGTCATAAAATGTATATAAAAGAAATACTTTTTAAATTTTTCTTATAATTCTCATAAATATTTCCCATCCAGGAATTTGTACATTTACCTCAGCCTCCTTGCAATCCCTTGTGTCAGGTGCTGCAGGTTTTGCTGTTGTGGAGGGAGACATTGCTGCTGTAGTGTAGGTAAAAGAAGTATCTCTTTGCTTGCAGTACACTAGGGAGAGTACATCTTTGCTTGTTAGCCCTGGAGGGTTTGGATTCCGATTACTAATGGACCAAGTAGAATAGACTGAGTTCTGGTTGTCATCTTGGGCAGATGGATTGGGTTTGACATAGTTTAAATAGCACCAGCTAATTGCAAGATTTGTGTCAAGAGATGTGTATGACGGCTCTTCTTTTTTTACGGGAATCACAGTACTATTAGTACACAGCTGGAGTTCATCTTTCTTGCTGGAAATTAAACTACTTATGTTGCTCTTTGCAATGTCTGTGTCCTCTTCCTCTTCCTTCACACGTTTCTGTTGTTGGCTTTCAGGAGTGAGCTCCACGCTGCTTGTTGGGGACAGTACCCGTTTATTTCCTCCTGCACTGGAGGATTTGGACCCCTCAGCTACTGGGGGTTGATCTTTAAAATCAAACCTAGATTCTGTAGATTCAAATTTTAAACCAGAGCAGCCAGGATCCTGAGATGTTGCAACAATTGACTGTGACAGCGTAGTGTAAACGGAATTGGCATGGGATGTTAGGTCTGAACAAAGTCGAACAGGCACTCTCTGCATCCCAGGAGGCCTCAAAAGCTCTTGGCATGGAGTAATATCAAGAAGGGAATGGTAGTGATGATAACCGGCAGTTGACTGCCCAACAGCTTCCTTAATGGGGATTTCAAGCTTAAGACCTGAAGATACTGAGTGGTAATGAGCTCTTGCAGCACCTGACAGGCAATGCAGATTTTCCATAACTATATGATCATCTGTATGAGTCACTGCAGTTAAAGAAGTAACAGGTTTATGAGAGAATGAGCGGCATACTGTATTGCTTAAAGACACATTACAGACTGAAGAAGGCACAAAAGAATGAGATGTGTCCGGACTTTGTCTGGGGGAAATGCTTGCACTTGGAGATGGGGGATTAACACTAATAACTGGCCTTGGTGGTGGACCCTCTTCCTCTGGCTCTCTTACAACAGAATGTTTCATTAGGAGACATTTGCGCCTTTCCCTCCAACCTGCAGGTGTTCGATCAGGGGATAAACAGCTGTAATCAAAGGATTTACTTCTACTCTCAACAATGGGGTTAGTCTGCTGAGGTATATGTGGTGCTTGCTCAGATGCAGACCGTTGCATTTCTCTATGAGGGTGGTGGGTACTTGAGACTGTTAATGCATAAGGAGCTCTTGATCTTCTAGATATTGTTTCAACATCACATTTGACAGATTCCTCAGGTGATGTGGAATGACTAAATCGGTGAGTATCTTGACTTGGACTGTGAGGAACAGATAGTGATTCAAAACTTGAGTCTCCAGAGGACTGGGTTGCCTCTGCAAGACGCAATCTTTTCTTCTTCGGGGGCAACTTTTCAATGGGAAGCTGGGCCAGTGATGGACTTCTCTGGGGCCATTGGAAGTTTTCAACCTTTTTTGGCTCTTTAGTTTCAGACCCATCTGGATGGAGTGGCACTATTGCATTGGTATTTGTTTCTTCTGTTACTCTAATTTCTGGTATTTGAACATTATGTTGGCGAACAAGCTTACGGAAATGTGGCTTTGTTGTCTGTTCCTTTAAGAAAGTGTGAGGCAACGGTTCTTGTTTGTTAAATAAACTAGTATGTTGTATCACCGATACTCCTTTCAGAGTGTTCTCCTTCTCATGCGCTTGCATTGACCAAACAGATTCTATGATAGGCTCTACAGACATTGCAATATATCCTTGTGATGTTGAAAAGGTAGAGGACAAGGCAGCTGATGGTAAGGCAGGATCATCAAGTTCTAGACTCTCCTCCTTTCTCCTTTTGCGCAACGCTAAACCACCAATTCGAGTTTTCTGAATTGTCCCATGTTCATCAGATGGACATGTAGGAATTTCAAGTTGGTGAGACAGCTGGGCAGGGCAGTTATGGTGCTTGTGTGTTTTATATGTTTCCCAGTTGTTGCAAGCCAGTCCACATGCTTCACACTCAAATGGTTCTGTTTCTTTTTCCTTGCAGTCAGACACCATGGAAACTGAGGGATTAAATGGTGAGCTCGAACAGGGCTGTTCCTCAATAGTAATTTCAGCACCAATAGGTAATTCAATTGCAGGTTGGCGCCTCAGCATACCATGCCGTCTGTTCTGAGCTGGTTGTTCATCAAATGATTGGCTTTGACGAACGTTTTGTGGGGCGGCAGTGACTTCCGTGTTTGCATCTGATGGTAATGAGTGACTTCTTAAAAGGGGACCAGATGACAGAGAATTAGCTGGTTGGCTGACACTGACGGAGTGATGTTGAAATTTCTCACAAGGGACACCTAGAGTGATGGACCCACTGCTTTTTGAACTAATTTCTATCTCTTTAGCTCTACGAAGAATTGTATCTTTAGAAACAGACGACTCAATGCTGCTTCTCCTAGAAAGTGAAAACCTTCTGGGTTTGACACTATCAATCTTGCTTGTGTCCACAACTGCTTCATTGATGGTGATGAGTTTAGTGATGTGATCAATTACTTGCTTTTTAGGCACTGAGAATGGGATGCTCCTCCCCTCAAGTTCTGCAGTGTGTTCATCCTGTTGACGAGCTGTTCTCTGCAAATGGCCAAGACGACCAAATTTTCCAAGAATAACTTCTGCATAAGTTTTGGCACTTGTGTTTGGCAGGTTGTCTTGAGAGACTTCGGTGCTTTCAGAACGAGAGAAATAGCCTGATTCTGTACTGCCTTTGCTGCCTATCCCAAATGATGAGGAGGTCTCATCAGACGAGCTGACAGGAGCTCGTCTTCCTTTGCTAAGCCTCATAGCTAGTCTCTTTTTGACAGCATGAGAATATTCTAATCCCTGTGGCTGGCCTTCATTTGGTACTTCTGCACAAGTATCTCTTTGAGAAGATGCCATCTCTTGATTTTTATGCGTAAGTGATGACTGACCAGTGTCTTCATCTGATTCTGTAACTGGATCATCATGACAACTCAGGCCAAACACCTGTCTACCTGAGGCCATGCCAGCTTTTACCTTATGTGTGTGTGACTTACGGTGCTTGTAAAGATTACTTTTAGTCTTAAAGGAGAAACCACATGGTGCACAAGGGTAGGGCCTTTCTCCTGTGTGGGATCGTATGTGTTTCTGTAGTACGCTGGGCTTGGCACATGCACGACCACAATAGGTGCATACATACTTTCCTGGCTTCTGAGGTTTACGCTCACGTTTTTGTTTTTGTGTGCTCTCTTGCATCTCCATGGAAAGTTGCTTCGACACTGATGAAGCTGAAGTCTCAGGGCATTTATCAGAAACGTCCATATCTTCAGAGCTTCTAGTAGCCCATTCTGTCTTTCCCCCTTCAAGAGTATCTGCTTCCTGTATATTTCTTTTTTGAAGCCGGAGACGCTTTTTCTCGTGACGTCTTTTTGTTTGTTTTGGATGGGGTCCACGCTGCTGCTGAGAGCCAGCTGCGGTTGGTTCCGGGTTGTCAAGACAAGACTCATATTGAGTTTCATGAAGGTGTTCTTGACCTCCTGACTGCTCCCCAGTGCTCAGCTGCTTATGTGAGACCTCCATAAAATGTGGAAAAAGCCTCTGGTAGAATGTCACACCTGAAGACTACCTCACAAACCGTTGATAAAATGTACTCATTATGGACATGACATTGCCAAAGAAGAAGTTAGATTTCTGGGACCTCTAAGCACTAGCTATAAAAAATTGAGTGGTCCTGGAACTTAAACTTTAATTCAGGATGAAATTCAGGCTGTGGCACACAACTTGGTTTTCAATCATGTTTGTGAAAGCTGATAGTTTTTTCTAACTTGGAAGGAGGATTATCAACATATCTCCTTTACAGATGTTTTTCTTGATACTCGTGTAATAAAAGCTCTTCTTCATGCAAATGGTGTCACCTTAGAAGTTCTGTAATAAAAATAAAAATAGAAATAAATAAGATGCTCTATGAGCACAAGAAATGCTAATAAATATATCTACAAACGAGTACACACAGAGTTTTGCTAATATGGGTGCGCCAACCTTGTATTTAAACTGAAGGTTTTCAGGGACCCATTTATAGGGACATTTTGTAGGCCAAACGTTGACTGATTCTAACCCTTCTTTTGTGATTTGTGAACACCCTTTACAAAGTCCACTAATGAGGACTTGGACTATTTTTCAATGCACCATTTGTGTCATCCTCTCTCATCCTTCTCATCAGGATGGTGGTGTAAAGTAATGAGCAGCATGTTTTCATAGTGCGAACCTATTGGGTCACCAGTAGGTACATTTAGGAAAAGATATATCCTGACGTCCCCTTAAAGATTGTTACTCAGAGGATGGTACGGAAACTGGAAATGTCGGGAACATGGAGCACCTTGTCGAAATGTGTATGCCAAAAAAAATGGAGATCACTTCCAGCACCATGTGTTTATGCAATCAATTACACATACATCAAAGTATGCATCATATTTTTTGGTTCAGATTTATTAATCATAGCGAGAGTTATTACAGAATATTCAGGGCCTCTTTCGGATGAATCACCCATATTTTCAGCAGTGCTGCAGCATTTGATGCACTCCCACCATCCATCCAAGTGGCCACCAATCTAATGATAACTGTTTAGCAAAATGTCCTTTGGTGGTATTTAGTCAATGATGGAGTCACAAAATTCAGTAAATGTATACCCATTGACTTTTCTAACAATACAGGTTAATTAAAAATAAATTATTACATTTTAGTTTGAGTATAAAAAAAAATTAACATTAATTTGCAAAAATAATCTTTACTGTTTTTATTATTGGAATTTCCCTCTGCTGGCATCTTAACTGTTGCTACTATATGTTTATATTTGTAAACCATTTATCCCATTAAGGACTGATTTCCTAATGTAACTTTACAGATGTTTCTAAAGAAGAAGATCAGACATGAGACAAATCAATCTTTCTCACAATTTACATTTTAATATACACAGGATCCAAGCATTTTCCCTCACTAACCAGCTGGCACTAGTGCCCACGCTTTGCTGCAGGGGTGGAAAGGTGTGGAACCATATGGGATCCCGCTGGTAATGCAAATCTTTGCCAGGAGTGCATTCCAGACTTGTTATGCTGTGAGTGTAGGAAAATCTAAAGCTGAGAAAATGAATCTGTGTTCACTGCTTTTGTCTGCTAGCAAGCATTTTTCACTTTTTTTTTTATTTTTATTACTGTTATTTAAAAAAAAAAGACAAAAGGTACTAAAATTTGATCTTGTAAATAGACTATGTCTTTGTATGCTGTTGCATTACAATTTCCCTTCGCTGGGAGGCCCAATCATGTTTAGCAGTAAGCAGGACAAAGTGAGGTCCATGAACATTTGGTTGGCCAAGGTTGGTTTGGAAGCGCACGTAGACGACACCCTACTGAACACTTTTGCGATGAGTTGCAACGCCAACTGCACTCCAGGCTTCCTCACCCAACAACAGTGCCAAACTCACAAATGCTTTTGTGGCTGAAATGGTAGTATCTGGGTAGTCCTAAAGAGATTACTATTCCTCATGACATTGTTGATATATTGTATCCAGATGATTCAGCGGTAAAATATAAAGATTTTTACATAGTAATCAAATTATCGACCTTTAGAATCTGCGTCATGAAGTCATGGTTCCACCCATTTCTGGACAGCAAAAGGGATGTAGCTTACAGATGCCAGTGCCAAAACCCACATTCAAAACCAGTCACAGTAGCGCTTTCAGCCAAGAAAAAAACATCTGATAATGTTAGGTCATCTTAAACAACACTTTATCTCCATAGTAATTTCTTCAAAGTTGGTCCGATTAGCCTCTAACCAACCATGTTGTTTTGTTCACTCTAAAATGATAACTAACTCCTAACACCAGGCTGAATTCAAAATCCCTCTCTAGCGTCACAAAGCGTCAGGTAATCTGGTAGATAATCACATAATCGTCAGGTAATCTTTCTGTTATTTTCTATTTATTTATTTATTTTTGGCTCCGAAACACACCTCGAACATAATTATCATCAACATTAGCCTAATGTCTGTTAACGGTGCTTCAGTCGCCCACTGTTGAGATTGACATCATGGTAGTCACGTGACTGCAAAAGGTCTGTATCCTGCAGTAAATTCATATGAAAATAATAACAGTACCAGCATATAATGATACATTTAGAAAAAGAGAAAAAAAAAACAATAATACGGAGCTCTTTGCTGTTGACTATCGACATATGTTTATTTCATAAAATGAGAATCATTCGAAGTGTTTTACATGATGTTTTTAAAGCAATCAATTACAAATTAGAAAATATACAGTAAATCACTATAATCTAGAGACTTACCAGAGTAAAATAAACTGGGCGGCAACAGATGTCTGTCTGAGCTTTTTCAGGGAATTTCTCCTTCATTTCCAGCCTAGCAATTAATATAAAAAACAAACAAACAAACAAACAAACAAAAATCTCATCAGAATTCACATTAAACATCTGGGCAAATTTAGTTAGCAACACACTTGGAGAGCTAATCCTAGCTAAATAAGAAGGCTGATCCACAGGAATGAAAACTGTTCAAGTTTATTTTATACCACAAGGTGGCGCCTCGGTGGCTTAGTGGTTAGCACTGTCGCCTTGCACCTCCAGGTTCCGGGTTGGATTCCCACCTCGGGGTCTGTGTGCATGGAGTTTTCATGATCTTCCCATGCTTGGTGGGTTTCCTTAGGGTACTCCGGTTTCCTCCCACAGTCCATGCCGATTAGGTTAATTGGCGTCCCCAAATTGCCCGTAGTGTGTGATTAAGCGTGTGAATTTTGACCATAGGTCCTACCACGGTCATAAAAAACAGGAATGGTCTCCATTGACCTCCACGGTCCCTAGTTGGGCTACAGAGGTTCCTAGATTGATGGATACCACAAGGCAATCGAATTCTTGAATCTGATTAATGAGAATATTAATATTAATTCATGTGTTATGATTATTATTTCTGTAGTTTTGTACACAGGGACTTCTACAGTGGATGCTCTACATTGTTTATAATAAATTGATTTGTTTACTTGAAAAAAGAAAAACATTTTAGAAGAGGCTGGTGTGAGAACAACTGCTTATGATATCTATAACTTCTGTGAACACAGTGACTATCTTGATTTGTGACTGTTCCACAACATTAAATCTGACTATAAAGCATTATGCACAACTTGTCAATCATTAATAAATTAAACATCGTCATTGTGAGAAATCACTGTAGTCATTTAATTTAAGAATAAAACATGCTGTAACATAGCACTGTGGCATGGATTGTTTTGTTTTCTTATAACTGCATAATGTGATCTTGAGTTTATTATAAATAAATAAATATTAGGGATTTTTACATGCTTACATCAGCTACCCAATTTAACTTTGTTTCTTTGTGCTACAGTATGAGTGCCCTAATAGGTACTTGAATATGAGAACAGTGAAGATAATCTACAATACAATCTGATTATAATTAGTTTTTACAATAGGGAGAACTGGCAGCGCTGACATGCATAAATTGCACTTTCACTTTAGCTTTGTTGCTTGCCATGAGTGTGATGAAATCATGACAAACGCGATCAAAATGGTCCGTCTTCTCATTGCTTTCCCCTATTAATATTTAACTCCCGCTGTCATGTAATTGTTTGCATTGCCAGGGAGAAACCACTGAATTGCTCTCAAAACTATTGGGTTACAAATTAGTCTCAAAACACGTGCAGAACAAAAGCAACCTCGTGTGGGGAGCATGCAAGGACATTCCTGTTGCACATTTTGGGAGTCACCTCAAACCATTCCAGAACAGTGTTTGTAGTGTGGCAAGGAGGATTATCCTGCTGAAAGAGGACAGTGCCATAAGGAAAACCATTGCCATGAAGGTGTTCAGGTAGGTAGAACATGCTAAAGTACCTCTTTGTTTACACATTTGCACGTGCACTTTGTCTATTGTGTATTTTTGTATAGAAATTTGATAGTTCTTTTAGGTTAACTTAAAAATGTAAAAATTTGTGTTGTAAATTTATGTTGTTGCATGTATGTAGCACCTTGGTCCTGGAGGAACGTTGTTTCGTTTCACTGTGTACTAACTGTATATGGTTGGAATGACAATAAAAGCCTACTTGACTTGACTTGACTTGACTTGAAACTACTTGAATGATAAGACCTGCTGTTTTGGAGATGTCCTGACCCAGTTGTCTTGGTATCATATTTTTAAGCTTGCCCATTTGTCCTGCATCAACTTTGAGAACTAACGGTTCACTTACATTTCTCCCCCTCGATGTTCCAACATTTTTAAACCTTTTAAAATAGTTTAATGAGTAAATAAATGTAGCTTGTTCCTTGTAACATTAGTATTTAAACAATACAAATTAACTTCAAATACAGGGGTTTGACATTCAACTTTTTAAATAAAATTATTATTATTTTTTTATTTTATTTTTTTTACTAAGCAGCACGTATCTCGGTCATCCTCAAAAATTATTATTTCTAAACAAACTTCTAAATAGTTCACTCGCATTGCATGTGATGAAAATGTGTATATAGTTCGGAGTGCACCACCTTTAGGATTATAGCTGTAGGTTTTGAGACTTGTGTAGGCGAGTGGGTTTGAGACTAATTTGCTCATAGAGTTTGGGGAAAAGGTCAGATTTGGGGCTTTTAATGTGTGAGATTTTTAATACTGTAACTCCATAACAATACAGTTCTGTTGAGCTACTCTGAAGCTTCCGTGCTCGGTACAGAATCATTTATATATCTGATGCTGATTGAGCCAATTAAACTAAAAACCAATTTTGGTCACTGGCTGATTGACCGGATCATCTCTATTACAAATATATATTTTTTCATTTTTTTAATCAATTTTGGAGTTTGTGTGCTGATATGTGAATCACTATAAATAATTTATTTCTTATTGATAAACTTGTTTTTAAGGTCCCGGGCGGTCGTTTATGGATTTCACTGCAAATCATACTTGATTTGATTTGATTAAAAAAAAATAAAAATAAAAAGTTTTTTGGGAGCCCAAAAAAGGAGCCATCATAGTTTAATGCGTGCATACCGTCTGTGTGCTATTTGAATTGCACTGGTAAAGAGAGAGAGCGGATGGATATTAAAGGGATGGTCTGTTTTTGCGCAGGTGGAAAGTTGGAGGCAAAACAGAAGGCAAGACTGTTCTTCACACATGTTCCTGATTAGGAGGCAGAACGATCACCTGACTCGAAACGTGTTATGGAGCCTCACAGTGGAAGCAGATGAAAATCTTCATAGGTAGCCTGCTCGGCACAGGCTTGAAGTCTTCCTGGGATACTTTAGGTGGTGTAAAGACAGACGGACAGAGATCACGGGTTGACGGTTTGTTCTAGGTAGAAAAGGTATTTTGGGACGAATTGCTAGGTCTGAATGCAAAAAAAAAAAAAAAACCTCACAGATTCAATAGTCACAAAGCATCGGACCGGCGTGTACTTTCTAGCAAGGTCAAGGCTGAAATATTTGCACAGCAGAAAGATATCAATATGGTGAATCAATAAAATAACAGTAGTTGAAAATGATGTTGATGATGATAAAATAAATATGGTGCTTAAATGTTTTTTTTTTGGTTTTGGAAATCTCATCAATCTCTCCCCCTCTCTCGTTCACTAATGGGCACCCAATGGTTGTTCCTATGGCAACGGCCCTAAACCATGCGGCGGCAGATGGAAGCAGAGCTGGAGGGCTAAATTTATCTCACAGCATCCTCACTGACTCCACAGAGCGAATGTAGCACCCTCCATCACCACCACCACCACCACCACCACCATCACCCCTCTTTCACTTCTCTCACCATAAAATGATGGATATACTGTACAGTACAGTACAGTACAATACAAAAAATAAAAAGTGTTCATCCAAAATGAAATGCTGGAGTGCATTTTACAGGGAAATATAATGGGGTGAAGAAGAAAAAATCTGCAGGGAAAAAAAAAAAAAACTATATTTCTCATAGACATATGTGTGTGTAGTTTTATAAATACAGTATTGTGGTATAGTGTTGTATAAGGCATCCTCTAACAAAAGCACAAAAAAAAAAAAAGTGAGCCACAACAGTTACACAATGTGAAAACGCCTCGCTGTTAACCAACAATGCAGCTCCGAGGCTGAGCTGCTTTTACTGATGTCATTCCCGAAGAAGCGCAACCAAATCCTGCCTCCTGCATTGCAGCCCGCCGTCCTCGCTTTCTGCCGCTCTGGAGGCTTAACGCAAATTCAACATTAAACAAGGCATCGACTTTGAGAGCTTCATCAGCAGTGTCGATTCCTCGGGAGACAAAAAAGGGGGGGGGGGGGAGAGAACCCTCCGTGCTGACATTAATCAGTATCGAAACGTGCGCGCACGCACACACACACACACACACATGCGCAGCGGACAAACCTCAAGCCGCCCCAGGACTCATTCAGCAAACGGGAGTGTGAGGAGAGCAGGAAAGAGGGAGAGACTGAGTGAACCAGACAGTCGCTCCATTCATCTTTTTTTTTTTCCCTCGCTCGCCCGTTCTGTCTCTCCGACACGCGCCACATGTGACAACAACAACAACAAACAAAAAAAATTCGCATGCACAAGCACAAAACGTACCGTGACTCAGTAGAGCGGACGGTCACGCGCCGCACGCGACGCATCAACATAGTGTGATATCCTTCAAACGCGAGCAGCCTAACAAAGAATGATGCAGCACCAGCCTCAATGAGATGAGATGAGATGAGATCATGCACACACCAAGGTGAGCCTGCAGACGTAGCTTCGTATATTTATATTTATCAGGATCATTACCAAGAGGAAGAAAGAAAGAAAAAAAAATCTTCTTTCCAGCCTCAGTGAGGTTTTGAATGAGCAGGAGAGAGAACAAGAGTAAGAAAGAGAGAGGAAGAGAGAGAGAAAGAGAGAGAGAGGGAGGGAGGGGAGGGGGGGGGTCAGCGTGAGAGTGAGAGAAAATGTATGAATGAGCCGGTGCGGCTACGAGGCAGAAAGAAAGGAGGTGAGGTTTCAGTCCGCGCGCGCTCACAGGTGACACCGTACTCTCTGCGCGTTGTATCGATCCGCGCGACTGAACTCGTATCCGTATGATATGATATCGGATTTCCTACGTCGTTGCATCTCATTAGTGTGCACGACGTACGTGTACGAGTTCAACCGCACAGCAGGTTCATTCACAAAAAAAGGAAAGGAAAGAAAAGAAGAAGAAAAAAAAAGGAAAGCCGCAGTACTTTTTTTCCCCGTAGTGATGACATGTACTGTATGTATGAATGTAGTTTCTTTATGCAGCTTTGGATAGAGAGGCAGGATGGAAAGAATCAGGTCGCAGGTGTGGGGGGGGGCAAAGAAAAGGGAAGGAGTTAGAGCTGGTAAGAGTGGCTCTGGAGAACATCCACACTTCGCTGCCCGGCTTTCCAGACGTGCCATGCTCCAGCTGCGAGGAGCCCAAACACCGTGACATCACTCGGCGTGGGGTTTTTTTTCCATCCGCAACTTTTTTGAAGCGGATTTTTTGAAGCGATTAATCACCAAATTATTATCCCTTTAACCTCCTCTGACACAAACTCTGATATTGTGTCCCTTGTAATTTCTTGTTACCGTTTTGGTTTATTTTTAGCATATACTGGATACATACTGAACCTTTCCAAATAGGAAAAGGTTTGGATAAAGATTAATACCCAATGGCCTTTATGTGAGGATCTTACAATGATGTACTTTGCATACAATGTACTGTAGCTGGGAGAAGGTGATGTCTGCATATGAGGACAGTGGAGTCTCATGAGGATAAGCTCACAGATGCTTACAGTTGTGACTGACAGGAAAGACACAGAAGCATATGGCCAATTGTAAGTACGATTTGCAAACTGTCTCACTCATTCTCTATACCACTTATCTCGTACAGGGTCACGGGAGGCCTGCAGCCTTATCCAGGGGACTCGGAGCACTAGAGAGGGAACACCGTGGGAAGGGTGTCAATCCATCACAGACAAACCTGTCTCTTTTTTAATGTGTTTAACTTTCAGTGAGTTTTACTTGAGAATAAAAAAGTTCCACTTGTTTTTTGTCAAATAAATAAATAAATAAATAAATACATTTCAAGTGGGTCATTGAGGCTTATCCAGAACATACTACTTAAACGATGTCCTTTCATGCCATGCTACATAATCGAGACATAGTCTCAGACAATTACATAGATGCATGGTTCCTCGAATTGTTACCTAAGTTGTGTTTGGAAGCCTGCTGGTTTTTCTTGGTTTCCAGGAAATACAGGGCGAGCTGAATATCAATATCGATTCACATCCAGCAAGATGACACTGGCTCCTGTGAGTGTGTGTGTTTGGATGACAGTTGATGTATGTGTGTGTGCATTCGTGAGAGAAAGAGAGAAATAGAGAGAGAGAGATGTTTGGTGAAAGAGGGTCTTTCATTTTGCTGTGAGCATCCAGACAGGCCACTGAAGCGGGTAAAAATAACCACCTGCTGTCTAGTGGGGAGCGACGCTACACCCAAATCTATCAAAACTGCACATACTGTACTGTATACCTGACCTCAAAAACATACACACTTAAATCTGAGAGACACACACACACTTAAATCTACACCTGGGGTACACCTAAATCTAAATTTAGAACTCTAATCTTAGTAACCAAAATGATGATGATGATGATGATGATGATGATGATGATGATGAAGATGATGATGATGGTAATAATAATAATAATAATTATTATTATAGGCTGTTATATTTTTATTATTATTTAAGAGCAGGACCTACAAGGAACAATTTGAACACAGCTCCTAAAGGGTATTTACGGTATTAGATAGATAGATAGATAGATAGATAGATAGATAGATAGATAGATAGATAGATAGAAACTGAGTGAGTCATCTACACCCATGTTTTGTTTTTTTAAACAGGATTTAAGTTCATTCATCATCCTCAAGGTTTCTAACCAATAATAGACGAGATTGAATTCTTGCAACCAATCATAACGCAGAAGGCGGGATTTCTTATCATTATGCAAGCTACCAACAGACGATGGTAAAAAAAAAAAATTATAGAAAAAATTGCTTTTTATTATTTCAATAATAATAATAATTATGATTATTATTATGATTATTATTATGATTATTATTATGATTGTTATTATTAATAATATTATGATTTATATATGACTTAAATTAATATGTATTTGAATGACACTGAGATTTAGTAATAAGAATAATGAACAAATATGGTGCTGAGCTTCAGTAAATACACAAAGATTTGAGTCCCAGGCTCTCGCTCTGCGTTTCTAACCAATCAGAGGTGAGACGGAGTTGTTTTAACCAATCATGACACAGAAGATGGGATTTCTTAACTTCATGCAGAGGCTTGTTAACACTTATTCATCGTCTATAATGTACATTATCCTGTACAGGGTCAAGGCGGGTTCACTCATCTTAGCAAAATGTTTATTTTATTATTTTATTTTTTTTATGTCTCTTTGGTATTTTCTTCTCTTCAGAGTTTTGGTAAAATTGTCAAATACTCATATACTTGCTTTGATATTCAGTTCTTACAAAGATACAAAAACACACACACTCGTGCACAGCAAACATAAAGAACTTGAATCACACACAGACACACACACACACACACACACACGCGTGTTGGCGTGATTCCCTCTGTAGTGAGGGTTTTCTGGTAAACCTGTTATTAACTGCTCACACAACATTGTCTTAAGATAGTAAACAACACAGTCGCGTTTGTTGAGTCACAACCGAACATTATGTTTGTTTCTATCCTTGGGCCTGGTGTGTTATTGTGACAGTTCATGTAGGGGGTGACCACAGGGAGACCACAGGTCTGGATTAAATCAAAATTCCATCACTAACAAAGTCGGCACTTGGAAGCCGGAGTTAAGGAAAACTCAGTCCTACACAGTCTGACCTCCTTTAACAAACTTTCATATTGCGTGAGTCATTTTAGTTCCAGTAAAACTGTAACTCGTACAGCGGCTCTCGTTCCTCTTTCTAATTACCAAACATAGCCTTGCTGTCACTCAGCGAGCTTCGGGGAAAACATATGATCTTCTTGGTGCTGAAACAAGTACAACTGGGAAAAGGAGGAGTTCTGTACAAGAGTTAGAGGAATTTTTTTTTTTAAGAAACAGATTCCATAGCCTCATGCTGGAGAATCTCTTTGAACCAAATATAACTCATAAACATAAGTAGACTTTATATGAACCCAGGATTTTAAAACACGTCGAAGGAATGTAAAGGTAATACAAGTGAGAAATTTTTATTTAAAAAAATGTAAAACAAATTTGTTAAAACACATTTATTAATTGATGCACAAAATGTTTGCATTGCTTTGGAAGCCAATTTCTTATGTCCCAGAAAATATGAATAAAACATAAAATTCTCAGTGAAATAAAAGCAAAAAAAATTATAATAATAACTGTTAATGATCATCTTGTTGATTTTGTGATGAAGGAAAACTTCTAATTACAGGTAAAGCACTCAAGTCACTATGGTATTTAATATATACAAGTTGTTGTGTTCATGTCAAACTGGGACTTTTGATTGTACAGAATAACAGAACACAGTTCTCTCCTTTATTTCGCTACACTAATGCACGTATCCCAGGGTTTCACTCGTGCTTTGATACCATCAAATTAAGGCTGTTTTATTTCTTGGAACATTTTATTCTATTATATTTAACATCAATTTGACGTTGTCAAACAATAACACGCTGTTAATTAACTTTTTTACCCAGTGGATTGTTTGCAAACTAAAGGACATAGGCCATAGGACAAAGGACATAAATAAATAAATAAATAACCGTGTCATGTTAGGGGTCAGGACACAAGGTACTGTAGGGTACATCCTGGACAGGGTGCCAATCAACCGCACTTCATACACGCACTCATTCATACATTATAGGCAATTTGGGAACGGCAACTAGCGTTCAAGTCAAACCGGGACTTTTGATTGTGCAAAATAACACGACGAAGTTATGAGAGTTAAAAACTTCTTTTATTTCTCTATATAATCCCCTGCTATACTAATGCAAACTAAAGTCCATTAATGGTGGAAATGGCTTGGAGTGACGTCAGGACTGTACGTAATTAACAGTAAGCAAGTGCCTGGAGCAGTGCCAGGAATGGCAGCGAGAGGACTCCAGGAATGGACCGCATACTCCATTCGCAGGTAATTTTAACTTCTAGTAATACTTGTAATAATAACAATAAATAGTCACTGTCATCACCATCATCACACTACTACTATGTCATTACTGCTAGAAGAAAAAGAAGAGGAAGACACGAACAAAAGTATAATTACAAAATGAGGATTTAAAGTGCATGACCTATAGTAAATAAATAAATAACCTTGTCATGTTAGGGGTCATGGCGGATCAGGAGACTCAGGGCATAAGGTAGGGTACATCTTGGATGGGGTGCCAATCAACCGCAGGTTGACACACATACAGTATACACAAATTCATTCATACACTGCAGGCAATCTGGGAACACCAATTAACCAGACCAAGCGGGAGTACCCCCAGGAAACCCACAAAGCACAGGGAGCTTGCAAACTCATGAACATGCACACAGACCCGGAGGAGGGAATCGAACCTGGAGCCTGGATATTCAAGGCGATCTATCTAAATTTTACTATCTAAACGTAAAATATAATATTTTGTATATTTTAAAAGGAATCTCATACCTTACCCCTGAAGCAGCAATCTATTTAAAACTAAGTGTTCTTAAGGTGTTCCGAGGACTGAAGAACGAGTACGTAGTGCCTACGTTAAGAAACACTGTTCTATTGTTCAATGCAGGTCATGCATCAACAGGACTTAAGTCATCATTTCCAACCACAGCATGGAACTGCAGTTGTAAAACAGGTATAGCATACAGTATCCAGCGATTTGTAAATAGAGCTTTCTGTTTCAGGGCTTACCCGACTTACAGTATATAACTTCGAAATCATCGTCTGAATGTAAGTTCATTCTGTGTACCTAAAAGTAAAAGGTTTAAGAGAGGGGGGGGAAAAAAGCTTCCGGAATCAAATCATTTTCTGTTTTCCTAGCCGTACAGCTGTAAAGGCAGATCATGGTGCTTGATAGCAAGGTGATGTAATGCAGAAGGGCGCCAGACATATGTTCGCTGATTCCACGAACAGTGAATAAACAGAAATGATGAGAAACTCCATGAAATACCCCCACCTGCAATCAATAGCAGTCAACTCTAAGAAAGTGTAATGGCTAATTTGCAACGGCTTATGCTTTTCACAGAAATTAATGAGCATTTCTCAGAGGAAAAAAAAATATTCCCGACCAGCTGTGTTAACCGAATGTCGAAAACAGACTTTTTGTTGTTGTTGTTTGTTTGGTTGTTGTTGTTTTTTATTTAATAGCACATTAAACCTAAAACATGACAACTTTATCTGTATTATCGATTTGTAAACCATGAAGGATGTGCAATAAATAAAAGTTTGCATGCACGTTCCTCAAATACTCTCTCATCGTCTATACCGCTTTATCCTGTACGGTATCGCTGGGAGTCTTGAGCCTAACTCTCCCAGGTGAGGGCATGATAGTAGGTACACCACAGAGAGGGTGCCAATCCATCGCAAGGCACACACTCACACTGCGGGCAGTATTGTCATTAAACCATGGGAGTACAAAAAGGACCCGAGGCGGGAATCGAACCCTCACCCTGGAGGTGCTAGGCGACAGTGCTAAACCACCGTGCTACCGTTCTTCAAGAAAACAAGAAAGCAAATCCATACGTCTGACCCATTTTTTATTGGGTACATTGCTTTATGGAATCAAAGCAAATAAGTGTCAGAGATAAACGATCTAACGCTGAAATAAAAATAAAAAAACGGCTAAATACTTTCAGAAGCAACCAGCTAGTCCTTATGAAGTCAAATAGATTTTAAACACTGATGTAGGACCAGAACATATCAGTGAATTTAGACATTCAAGCTTCTTTTCAAAGTTCAAGGATATCCATCAGGGCAGCATGATCCAGCTTGTTCTGAGTCACCTGAGGTGGGCCTAGCCATAGTTAGCCTAACTGAGGGTGACTAATCTGCCAGGGCTGTAACACAGTAGCCTACTGACACCTCGTGCAATGGCCCATGACTGGTCTTAGTATCTACTGTACTCTACACTTTTCCTCCTTTATCACTGCTTTTTTTTCCACATTGTGAAGATTGAGAAAGTCTTGGTCTATTTTAGATGGCTAGCTGACTAGCTGGCAAGTTTCCACCACTGCTTCCTCTCTGAACAGATCTGCTGTCTCAAATGGACAGAGAGATTTGGCACCCTTAGATGAATGAACAACCGATGACTGTGACCTACTGTAGAAGTCTGGGAAACACTCTGGAATGCAATAGCCGTTGCTACACAGGTATAGTATGCCAATGCAAGCTGTTCCTGAAAGGGTGTGCACCCACAGGCTGGATCAAATGCACTACCTACAGTAATAACCGAAAACTTTTTAATTCACTAACTCCTAGATGGTGGCAATTTTATGTAGCTGCTTTGTTGCACCAAAACACCATGGATCAAATCTCTTTGGGGTCTCATAAGCTGATGGCAATTTCTTATGTAGATATAGAATTGAGGTACTTTCACCTGCCACATTTCCCCACGAGTCTGGTGTGATTTCTTTTCCCCATTTGGAAGTCCCTCAGGGTCCCTCCAATTCAGTAAACTGCTTGTTCTGATGATAATTCCTTCCCATGCTCTGGTGGATTCTTACATAATCTTGTGGGTGTCTTTTGCAGCAATCTAACTTGGCTAATCATTCAATAGTAGTGTTCAACAAAAACAAACGTTCATTTTTTGCTGAAACACACTATGGTGATATTTACCCTCTAGAGCATCCATCTAATCATCGAACCAACTCATCTTCTGTGGAATGACACAAGGAGCTCCATTACCACAGTTTATAGACAGGCTGCACACTGAGTTCCTGGAACCACCAATCTTGATATGCCTTTTTACCAGGCACTACCCCACCAATCTTCTCATCTTGGCTATCATTTAGAGGTCAGTATCTACAAGGGCTGAGTGCATTTACTATCTCTAATTTCCTTTCGGATTAGTCCAAAAGTCAGTCTGATTCCTCATGAAACTGTTAGTGTATGTTAACCACCCAAGAGGGGTGATGTGGATAATTGCTAGGGATCCATTTCATTCAGTACCAGCACTACTTTTTTGCAAATACAGCAATGAAATTGTTTGCACACAAATAAAATGGTATCCAAGTGACTCGCACTGCATCTGGCTGCTATCCAGGATAACCACAGTTTCACAGGCACATCTGTAACCAATGCTTGATCATATTGTTGAAGCAATCTGCTGATATGGCTACCGCAGTCCCAAATGAATGAAGTAGGCGCTGCTTTGTCAGGGTTTTAACACCTTGAATAAGTTTGCTAATGCTGCCCCAGTCCACTATGTTGGTCTAAGATGAATGCAAGAGTATGAAATCATGTTAGCCAGTGGTGGACTGGTAATCTGGTATACGGTAGCATTTTTCTAATGGGCAGATGCACCTTGGATAACACCTATCATTTATTTATTTTTGTCTACTGACCAGGCCGTAAAGCAGCCCACTGGTTTATTTTCCTATAAGAGATGTGATGGGCTAGCCCGATCACATCTCTTACTAGGCCACACTCTTTACACCCTCTGTTCTCATTGTTTCACTTGTGGTTCAGCAAAAAGTGGAACTTTAAGGAGGAGAGGTTGCTGTCTATGGCCACTTCCAGGTAGAGAAGCCAGGAGAGTAAGCACAAAAAGGAAAAAAATGAGGAAAGTGTAGTTTAACACTCAAGAGCAAGAGTGTGAACGTTCAGCGAGTAGAACACCTTATTCTTGAAAATCGGTGGATGACTTGTTGCCAGCTTGCAGAAGACACATCTGTCTGTGAGAACTCTACGCACAATCATTCACAAACACCACTTGCACATTACAGGAAATTAGATGGAAGTCATTGCCAAATCCCATGTACAGTTCTGACCTCACTTCAAGCCATTTCCCCATGTTTGGGGAGTTCCATTGTTTCATACGTGAAGCAGGCAGATCACGGTTCGGGTGTACTGAGAAAACGTGAACAAAAAATGAACTGAAGAAACTGGATCAAATGAACAGATTCATCTATTAAATTAACAAACATGTTTCTGCTCATTACCGGTATTGTAATGTTTAAACTGTACAGCTTTTATCATTGTCTGGGAATGTTAATAATGCTCGACCTGAATGTATAATCATATTAAAGGTACACTGAGTACACCAACACAAACTTCTTTTTTTTTTTCGTAAGGTATTTTAAGCTGTAACAGAGATCATTCTGGTGGACACTGCAGGATGCACAAGTTCAGGACCACAAATACTAAAGACCTACAGTATTGGGGCTGTCTTCAGGATCCATTACAGTCTTTAAAATGTTAACACCCCAGATGTTTTTCAAGCCTTTAAGCCTTATTTTCACAAAGATGACCTAAAGATCTCTTAGAAGTTTCAACGCCAACTATCAGACACCCTCGAGGCTAGTCGAACATCATAGCATATTTAAGCGGACAAGGATGGTCCCAGTCCATCCCTGATGCGAGTTCATTCTCTGGATCGGTAGGAAACTCTGTGTTGTTGACCAAGATTACAGAGTTCAGCTCTTGACCAAGGCCCTTAACAATGTATACTCCAGGGGCGTGGTACAGTGTTTATAGTCTGACCCTGCCCTCTAAGCTCAGAGCAACAAAGCTGGGGTATGCAAAGAATAAACAGTAATGTATACGTGATGAATAAAGACTCTGGATCCTGCATGACCCTGACCAGGATAAAGCCTTTACTGAAGGTAAATGAATAAAGGAATCTCTTGTTTCTATTGTCTGCCACCATGAATGTTAAAAAGGATGAGAGTCGAGATTTGAAAGAAAGCGATGTTGTTATTGTTGGTGGTGGTGATGATGTTGGTGTTCCTGTTTAGAAAATGCTGTTTCATTTATTACTACTACTCAATTACAGCCATGTACTGTACCGAAAAATCAGTTGTCTTACTCAGCCGCATTATACCTGGACTGGAAACCTAAACCGGACCAGCTGTAAAATCTGGAAAGAGTTCTAAGCTTGTGCAAAGTCACAGCCTGTAATTCATCATGGAGCTTTCCTGATGCGTCATGATCTCAGAGCTCCAGTACCATTCTAAATTGGGCCAAAGAAACCAAGCAAATTTGGACCTGAAAGTTAAAACGCTCTTATTTATTGGCATGGGACGGATTTAATTCCCACGGAGTTGTGCTCGTATTACTCATATTAAGTGTGGAGAAATCAAACTCCGTCCTGGCTCTGATGACACTCAATCAGAGTGCCGTTTGGGCTCGGGGCCTATCAGTTTTACAATCAAGGCTTTATTCCCCTGGGCTAACGGCAACGACTTTAAGGGTGATTACAGAAGGATTGTCTTAAGTACCTCAGAGCAAAAAGGCACTGTAAGTTAAATCGTATCCTGGCAGAACACTCTTAACAAAGAGGGGTGTCGGGTTACAGAGAGTTACGGGAATGACGGTTAAGGATCGGTGTGTCTGGCTTTAGATATTTGGGTTTATTAGTCGCAGTGGCAGTTGTACAGTAGGTTACATGTCTAAAAATAGATCTGTTACAAGAACACACTTTAGTCACTGAATATTTTAAAATCCATGTCCATGAATCGTACACTGTCATCACGGTCAGTGCTGGACAAGAACTAAACCAAGCATGTTTTAAAAGGAAAGCTGTTTTGTGATGACTCTTTTTCAAATCAGAACACAAATTTTCCATGCGCTCTCTATAAACCTCTCAGATTTTCTTTTTTGCACTGTCATTAAATTCTACTGTATTATTTCCTTCACTGTGAAATATAAGGCAGAGGAGGGTGATTTGTTAATAACCGCTTCCAATAATAATAATAATGAAACCATGGACACAACATTAGATAATACAATGAGGCCACATACTGTATAAGGAGAAAGCATTTCCAACAGTCTAGAGTGCAATACATTCAGAAATTAATGCAACCCTAACACTCACTACTAACCAACAAATTTCAGCAATTCAGTAATTATATCCTCATCAATCTACAACCATTAAAAGTGAGGTCCATCTCACTTCAATGCAGCAAATTAAGCACTTTAAGGGCCGCATCACTATGCAAGATTCACTTTTTCAGTCATTTTTAGACATTCAGTAATTGTCCCCTAATGTGACCTCATATAAGATGAATACCCTCACCCCGATGTTGTATGGAGGTGCGTGGCTCAACAGTGCCTCGTTTACATACAGTAGACACTGAAATGGAGTGCTCAGAGGAGGAGTGAATCAGATCGAGATTGAGGGGTGAAATGCATTAAAGTTGCTAGAGCAGTAGTAAAATATGGGACCTTTAACATTAAACAAGGAAAGTGAAAGGTTTAATGGCTTCTGGATGATATCGTTAAATCTTCTGTATGTATATTTATAGAGAATCTGGAATCTTGGAATCCAGTAATGGCCATTGTATTTATTCCTATTGGTAGGTCAACATTCACACACTCATTCACCCACTGGGAATGCAAATTAGCCTAGTTTGCATGTCTTTCGACTGTGGGAGGAAACCAGAGTTCCCGGTGGAAACCCACCAGGCACAGACCCTGAGGCGGGAATCAAACCCCTGACCCCAAGACAACAGTGCAAACCACAAAGCCACCATGCCGCCATGTTGCAGAGCAACTTATATTGATTTTTAAGACATTAGCCAATATCCTCTAGAATATTACTTTATACGTAAAACAAACTGTTAAACCTCCTAAGTGAGGCAGCGGCAAAGTGCTCGCCACCATCATCCAGAGAGCAGGAGCCTGGGTGATGCTACAGCCATCGGGAGCGGAAGCCTAGAGTGATCATATTGGCCACAGTCTCTCAGCAGGAAGAATTGCATACTCAGACTCACACATCCATCATCATGGCCATTTTTCAGCTCACACAAAAGAGTGTGTTATGCCAGTTTGAAAAGGTATGGTCAGGGGCTTCAAGTGCATTGGACACGACTAAATTAGGGGAAACACTGTAAAAAAAAAAAAAAAAAACTGTTATAGACATGTGCAGATGCAACCCACTTAAGTGCAAAAACAATACCAAATTTGGAACCATGAGAGCAAAGCCAAAATTCACACCCGCAAATTTGGAGGTGAAAGACAGCATCGAATCAGAAAAGAAAACCATTTAGAATTTAGAAAATACTGTAAAAAATTTAGAAACATAACAGTAAAAAAAATATTTAAATGCAAATCCGGAAACACTTGAATACGAACTCAAAAACGGGAAAAAAGTAGGTCTTTAATGAACATCACGCGCGTATGTTATTGCAGTATGGAGTAATTTTTTTCCTGAGTAACCCAAGTGCCTTTTGAAGTGTTTTAAATATTTACATGCTTATATTAATGCCTTTGATGCATATCTAAAGTAACATCAACTCAACGCCCTTAACAAAAAATAAGCAGGAAAGCATAAAGCATCAGTGGATTCATTCAGCCTGTACTGTATTTCTTGTAAACAGTCTCTCATGCGTACACGTGCAATGTGCGCGAAGTGGGATTGATCGAGGGAAATACCTGAAAGGGCTTAAGTCAGGGAGTGGAAGTGTTTATTCAGGTGAGGTGTGGCATTTGCTTTTTTCGCCACCTGGACTTTCAACTAGCTTGTAAAATCGTACGATTCCTGTAAGTGGTACCACAAACCAGCTTGCCATTCCACATTTTCCTCGCTTGATGGATGCAACAACAAGTCCTAGGTTGGAGGAGGTTCCACAGGAAGGTCTCTGACGAAACGACACGTCCAATATATAATCCAAAATATTTCTCAAAATGTAAACACTTTTCATACTGAAGGAGTTTGGGGAGGGGATGTGTGCCCGCTCGGCACACATGGCAGGCCCAAAAACAAATCCCTAGCCGTGTTGGTGTGTGTGCCATGTTAAGCGTGTGTTAAGCAAATCCGGAATGGCTTGTATAGTGACTTGCAAAAAAGAGGCTTCTAGTGTGGATATACGGTATAGTGTGTGTTATTAGACATCATGTGCATTAGATAATGCTATTAGAAGGGTGGGTCTGAGAACATCTGAAACAGGAATCTCCCATGTGAGTGGCCACAGGGAGCTGCAGCCAACTAAGGGCAGCTCATCATTACGGAGCAAATTCGTATCAGATGCATTCGAACAGGTTTATTCGTAAGTTGTTTCTGCAAATATTTACGGTAGCCGTGAAAATTTGGGGAGAAAAAAAAACGTATCCAGCTTGTGATTTCGAGAATGTTTAAAAAAAAGTAAATAGTAATAGTATGAAAGTAATTTCATACTAATAGCATTAACCAAAAAATTTAAAATTAAAAATACATAAAAGCATACATAAAGACATGTAAAAAGCAGATATTTAATTATAAATGGACTGCAATTAATCAGTTGTTGCCCTTTGATCATGTTTTAATGCTGTGAAACAAACGGTGTATTAGAGCCAGCACTAAGTGACTGATGATTGATCGATCAGGCAGGTCTCATGTTGCATTGTGCCATATATTCCCAAGTGTGCTGCACGACATATATATGATACACATAGGCTGCATTTCTTGCTATGACACCATACTGCCTTGCCAATATATTGTATCATTAAGAGGGATGCATGGATATACAAAAGATTTTGTCAATTATTTCAATCATTTCAAGTTTTGTCGGCATCAATAAAGGTAAATCAGCTTCACCAGCATGGTTATTTACCCATGATTGACATTCACTTGAGTATTCAAACTGTGCATGTATGGTGATTTAAGTGACTTTGAACGTGGCATGGGCATTGCTAAAACTGCTGATCTACTGTGATTTTCACGCACAACCATCACAACCCAGTTTTCTGGGTGAAAATGCCTAGTTGAGGCCAGAGGTCCGACTGGTTTGAGCTGCCAGAAAGGCAACGGTAACTCAAATAACATCTTGTTACACCCGAGATATGGCGAACATCATGTCTGATCATTCAACACATTGAACGTTAAAGCAGATTGGCTACAGCAGAGGACCAGACCACACTGAGTGCCGACTCCTTTCAGCTAAGAACAGGAATCTCAGGCTACAGTTTGCATGGGGTCACCAAAACTTGACAAGAGAAGACTGGAAAAAACGTTGCCTGGTCACTGCCCGCGGCATTTGCATGGTAGGGTCAGAATTTGGCATAAACAACATGCAAGCATGAAAGGATCCATCCTGTTTTGTATCAATGGTTCGGGTTGCTTTTGTTGATGTAATTGTACTGTATAAGGGATAGTTTCTTGGCACACTTTGGGCCACTTATTACCAATTTCGTTTAAATGCCACAGCCTACCTGAGTATTGTTGCTGACCATGTCCATCCCTTTATGAGCCATGTCACAAAGCTAAAACGATCTCAAACATGACTTCACCAGACCTCAATCCAATAGAGCACCTTTGGGATGTGGTGGAACAGGAGATTCATGTCATAGATGTGCAGCAACTGTGTAATGCTATCATGTTAATATGGACCAAAATCTCCAAGGTATGTTTCCAGCACCTTGTTAAATCTGAGCCATGAACATTTACTCCGTTACATTTACTTAAGTAACTTTTTGGGGAAAAAAATTATTTCTATGAGTAGTTTTACTGCGCCATACTTTTTACTTTTACTTGAGTAGATTTGTGAAGAAACACTACTCTAACTCCGCTACATTCAGCTACACTCGACTCGCTGCTTTTCTAACCATTTATTCAACACTTTAGATATTCTTTGTGTTTGCCAGAGAAATGCAGCCAGTGGATCTACTGTACCACGTGACTGTGTTTCACCAATCAGATCTAGCAACCATATTCACATGACTCCGTTTGACCAATCAGCCACAATAACAATAACCGCAGGGAGTCACATGACGACACAGAAAGGCGGGAGTGTTGTCTTCAGCAGTGATAGACTGTGAGTGGTTAGTTTAGCTGTTTTATTTAATGTTGCAGTCTTAACATATATAATTAGCAAATAAACTAGAGGCTAAAAAATATATAATTTTCTTACATTTCTTCTGCTGGACACAGTTTATGGTTCAGTGAGACCTCTTGTACACATGTTCTAATGTTATTTTCTATCTGCTGAGTCATGAGTTTAGGTTTAACATCACCAAGTTGCAGCCTTAACAACTGCTCAGTTGTTAGTGACTTTGACAAGCCAACTCAATGTAAAATAAAAACAGGAATAATGTACAATAATGTATAATGTACTTTTAATATATTACATAAAATGTACTGTTCATAAAGATAGCGCTAATATATATTTTTTGCTCTTTCTAAAAACAGTTTCCTGTAATCCAGTAAAAAACAACATCAGTATACTGTAATACAAACCACCGTACTGTAGAATGGAAAAACCACACACCTTAATCTGACACTGTGCTAATCATCACGGTCTGGAAACGAGAAATGTCAACCACATCCAGCCTGCTGTTTGCCTCTGCTAAGATTTCAGAACTGGTGGCTTATTTGTCCTGACTTGCCCTCCGTCTCGCTTTCCTTCTGGACGACAGCTTACACTTACACTCATCCTGGAAAACGAGGAAACTACTGGACCTGCCCTCGACTCATGTTATTTCTACAGTACACTCCTACCTTTCCATATCACGGAGGCAGCACTTTTAAGTGTGCACATTTTGTACCCTAAGCGTGTATCTTTTTACCTTAAAAAAGGTGTGTTGTGTAAATTTAAAGCCTTAATCTTAAAACTAATAAAAAATTTGGTCCTAATCACAAATGCTAGCTTGGGTATAAAGGACACTATGGGTAACAATGCATCGTGAAACTTCGCAAACACCCTTCCAGATGCCAGATGGCAAAGCTGGTTGAACTGGTTGCCATCTTTGAGTGCTGGTAAATGGAAACAGTTTTTGGATAACCACTACTAATGCAGTGAGGTCATTCGTAAATCTCAAACACGTATGGATCAATTTAGTGCCTGGAAAATACTTCAGTATTGTCTCATCTAATCATCTATAACGCAGGGTCAATTTGGGCCAGTTAGAGTTCCTGGAGCCTATCCCAGGAGACTGTATGAGGCAGGGTACACCCAGGATGGGGTGCCAATCCATAGCAGGGCACACACACACACACACACACACACACACACACACACACACACATGCTCATTCACACACTGCACACTATTTGGGCCAATTAGGACCAGTTAACACCAAGTAGCCTAATCTGTATGTCTTTGGACTGTGGAAGGAAACCGGTGCACCCGGAGGAAACCTACCAAGCACATGCAAACTCCACAATGCGGGAATCGAACCCAGACGCTTGAGGCGTAAGGCAACTGTGCTAACCATTAAGCCACCGTACCGCCCCATCAGTATTGTTTCGGCCAAAACATGGTATCGGTCTATGTAGTGCCTGTAACTTTTTTGCATTAGAATCTTTCAATGATCTTAATTGTCATTCAGAGGAAAACTGGACAATTTATATTTCACATGAAAAAACATAAACCTTAAAAAGAGTGTATTATTTGAAAATTATTATTTAAAATTGTTAAGCTATTGCAACATGGTTACGGACACTACAGATTTTTTAAGCTTTTACCAAAAACCAATTTAAGCAACAATTCTTTACAGGTCATACGATTCTAGAAGCTATTATTTAGAAATATGAATAATTTGCATTTTAAAATATTATTGTTTGAGGCGAGACAGTATAACGCTGAAACAATGGCCATTTTTGGAGCACATCTCTCCAGAACGGCTAAATAACTGGAAATTTTTAGGGAAGCAAGATTGCTCACGACCATCTTGCATAAACTTCAGAAGTAGCTTCTTTGACACAAACATTTTTTGTATTATTATTATAATAATAATAATAATAATAATAATAATACTAATAATAATAAAATCTGCACCAATACTGTGTTTTGGTTGTGTGCATAATGGTTTCCCCCCCCAACCAATAGGGAGTTGTACAGTACAAATTAGGAAGCATTGATATTGGACATCATACACACACACACATCCATAACACTGAAAGACTCAAATTATTGATTGCACAAAAGAAAGCAGGAGAAAGTGTGTCCAGTCTAACAAAGACGCTGCCAAATTAAATAAACACACAAACACACACGCGCGCGTGCGTGCACTAGCCTGGATGCACGGCTTGACATAACCTTGATGCTTTTTAAGCGCTTATGTAACGCGCTATTGGACATTTCGGCTCGCAAGAACAATGCGGAGAGGATCCCCATGCACCTACCTGCAAGAAAGGAAAAAAAAAGAAAGAAAGAAAAAAAAAGCACCCATCATCATCATCAGCATGTTCCCCATCTCTCTTTATCTCTCTCTCTCTCTTTGATGATGCACTAATTTAAACGCCTTTGATCGCATGTCCTTTGTTTTCCAAACATCAAAAAAAAAAAAAAAAAAAAAAAAAAATATATATATATATATATATATATATATATATATATATATATATATGCTCAGAATTAACCAAACTGATTTAGCTTCATTCATTCATTCAGGAAGTTTCTGAACCCGATCGTCCTTTTATTGCTCACTTCACTCCAGAAAGCACTTGTGCATCTTCATTTGTTCTTCATCTTCATTTGTCTATAAACGAGTCCAATCGATAGCTACAGTACTATGCGGGACTGTCCGATCTGAACTATGCGCAGTACATTGTGTGATCCACCTTCACACACTAACGCGGAAAATCATCAAGCGCTGACTGATAACAAAAGCGGTACCTGAAAGCCGCCGCTGTGCTGCTCTCGGAGGAGGAGGAGGAGGAGGAGGAGATGAAGATGTCCTGGGCGCCTCGCAAACCCCTCAGCGTGATCGCTTTTATTAGGTCAAAGCCCGAGTCCGGAGAAGCGGATCGTCGGCCATGCCTCCCCAGCTCCTGTCTTCTTTATTGGCACAGTAAGCACAGGGCTGCAATCTCACACTGCTCCAGCATGGGGAAACCACGCCCCCTCTGTGCGCTGGCTGTCAGTGCCTTCGCTGCCATGCTGCGCGTGCGTGAGTGCGCGTGTGTACCGTTTTGCTGTATGATCATCTGATACAATGTAATTCTAAGATCATACAGTTGACGTATACAGTAAATAGTGTATCAACTTGAAGCTACATTCTAGCAGATGATCGTACAGATGTGCATTATCGTAGAGTTAAATATGAGCTTAGAGTTACATTGTAGCAGATGACCACACAGATGTACATTAATATCTGTACGTTAAATGTATGAACTTATAGTTACATTGTAACAGATGATCATACAGCTGTACATTAAATGTATACGTTAACTGTATGAGCTTAGAGTTACATTGTAGCAGATGATCATACAGCTGTACATTAACTGTATGATCTTAGTTACATTATAGCAGGTGGTTATACAGCTGTACATTAAATACTGTATATACGTTAACTGTATGAGCTTAGAGTTACATTGTAGCAGATGACCACACAGCTGTACATTAATATCTGTATGTTAAATGTATGAACTTATAGTTACATTATAGCAGATGATCATACAGCTGTACATTAACAGTATGATCTTAGTTACTGTACATTGTAGCAGGTGGTCATACAGCTGTACATTAAATGTATACGTTAACTGCATCAAAAACAAAAGTAATAATTAAAAAAAATTCTATGAATGTTAACCAGTCAGACATTGCTTTTCAACCATGCTTCAACAGAATTATAAAAAAAAAATAAACTCATGGAACAGGCCTGGACAAAAATGATGGTACCCCTAGAAAATACTGAAAATAATGTATTTTAAGAATAAGAATGGCTAAGAGCAAAACATTGGACTATTCTAAAGTGGCCTTCTATGAGCCCTGACCTCAATCCTGTTGAGCATCTTTGGAAGGAGCTGAAACATGCTGTCTGGAAAAGGCGCCCTTCAAACCGGAAACAACTGGAGCAGCTTGCTCATGAGGAGTGGGCCAAAATACCTGCAGAGAGGTGCAGAAGTCTCATTGACAGTTACAGGAATCGTTTGATTGCAGTGATTGCCTCAAAAGGTTGTGCAACAAACTATTAAGTTAGGGGTACCATCATTTTTGTCCAGGCCTGTTCCATGAGTTCATTTTTTAAAAAATATAATTCCATTGAAGCATGGTTGAAAAGCAATGTCTGACTTTCATTGGTTAACATTCATAGAATTCTTATTTATTATTACTTTTGTCAGATTAAAGTTATTTCTGTGACCATTGTGAGTTTTTCTTTCATTGACCGAAGGGTACCAACAATTTTGTCCACGTGTGTACATTAACTGTATGATCTTAGTTACATTGTAGCAGGTGGTCATACAGCTGTACATTTAAATGTATACGTTAACTGTATGAGCTTAGAGTTACATTGTAGCAGATGATCATACAGATGTTCATTAATATCTGTACGTTAAATGTATGAACTTATAGTTACATTGTAGCAGATGATCATACAGATGTACATTAACTGTATGATCTTAGTTATATTGTAGCAGGTGGTCGTACAGCTGTACATTTAATGTATACGTTAACTGTATGATCTTAGTGTTACATTGTAGCAGATGATCATACAGCTGTACATTAACTGTATGATCTAAGTTACATTGTAGCACGTGGTCGTACAGTTGTACATTAAATGTGTACGTTAACTGTATGAACTTAGAGTTACATTGTAGCACATGATCATACAGATGTTCATTAACTGTATGAACTTAGAGTTACATTGTAGCAGATGATCATACAGATGTTCATTAACTGTATGAACTTAGAGTTACATTGTAGCAGATGATCATACAGATGTTCATTAACTGTATGAACTTAAGAGTTACATTGTAGCAGATGATCTTAGAGTTACATTGTAGCAGGTAGTTATACAGCAGTACATTAACTGTGTACATTAACTGCATGAGCTTAAAGTTACATTGTAGCAGATGAGCATGCAGCTATCTGATCTGCATATCAAAACATGTTACATTAGCAAGGAAGAGTCTCTGATGACTCTTAGTATAGAAGAGAACTTTGGTTATTACATTGGAGGTACCTTTATGTCTGTATGTCTGTATATCTGTATGTCTCTCCAGCCGATTTTGTCGCTGCATCATGCAAAACTGGCTAGATGGAATTTGATGCAACTTTACGACCGTAATGACCCTACAAATCCTCACAAAACTTAAATGTGCGACACGGCATGGCTTACGGCAAAAAAAAAAATTATAAAAAAGGTATGTAACTGTTAAAAATTAGAAAATACATTCTGTTGGATATAGAAATATTTCATGCATCTTATCATGGACTTTTGATTTAAGTATCACTTCATACTATTATTCATACACACCTAACTGCTACAGTCAGCTCTTATAAAATCATGTCCCTCAGAGGTATACTCAGATTCACATCATAAGACTTAACATTCCACCTAAAACCAAGCAGAGCCAGGGGGTGAAAAAAAATTATAAATAAAAATTCTATATTCTATATGCAATGGGGCCCCTAGCTGGGAATATTTTCTGGCATGAACTAGCACCTAGAGGGCACTTTAACTCATTTTCTTGCACGTAGAAAAGCCTATAGGGTACTATATCTTGTTCAGTTTACTGGAAAGTAAGCTGTCAGAGCTCTAATGTTTTCTTGCACACATGGAAACCCTGGATGACTTGTTTTGACAGTGTATGAAAGTTGCCTCTGATTTGTTCATACACTATTATGATTGGAAATGATTGCTCATGCTCACTGAGCCACACTCAGTGCTGGAATATGCATGTTCCCCTTTGGGAAGATACCCTCCATAGTTGTGATAACCTGGTCATTGGTCATTCAGTACATTTAGGTCATCAGCTGACTCAAGTTTATTGCCACATAATGTTGCTGAGCCTAGACCTGACCAACTGAAGATCATAATGCTGCCTCCAGAGGCTTGTATGATGGGTGCATCACGTTCCTTTATACCTTGATGAGTCCATCATTTTGGAATACCCTCAATCTGGACTCATGACGGCTTTTGCATCACTTCGAAGCCCAATCTTTATGCTGTCCATTTTATACATTTACACTGATCCCATCAATAAAATCATCTCAATGGGCTACATTTTGGGGACATCCAAATCCGAAAACCATTTTTATGCACTTGCTATACACTCTCTACTTCTATGGTAAGATCCCTTTAGAGCTTTGTTGATCAGGTGATTACCAGCAAGCACTTACACATGTAATGAACTCCACTGAGACACATTATTTCTGTCATCACCATTGTGCATTGGTGCTGTTTTTCCACCTAAAGTCCCTCGATCCCATTCCTCAGTGTCGTAGGAACTGGGGAGTTCAGCACAACGATGGTCCTTAGGTGTGGTCCTTGTGCGTGAAGGCGGTTATAAGAGTAATAGTCCTGCCTGGGTATCCCTGTTTGAGTCTTTCCCTGTGGAGATTTAAAAAATAGACTGTTCCACAATACCCTGCAGTGTCCCATGTCCCCATACAGGCAGACTCCCTTATGCAAGCGGCAACCCCCCCCCCCCCCCCCCCGCGGTCCACATTGTAGTGAAGTCAATGGTTACATAACAGAAATAGAGTTGCCTGCTGGGTGTGAAGGGGACACCACCACAGACACGCGATTGAAGGCTGAGAGAGAAAAGACGTGATAAGGGATTTGCAAGATGACACATGTACAGTAAGAGGAAGGGAACTGCACAGATGGGGAAATTTTGGACATTAATATCGCATGTTTCCCTACTGAAACCAATGTCATTCAAAAATATTAGAATTTCCATCTTAGTTACCTGAAGGTCACAGGGGCCAGGATCCTATCCCAAGAGGCTTTGACAACACAATCACATGACTTGGTACACCCTGGATAGAGCGGCAATCCATCACAAGGGGACACACACACACACTAGGGGAATTCGGGGACGCCAATTAGGAATGCCAACCCGACACAAACACACTAGCGAGTATAAATAGAAGATATTTGTATACTTGAAGCAGCCTTTAAACTATGAAATGTAAAAATAATAACAGTAATATAATTCATCCCCCTCAACAAATGCTTTGTGTGTTTACACATATCATGCTTTCATTTAATTTTTTCCTTCAAAGCATTTTTCATTAAGGTGTAAAGACTCCTCTAACATGTCTTTACGCTCTATAACGTATGAATTCTTTGGTCAGGTGTTGAGATGAGTTGTCATCTTAGAAAGCATAAGACGATCATAACATGACCAAACACAGTCACAAAGTGCAAAATACATTTTTTCTAATGCATATTTTAGTCATTAAAATTCCTTATTGTAAGAAAACTCGTTCTTTTTTACAAGCACAAGTTATATTGTCAAGGTTGCCAGATCACACTGACAAAATCCCGCATAGACAGCGCTGATACCCCTCCCGCCCTGATAAAAACAAAAACAAAAAACAGCCCAAAAAATACCAGCACTAGAACTCATAGAATTTGTATATGTATAGGGGAAACACCAAGCACGGAGGGAAACATAAACAGACAAACTGGAGGTGCAAGGCCCCTCCCACAATTATATATATAGAGTACAGACCAAAAGTTTGGACACAACTTCTCATTCAAAGAGTTTTCTTTACTGTGTTCTTTAGCCCAAACGCGTCTCTTCTGCTTGTTGCCTGTCCTTAGCAGTGGTTTCCTATCAGATATTCTACCATGAAGGCCTGATTCACACAGTCTCCTCTTAACAGTTGTTCTAGAGATGTGTCTGCTGCTAGAACTCTGTGTGGCATTGACCTGCTCTCTGATCTGAGCTGCTGTTAACCTGCGATTTCTGAGGCTGGTGACTCGGATGAACTTATCCTCCGCAGCAGAGGTGACTCTTGGTCTTCCTTTCCTGGGGCGGTCCGCATGTGAGCCAGTTTCTTTGTAGCGCTTGATGGTTTTTGTGACTGCACTTGGGGACACTTTCAAAGTTTTCCCAATTTTTCGGACTGACTGACCTTCATTTCTTAAAGTAATGATGGCCACTCATTTTTCTTTACTTAGCTGCTTTTTTCTTGCCATAATACAAATTCAACCAATCTTTGAATGAGAAGCTGTGTCCAAACTTTTGGTGTGTACTGTATATATATTCAATGTGAAAATAAATAAAAATCAGGAACAACCATGGAGCGGTTGTGTATGTAAATAGATGAAAAACCAAAAAGATTGCAGTTAATTTCAACAATTAAGTATCAAAAATTGTATTTTAATGTTTAATATAAACATTGGATATCTCTTAAAATGTAGCTGTTTAAAACATAAGGGTTGATTCCTGATCAGGCCGCGTCCTGCTCTCCTCCACAGTACAGTGGTATGAATGTGGGATTTGTGTTCTCACCCTGGCTCATGCCAATCTAACGAAGGGGGGAAATTACATTCCCTAGAGCAGCTCCTGCCAAGTAGGTGTTCGTGTTTTTGTGTAAGTGAGAGTGATTAAGTAGGGATTTTCGGTGATTCTGAACTGAGCTGCGATGGTCATGTGACAAAGTAAGATGAAAGGAAACACCCCGGCCCTATAGTGTAATCATTCATGGCTGAGAATTCACAAGACTCCTGGCCTATATACTGTTTCACTATGTCTCTCTCACACGCACAGCCCAGGACACCTTACTGTACATGTAGAATTTAAACTACAGAATACTCCACCTACAGGAATCCCTGAAAAATATTAAAAAGACAAAATACATTGTGGCTTTAACATGGAAAGCTTTAATAAGAAAAAAAATCAAATCAGCGTAAAAACCCTCATTATTGTTCCTATATAGTTAAAGGTTTGGTATAAAAGCACTTTGGTCACTGTGTACTACAAGAACATCTCTCTCTCTACATAAGGAAGATTTCAGCAGGTTTGATTTGACATTATTGAACAGACTGAAAACAAAAAGTGAACAAGTTTTAAAGTTTTAAATTTCGCATGTGATACACGCTATAACTACAGCTCGCTTTGCATATTAACAAAAATAGTGTCCTTTGAGTGCATCACAGACCTTTTCATAATCAATCAAAGACTCATAGAGTTAAGTATACATGAATATATTAAGACGATATATCTGAGGAAATAATTTTACAGATTTTTATTTTCCATGGATTCTACTTTGGATGAATTTTCTCATAGAACTAGATGTTTGATTCAGGTGTGTATACAGATTTCTGTCCTTCCTTTATTTCCTCAAAAGCATTTTTTTTTCCTTTTTTTCTCTTACACAGATAAAGTGAAACATTCGCATTGGACTGTGTGACTTCATGTCTAATTGAAGTCCCGGTTGGTGAGGATCAGAGGAGCTACAAGGGTCCAAAGGTACAGTGCCAACGCCAGCCAGCTCGAGCTGATCTTCACCCACACTGCAGGCATAGTGCTCTGCATGGACTTGTAGTCTGTGTCAGGCCTTTCACAAACAAACAAAAAACGAATGAGAAATACAAAAGAGATGCACAAAAAGTTAAGTAAAGGTATGATTTTCTTTTGCTTTTCTTTCTTAAGTATTTTAAACCATTTAATTTTAGTAAAATATTTTAACCAATAATTACTTATTTCTGTGTCTACATACTGCATTGACTCGAAACTTTACATAAGAATCAGGACAAATGAGGAAAAACATGAACGCCTTACGCACAAGTCTTACTCAGCAACCTAGCCATCTAACATTACTGCTCATGAGTTTTATATCTCAGGCTTTTCTTCTTCATGGTCAAAGCCAATCTAAATGTGGCCTTGTTGATAATCCAAAAGTAAAATATATTACTATTCAGATCCCACCTTCACATTTAAATTTAGACGAACTCTACTTCTAGATTCAATTATGTTCAGACGTACAGTACAGTACAAGCAGCATTGTGTGATATGCTCTGAGAAACAGAATTAACTACATCCCTAGGGTCTTCTTTACCTTCCTCGGATTTCCAGCTGTCCCGGTTCTGCTAACGCAACATACTGTATGTGGTGTAGTTCATTCACAGACCTACTGCTCGTATGCCGTATGACACTTTGTCATGTCATGTTACTGATTAAGGTTATCCACTCTACTGTAGGGTGAAACATTTCTCACAGTTCCAATTTTTTTTTTTTTTAAGTTGAGTCCGATACTCACTGATACCAGTTGGTGAGAGTCATCATGATGTAAAGGGACGCCAGGACGAGGCAGAAGTGGAAGAAAGAGTAATTGTAGGTCACTCCGTCCTCTTCATTATCCACAGCACGTTTCACGCCGTCCTCCCCCACTTCGGCGTCCTTGTCCACCGCCAGCTCCTGCCTCTCCTCCGTCTGCATCAGCCTGTTCACCTGAGCGTTATTGGACGATCGGATGCTGCAATAAATAAATAAATAAATAAATAAATAAATAAATTTGAAGGGTGAGATAACGTACGTGAGTTTATTTAACAAATGGAAATATCCTAACTGTGCTGACTCCATTAATCATCTGCTCTAAAAAAAAAATACAAAAAAAAAGTAAATTCATTTTAGACCTTAAAAAGTATTTCTTTTATGTTTAATTTGGCTTGTGTTCTTTCTAGGAATGGGAATCACCAGGAACGAATCAATATGATATTACCACAATACCTAGAGTTAGGTGCAGGTTCCATTTGTATTGTGAGTCTGCTAATATCACGATTTTATAATCATCCTGATACAATATTCAAACAGTTTACATTGTGCCACCTGCAGGATTACAAATTAACTGCAACCATTTACCGCCTCAAATACAAAAACAGATCAAATAAACAGGATTTTCTTCTTTAAACAATTGAGTTCAGTGTTAGTGTTGAGATACGATTATCACTACAGGAATGGACTGTGATTTGCAAATGAATTGATTTCCACCCATCTCTGGTTCTGTCCTTGCTTTGTATCCCAATGGTCTATACCTGTTTTCTGTTAGAGCTCATCTCTGTTCTTCTAATGGCATTCGTCAGTAGTTTTATCACGTCTATATGTATTGTTAACGCCATGTTTAGACTTTTTATAAACTAGCATTTGCACCAATGCTTTTAAAACTTACAACGATTCCGGAATTTCACACAAAACCATTGAAACACCCGTGCGTTTCATTATTCACCTGCACATTACAGTAAAATTACTAACAAAGGAAACAGCTGATTGAATTCATCTATGAGTAACAAAAAAAACAGTTGACCATAATAGGAAAACCAGAACATAGATAAGCATATGGTGGTTTTTCTTAATTTTAAAAGTTTATTTTATTTATTGATTTATTTTTACCATGGTGACCATGACCATGTTCTGGAATCGTTTTTATCAAGTGCATTAGCGAAACCCATTAAGCAACATGATGGATCTGGCTCCATCCCAGGAAAACAAGGAGTTAACTTAGAGTTTCCAGCCACAGAAATCACCAATTAATAAACAGCACCTCAGATTAGATCCGTTATGAAAACTTTACAGAGCATACTGTAAGTAGCAGGCACATCTCAATATCAACTGTTCAAATGGGATTATTGTATATTTTATACAGCTGTAGTATTGTCTTACATCAATATAAAAATAAGAAAAGACCATGGAATTAGTAGGTGTGTCCAAGCTTTTGACTGGTAGTGTACAATACACTGTACTGTGCAAAAGTCTTAGGCGCATTATTACCTGTAGTACAAATTTTGTTATATAAGTTTATCATGTCTGCATTATTATGTACCCGACAATTCACTACAAAGATAGACTAAAATTAATGAATAAATAACATTACAGAAGAATATTTGCATGCCTGTAAAGAAAGCAACATGACAGACCAGTTTTCAGATGGGAAAAAAGCAATTCAATAATGTAGACTCCTGGGTTTTGTATGAAAATAGAAAGGAGCGAGTGTGACGAAGTTACCAAAAGAACTCTCATTCTCCAGCATGCTCAGTAAAACCTAACAGCTGTTTTATTTAGAATACTGCACACATCTGTATCGAACACTACTGCTTATGTTCAAACAAAGAGTTTCCACACCAAATATTGACCGTTTATTGTTTGTTATTACTTAGTGCTTTTTATAGAAGTTTCTTTTAATATAGAAATTCAAATTTTCAAAAGCATAATTGCACAAGTCTTTTGTTTGGATGTTCCCAAGACTTTTGCACAGTACTACAATAATAATAATAATAATAATAATAATAATAATCATAATAATCATAATAATGCAGACATCATAAACTCTTATATAGCAAAATGAGTCCTACAGATAATATGGCGCCTAGGACTTTTGCACAGTACTGTATATATTATTTGATGACTTTTAATGCTTTCATGTTAGACTTACTGTCAGTGAATCGTACTCACCTGGCATACAGTGTGCAAAACAGGAAGAGCACCAATCCTACGATTCCTTGCGCATCCCACCACTGGACCTGCCCTGGGGCAAGAGTGGGGGTCGGGGCCGCGGTGCTGGTAGGGGTGTTGGTAACAATCTGTAGCAGGCTGGGGTTACACTTGCGATCTAGAATCAAGTCGATAATGCTTTGTGAATTTTCTTTTTATTGAATTTTAAAATCTTTCCTAATTGAATCAACAACACAAACATCCCACTGTCTCCTGCCTTTATTTATTTGATATTTTTTCTCCACTGTACTAACCTGTATCTCAGGCCTGTATCTCAGGCACCTGCCTCCAAGTTTAAACAATTCCCAAATAAGAAGCATCTTATTTACTCTGCCCAGTTACAGCACATCCAAAATAGCTCGAAACCCAGCAACCGTTACTGTCTGCTTAGTAACGGATATTATTATGTGTACCTAGAGAATTCTTCTTGCTCGTGTTCGGGGCAAATAGGGTTTTTGTACTTTTATACTTCTTTTTTTTAATAAATCAAGACAAAACAATGTTCTGCACATGCAGGTGATTAGATTAATATTATTATTAATATTAATGGGGGTCTGTTTCTGTTGACGTCATTTTACCTGAACTGTCCTGAAAGTTGATACAAACAAATTGCCCTGTCCTACACCTGTGAGGTATATATAATGCAGGGGGTCACATCACCACCGCCATCACATGCAAGTGTCACGACTGTGGGTTCAGCACCACGGCTAGCGATGCAAAAACATATTGGATATCTGGACCAATTAAGCCGATTGAAGAAAGGCTGCCTGTTTCAATGTCCTCCATGCAAACCCTAAAATTCATCTCACTGAGTCACCAAATCACATCACAATACAACAACGCTTCTTCCCTCTTACTCAAAGCTATCCCTTTTCATAATCCTGTATTTTTTTTTTTGGAAAATGCTTGTATTTATAGCTCAAGTACATAATGTACCATATAACATCTAACAAAGGAGTTGGAAGCAAAATCGTGTGGGACTTACTGGGGTTGTTGCTCATAGCAGACCAGGTCAGATACATGGTATACAGAGAGATGAGAGAGGACTGGAGCAGACCTGAGCCAGGCTGTGCTTCCTGTTCACATACGAAATATGAATATTATAGCAAGGACATGACGATTATATTAAAAGCTTAACCACAAAATATCTCGCTCGGAAGCTTTTTCTACATGCAGAATGTGCCGTTACTGGAAAATCATCCTCTAGTTGTGGGGAGGACGTACTCTGTGTTACATCCCCATCACCACCCCCACGTTTTTATTTTCTTACAACAGCATGTACAGAGGGAGTTGAGGGAGAAAAAATTTGTGAAAGGAAATTGGAGGGCGGAGGAATCTGGGGAAGAAAAAAAAAACAGGAAATAGGAGGAAAAGAAATGGAGACCATGTGAACATAGAGTACTTGCGACGCGAAAATACGAAAAGGGCAAGCTCCGAGTACAAACTGAATGTCTGGTATATTTTAGGCCAAACTGAAAGTAAAACTCAGCTACTCAGAATTCAGAATGCTACACAGTAATTCTCTCCATGCCTGTTTAACACATTTTTTTTTATATTCCTGGAATGTTTGCGAGATCTCACGAAATGTTTGAAAAAAATTCCACCTTGGAAAAAAATAAAACTTAATAATAAAAATAGGCTAACAAGAAATGGGTGCAAAAAAAATCTTGCAAAGAGATCTCGCAATGTTTTTTTTTTCATGTCCCTTAGGGGCTCAATAACATTCTAATTAATCATTCACTTTTAATTATTTAAATAACCCAATATTGTTCATGAAGCAAAGCGGATAGAAGAGAGAGAGAGAGAGAGAGAGAGAGAGAGAGAGAGAGAGAGAGAGAGAGCACTACCTGAACTTTAGGGAGAACCGAGACGACAGAAACGATGACGCAGAAGATAAAGTTCAGACTGATGAAGACTTTGTTTTCGGTGCAGTCATCGGGCTGTGTGTAGTAGACGTAAAACAGTACCATCGCAGCAAACGCGCATGCGTAATGAATAAAGGTGAAGGACAGCAGAGCTGCAGAGAAACAACACAGCATTATTCCAAGGTAAAGATACGTCAATTAATCATCTAATATCCCAATTCTATTGGCAGACCAGGACCATGATTATATATTGTGCCCTAAATGTCGATTTGTTAAACCTCTGATCAACCCAATGCCATTATTTTCCTTTATTTTTGTAAGAACTATGGCGAGTCCTAGAATGGGCTATGCGACCTAACACCATAAAAACACACAGTGTTGGTATCATTTCAGACTAGTGACGGGTCGTTCTTGAGCGATTCGTTCATTTCGAAGGACTCTGGAAGAACGAGTCGTCTTGGGGAACGATCCATTTAGTCACCCATGCGGGATATCATAGGTTCTGTAAAGGAAGTATTAGTTCATCTGTTTTAGAGGCTTTGGGTTTTTTCATTCATCATGTGACAGCCCCATAAGCTTAACTGATGCAGTCTGAGCTGGAAAGAGAAGTGAAAGATCTCGGTTGAAGAATGATCCGAACTTTCCATCACTATTCCAACCAACAGGAAAACATGGTAAACTGTATAAATTATGAAGCGTTAGGTCAATTCACAACTTAGGAAAGAAACCACAAATTTTATCGCAAACACACAAACATGGATGTGTACAGTCCTTGTTATTGTCCTTGTCATGAAGGTTTTCTGTGTTGCATTTACATTATGGGTTGAAAACCTGAAAACATTTTTATTAAGGATGTTCAATAATTTAAAATCGGAGGTAACAGTTTATACACATTGGACCAGCCGATACAATTTTATCACGATACCTACTGTATTCCATTCTGCAATTTTTTCCAAACAAACATAGCAAATCATTTGCTTTAACATACAATGATGTGCTCTGTGATTAGTTGATAGTATGCCGTCTGCAGGACGATAAAGGAACAGCAACAGGAGTCAGCGTGGTTGTAAATAAATTGCCAAACAAAAGAACAGCGATTACATAACCAGCTCATCATCTCTAAGGCATTCTCTTAAACTTCTTGAGACAGATCTGTAGTTTTTATTCTGGAGCTAGAAATTAAACAAAATCAAAACAACTCATTTCGGTCCACACACAAAAATAATGATCAGTGTCCATTTAATGATTTTCATACTTTCAGTGATATATCACAGAGTTATACATGCGACTGTACACAAGGGGGCGACAAAGGACATGACTAAAAAGGCCTCAATGCATGGGTTGGATCAGGAAGAACAGCAACAATTTCTCTGGCATCAGTCAAACACAAGACTTTTCACTAACTAATGATGTCATCCAGTTTGTTATGGTTTTACCCAAAATGACGTAATATTAATTATTAATTAGTCACACTGAAAACATTGTTTGTAGTGAAAAAAAGTTGTCGATTTATTATTTTCCACAAAGTGATATTATGTTACTTCTGGAACGCTAATAAATGACCTCTAAGGCATTCTAGTCTTCAGAAACAAGCACAGACAGATGGCAAATTTGAATATTTTATTTCAATCAACTTTAAGAGAGAGAGAGAGAGAGATTGGCATCTCTGGTTTAAACTAAAAATCTCCTGACTACGGCACTATTTATGTTATGTTCTTCTGATTTACAATGTTCACATACAGCTCGTTCATACAAATTTCCCTCACGTCATATTTCCTCTGCCTAGCTTGATGACAATTAGCATTGCAAATAACTGGCAGCGGCACAAGCAGTCGTCGAAATGCTGCCCTAAATGAAAGCCTGGAACAATACAGTGTCTCATCTGACTACATCGGTAACGTTATTATCCACATCTGTGTGACATTAACAGCAGCCTTTGGTTTGTCAGAGCAAGATCAGACTGAACAGTCGGCCCTTCAGGCGATCTTACCTGCGTACCAGCACTTGCTGTTGCCTTCTTCGGCATTCTCCACCCAGGTCTGGTTCCACGTATGAGCGAAGTCCACCAGCAAAATCAGCTGCATCAGGATGAAGACGAAGGAGCCGACCGCACCGAAATAGTACCACACTGCAGGAACGCACTGAACTAGGTTAAACTCTGGAGATTTAAAAATCAATAAATAGAAAAGAAGTCGGAAAAACTTGCACCTGTGTTGAACGTGCCATCGGGAATGTAGAAAGCTCCTACGGTTATTCCAATCAGTATTAGGAACTTAAAGAACCAGAATCTGAAGGAGACACACGTAAATGCGCATGAGCAGAAATACAAGAATTTTAAATATGTACTTTTTTTAAAAACAATCTTGCTTTGCAGTTTCGCAGCATTATTTGAAGCTTGTGCAACATACAGTATCAACGGTTTTCACTGATTATAAATAAGTGTCTCAAGGTTAAACCTGAGCCACGTACCCGTTCTGGATGGAGGCCCGTGGGTCCTTGCTGCTGCGTACGCGGATCATGACGATGAGGAAAAGGAAGAAAAAGCAGGCCAAAGCGAAACACATCCTGTAGACGGATTTATAGCCGACGATAACCTCGCAGTTTACCTTTCCCTGAAAGCCAGGTATGGACGAGCCCTGTTCACAAAATCCGGGTATCTGTGGAGCACGGATAGTGACCAGATCAAACACAGCCACACAGCTAAATGCTTTTTTTATTTGTATTTTTATTGACTGCACTGTGTTTTTAGATTTCCATTGTAAGCTTTGAATGTTTGTAGGATTTCTACGGAATAAACAACAGACATTGGGACAAACATGGACGAGATTACATCAAGGTCGAATATCTGAAAGGCTTTTTCTTTATTAGTTTCCTTTCCGTCTTTAGGATTAAGACTGGATAGTGTAGAAGACATTTTTTTAAGGGTTAACAAGAGCGTAAACGTTTGTTACAGACTTACAACTAGTGCTACTAAATAATAATAATAATAATAATAATAATAATGATGATAATAATAATAATAATCCTGTGCAGGCGCTCCCCATAGGTTCATCATCTAATCCCCGAGTCTACCATGACCCTGACCTGTATGGACCCTGACCAGTATGGAACATTTACAAAGACAAATTATTTAATATACTGTTATTATATTATTTCTATAGGGACGGGGTTAAGATGCAGTACTACTGATCGAAAGGTCACGAAGTTAAATCTCAGCACCACTAAGCAGCCGCTGTTGAACCCCTAAGCAAGGCCCTTAACCCTCAACTGCTCAGATGACCAGGAAAATGTAATAAACGTGAGTCGCTCTGGATGAGAGCGTCGGCTAAAGTGAGAACTGCTGCTCGAAACTGGTCTGATGCAATGCCCAAATGTCGAAGGTTACATCATCAGACTATTATTCCGACAGCAGTATGCAGCTGTGACATGCCCCACCCCGTACCACAGTGCTCGTAGAACGTTTCATATTGTGAAACGATGTTATAACTCGATGTTTAGTGAGTAACTGCATGCTTTTTACTATTATTATGCTATTGTTACTACTACTTGTGACTTATATGCTTTATATATCTTTAAAGCATATAAGTATATGTAACATTTATACAAACCTGTGCTACTGTCTGTTGGATGTCTGGAATTGCCTTCTAGACCAATAAAATATCTGTCTATCTATCTATTGAATATTTTGAGACATGTGAGCTTACATATAGACCTACATTATAAAGGTGATTCCTAAAATGATCACACATCGTGTGTCTGTATTATCCGATTCTTCATCAGATTCCATACAAACCTCCAGTGCCCATTATTGTTGCTAGTCTTTCGGCTGCATCTGCACTGCGTCCAGTGGCTGCGGTTTGGGTCTTGGGTTCAAAGTTCACACATGATTCTTAGAACCATTCTAGTAGATGATTCTAGTAGTAGTCGTAGTATTTATGCCCCTAACACGTGCGTCAACCGGTTTTCATTTAACAGGTGGACACTTTGAATTCCCTGTCTACGCACAAACAAACAGGGTGCAAGATGCAGGATGCGTACCTGTTCCAGATGAGCCTCCATTCCGGGCAGGATCATGATGATGGACACGAGGGTGCCGAGCAGCAGAAAGAAGGAGAATGCCAGGCGCGTGACGGTAGAGTTGTAAGTGGAGGGGCAACATCCTGACAACAGGCAAGGAGCAGAGCCACACAGACAGGATGCCTACAGAGATCAGGATCAAGATCAACAAGTCAATCACTACAAATATGGTTAGTGCTATCCATCTTAAGTTAATCATGGGAAATCATGTTCACATTTTTTATTAGTCCACATCATGTGACTTGGAAAGTTTACAGGAGCATAAAAGTGTCATAAATGTCATGTGAGATTTTTATGATTTAACATCTGAACAAATAATACCTTGGCTTTTTTTATAAGTACAAAATTACTCTGAATACAACAAAATTACATTAATTAGTATACAAAAACAGGAAAAGAAAACAAACAGGCGCAGTAAAATCATATTAAATCCAGATCAAACAACAAACATTCCAAAAACATAAAAACAACAAATTGTACATTAAAAGACACTTAAACAATTTTAGTGCGTTTTGATTTTTCATTTTACTATAGGTGTCTGAGAAATATTTTAGATAATTTCTAAATATAATAAACAAAGGGGGAGATTTAAAATATCTACATTTATGAATGTTTTATTTTGCTAATAAAATAATATTATTACTCAAATCGCTCAAAACAGAGCACTCTTTGTGTTGTCCCGTGCAAAACATACTGTAAAGTGAGAGTGAAATGATCAGTGACCACACCCTTCTCTACCAGCCAACGCTGCAATGCTGGAATTATATGTTATTTTATATATGTATGCTCTTTATCTTCAGATGATTGTTTACATAGATGACAAGGCATATTTTGAAAATTCAACTTTAAATATAGCAATTTATTGGAAGGATATGTCATAAATAATTTAAAGTTTGTTTATTTACATTGAGAAGAAGATGAAATACACTGTTCTAAAATACTTAACAGTTAGATATATATTTTTTATTATGACTTTAATTTATTTCTTAGTATTTGATAGGGTTAGCATGACTGGATGATAACTTGTGGTATATATTTGTTACTGCAAAGTTTACTTTCTATTTCAATACCAACAACATACAATGAGGGAAGGCTTTAATTTTGTAATATAAGAGGGAACATCACATTAACTTGACTCATTCAATTTACCTGAAGATATTGCATTAAAAACTGTTTATTATTATTATTATTATTATTATTACTGTTTTGGATGAAAGAATACCCCTTTTTATTGCATTTTCTAAACATTCAAGATGCATGTATAAAGCATTATAAACATTCTATTCACGTATTATATCAGAAAATATAATAGGTTACAATGAATATTATTTACATTATAATGTATGAATAATAACAATAACAACAACAATAACAACAACAAGATGGGTATACTTAAAATTATAATAGAATGAGGGAAATAGTTCTTTAAATGTATTTATAGTTCTAGGTGCTTTCCAGCTTGAAAGTCCATCTATTTTTTTTTTTAATCCACCTTATAATGGGTGATATGAAGCATGCTCTAACAAATTTGTTATTACATTTTCTGTCTTTAATGTCAACACCATTGAAACAAATCTCTTTAAACATTAAATAATTAAAGGAATCCCACAAATCTTAAAGTCTCACAAATCCTGCTGGTGTTGCGTCAACTACACTATTCTAAATTCACATTAGAATTCGAATGGAGGTATTGGAATATAAAATTTATGTTCACTTTTTGTGCGATAGAAATTACGTCATAATCACGCGCCGTGCTGTGAGTCAACGACAGCGGCTCATTAAAGCAATTTAAAATGTACAATTACACAAACACGGACCATTTTCAGTTTATTTGTTCGAGCTTGGCCTATTCTTAGAATGTGAAACTTAAATAACAAAACGCAAATATATATTTACCTCTCCTTAAATCTGTTTATGTAACTAAAGCGAACCCGGAAAAACATTATACTGTTATCTGACGTATTAATAGAAAAACGCAAAAAACTTTATGTCAAGTTACAACTACCAACACGATCATTTACACTACCTGACACTAGGCATGTACATCAAGCAAAAATGTTTTTAAAATATGTTTTTAAACTACTTACGCAGCTTGCCACAGAGCACAACGCCATACAAGCTCCCATTTTCAAAGCGTCAAAGAACGGGAACGCTGCAAATTGCGGAAGTTCCCTCGTTTCAGCGACAGATGATGTCAAAGTCAACAGAAACAGCAGTGATTGGTCAGAAGTACTCAGCGCTTAAGAATGGACCAATCAGACCTCAACGCGCTTACACCGACGCAACCTGAGACGCGTAATGTTTATAATTTGGAAAAATTACGTATAACTTATATTTTTTAACCAAAAAACATATATAATGTAAGCCATTTTATCCAAATTAGTATATTATGTATGTGAACAAATAAAACTGATAATAATGATAACAACAATAACAAAACGTTCTTACCGGAAGGTTTGTTTGTACTGTATTCGGATTGGTCTCCTGTCAGTCATGTTATAGACACGCCCCTTTACATCCTCATGAATCACTGCACTCACTCAACTGGTCCAGGCAGTTCTGACTCTTTAAAAAGTGTTTTGAACTTTGTGTAGTGATAAGATCTCCAGTAGTAGTAATAGTAACAGTAATTATTAGTGGTGCTCGCGAAAGTGAAGCACTACTATTATAATCTCACAGGCTTATTATTATTTTTCCTTTTTTTCTTCCGTATGAAATTTTGGCGCGTAACTAGTCCCTCACCGTTTGTCGTAGACTCATGAATGAGGTGTCATATCGTGCGGCCTGATCGGGAATGGGGTGCTATGACTTTTCACATTTTCTTCAGGAAATGTACCTCTCTAGTCACTAGTAAGATCTCCAGTACGTACTGATCGCCTTTAGTCGGAAAATGTCAGTGGTGACATCACAACATCAAAAAATAAGTCATCATAATCATCATTAACCATCATAATCATTTCCTTCAGTACTACATTTATCCAACTTTGTTAATAATATGAAATTTTAACCGCCCCAAAAAGTCCCATAGACTTAACATTGAGACCCACATCAGCTATGACATCAGCTACATCTATGACTATGACATGGGAAGCTCTATGATGTCACGGCAAGCACCACTCACATTTTCTTCAGGAAATGTACCTATCTAGTTACTAGTAAGATCTCCAGTACGTACTGATCGCCTTTAGTCGGAAAATGTCAGTGGTGACAACACAACATCAAAAAATACATCATCATAATCATCATTAAACATCATAATCGTTTCCTTCAGTACTACATTTATCCAACTTTGTTAATAATACGAAATTGGCGAAAAGTGTAGAGCAGACAAGTTGAGGGTGGATGGTATGGTCCATATAATTAAGTTGAAAGGGAAAGGTATAGGAAGGGAAAATAACAATGGCAACATGAGTGGGCTCCAAGAACTAGAAAGAGTAGAAGAATCATTTAGATTAGGGTTTTTGAGAAAGACACGTCTGCAAATCAGCTTTAAAGGACAGGGAAGCTGAGGACAGAGAGATCTATGGGTGGCGTTGATTCAACTTACAGAACTCCATCTAGATGCTGAGTGGTATTGAAAGGGAAACGTGTCGAGACGAAAGTAGACAAAGAAAAGTAAAAGATGAGATCAGGGAAGGATGCATTTGATATTTCTAAGAATAGTCTAAAAAATCGCCTTTAAGAGGCCGGGAAGATAAGGGAGAATGAGACTCACAGCTGATCCAGCCTCCTGGATTCTTACCACCATTAAACAAAGGTGAAGAAGAACAAGATATAGGACTTTTTAAATACTTTAATCCTTGGCATCTAGTTTACCCCCAACTTGACCCACCATCCCTCGAACTACCAGCTTAGCCTGACCAGCTAGTTGTCTTAATCTATTATTTTACTATTACCAAATGTTCCATGTCTATTAGCTAAACTACTGTAGCTCCCAGATGTACATGAGATCCAACATGTAAAGTATCAAGCCATGTCATGACTGGATTACATGTAATAAACTCCTAATTAGACTTCTAGTTCTCGCACTGTCAGTCACCAGTCTTTGTTGATTGCAGCTTGTACACATTCTCAGGTGCTTTTATCCAACAATATTGTTAATAATAGTTCCTCGTTCGCCATATTGGATGGTAATTTCTAACCAAAATTATACATCTGGTTAAAATTTGGTAGGATCTTACTTATGAGACCAGTGCAAAGGTAAGATCAGTCCACTGAATTTCAATTATCTGGATTGTGCTTGCTAAAGTTAATGTTTACTCAGGTTAGCATGCTAATTCTAGTTACATTCACCATTATGGTACAAAACTCTGTGACCAGTTTTCTGTCAAGTCTTAAAAATAGTTATTGTGCACTTTAATGAAGCAGTTACTCTTCTGAAACATTTGACCTAGTTATAAGTCAGATATAGTGCTGAGATTCTTATAGCCCATCCAAAGAAAAGTGCCCTGGAGCATGGTCACTCCCTGATGGACCACAAACCTTTTTAGTGTTCTGGGTGTGTTTGACTTGACCACGTGACCCACAGTGTATTCTGAAACTTTTTTCACCTGCTCTGAACATTGTTTCCATTGTCTCTATAGAATGGCTGAAAGTAGGCTGGTACAGCCCAGTATTCTTCACATGCTGGTAAGCCTTTGCCAACATGCTGCAGCTGACTCATATCCAGTGCTCTGGAGTTTTGGTAGGCACAGTTTGCAAAATTTTCCAAGTAAAATGTGTACTAACAACATAAGTTATGGCACATTAGTGGTTTATTAAAAAATGCAGACAGCTGTTCAGACAAGCTGATGAACAGGGATTCTCAGTAAATGGTACCCAACGGTTTTATCAATTTTCACACAAGTATTTTACCCTTGAACCCAAGTGGCACAGATCTACAGTAATATCAGATAGCAGGGATTGATCTTCAGTCATACTTGGCTGGAAGCTCAGTAGTAAACAAAGGTTGAAGGTAATAGAACACCATCTTGGCCTGACCAACTAGTTGTCCTACTGTAACTTGCCTTTTTAGGTGGAGCAGACCAGCTATTAAAATGCTCCCTATACATTAACTAAACTAGTTAACATTATGGGAAAACCATCAGTATCTAAACAACATGCAGAATCTTCAGCTCCAGCATGTACATGAGATCCACCATGTACAGTATGAGGTCTAAAAAGTAGCAAGCCATGTAATGACTGGATAAACATTTAATTATGCTTCTATTTTTCATACTGACAGTCATTGATCCTTGTTGACTGCAGCTTGTACATGTTCAACCTTCTCATGTTGTGGACTTTCCAGAATGTGGCTCACTGATCCTCGAGTCCACTCATTCACTCATCATCTATACCGCTTAATCTTGTTGATCAGGGTCACAGGGGTCCCAGAGCCTATCCCAGGAGACTTAGGGTGCGAACCCATCACAGGGCACACACACATTCACGCACTCACACACTATGGCCAATTTGGGAATGCCAATTAACCTACCGTACATGCCTTTGGACTTCCTCCGGAGTACCTGGCCGGGAATCGAACCCGGACCCTGGAGATGCAAGGCGACAGTGCTAACCACTACACCACCATGCTGCCAATTGGAGTCCATCTGTTATGATTTGAGTTGATTGGACAAGGCATCCACATGTCTATTAAAGGTCCCACATGGATTGTATCAAGGCACAGATCTGGAAAGGTTTCTGCTGCATTGAAGGTCCAGATGAACACAGTGGCCTCCATCATCCATTAATGGAAGCAGTTTCGAACCACCAGGACTCTTCCTAGATAAGGCGATAAGGCGACTCGACCAAACTGAGCGACTGGGGGGGAGAAGGGCATTAGTCAGAGAGGTGGCCAAGAACAAGATGGTCACTCTGAAAGAGCTCCTGTGTTTCTCTGTGGATAGAGGAGAACATTCCAGAAGAACAACATTCTTGTAGCATACTCATACTCAAATAGACTTGAGGCTGTAATTGGTGCCAAGGCTGCTTCAACAAAACAATTTTGCTTCTCTTTTGGTCTGAGAGTCCACCAGGTGCTTTTTGGCAAACGCCAGGTGTGCTGTCAAGTGCTTTTTACTGAGGAGCGGCTTCCGTATGGCCACTCTACCATGCAGGCCTGATTGGTGAAGTGCTGCACAGATTGTCGCAAAGATTTCAAACACACTCCTTTCGCAGTGTCATTATGGGGAATTGTTTGTATAGTATAGTATAAGTTGACTGTCTGGAAATCTCTGAAGAATTTGGGTTGTATTAGAGGCTTTGAGGATGGTCGTCCAACTTCTGTTGACTTTTTTAGACACCATAGTGACTTGAGTTTTTAAAAAAGTGAACCTGGCAACTGTTGTGCACTTGATTTTGCTAAACAGTTTACATCACAAGTGCTTGGTACATCGATTCAGACAGCATGATCAGCTGTTGTTAGAATTTTAATATTGAGGTTTATAACATATAAAATAAAGATGTACCCTATAAGCATTTTCAAATTAATTCATAAAGAATCTAAGCTTACATGCTTGCTTTTTTTTTCTTTTCCTCTTTTTCTTTTTTTCCTCTCTCTCTCTCTCTCGTGCGTCATGATTCCCCCACAGAACCCTGACACACTGAGCAGAGCATGGATCACACACACTCAGTGATTTCTTTCCCCTCACTTCACTAGCGTGTGCACCTTTTTGCTTGGAATTTAATTGTGATAGGGTTTCTTTACTGCCTGATGAAATGGCAGTCTGAGAATGCCTGCTGTGCGTGAGATTGAGTGCATATGCGTCAGACATTTCACACAAACTGTGCACTTGTTTCTTGGTTAATATGACAGCTGATTAAAAGAAAAGGGGGAAAAAACACGTTTCCTTTACACAAGGACTACAGGCTCACCGCTGGGTAAGTGCAAATCTTATACACATGTCACACCATCACCTTTATACTTCTAGATCACTCATATACATTCTTAATGGCATGCACATGGTCAATGTGTATTATTGAACACGAATACACTGACTGTAGTCATGATTACTATACAAGAAATATGGACTTCCTTACTTAGAGACATACAATACTTTGCAAAAGTCTCATGCACCATACTACCTGCAGTACAAACGTTGATGTATTTGTTTATGCATTTTAATAAAGAATAATTTAGAAATAATTTTCTCATCAGATATTGACTCTTGAGTGCCATTAATGGATTTTTATTTTATGTTTTCAAAATGGCATTTTCTTATTGTACAGTACGTTCCCATGCCTATTGCACAGTACTGTAAGGAAAACTGCTGTTAGGTTTTACTGAGTGTGCTGGAGAATACGAGTTTTTCTGGTAACTTTGTCACACTTGCTCCTTTCTGTTTTCATGCAAAACCCAGGAGCCTCACTTACTCATCGTCTATACCGCTTTATCTTGTATACAGTGTCATGAGGGGCCTGGGATCTATTCTGGTAGACTTAGTGGGTACACCCCGGACAGGGTGCCAATCCATCCCAGAGCACACACACATACACATACTGTACACACACTCACACACTCATTCACACGCTATAAATTAGCCAGATCTGCATGTGTTTTGGATTGTGGGAGGGAACCAGAGTACCCGGAGGAAAAACATCTAGCACGTGGATGCAAAAAAAAATTGAAAAAAGCTGAAATATTCAGCAGCAACTTCTCTATGTGTAAAGCTTGTTAAGCTATGGAAAAAAATGTTCATGAGATCTCACATATATTTCGCGGGATCTCGCAAACATTTCACGAGATCTGGCAAAAGTTCGCGAACTTGACTCTTCAGCGTTGCTGATTTAGTCCAGTAGGTGGCAGCAATGCTCCTAAAAGCTTAATCCCTGTCCGCGCAATACCGATCCAGTCGAGTGAGTGTCAGTAATGCACCTTTGAACTTCATTCAAAATTAAAACATCATCTAACTTAAGAAACAGGTGCAGATTAGTGATGGGAAGTTTGAATAATTTTAGCGCCTCGGTTCTTTGAATCTCATTCATCAAGATGAACAAATCTTTTCTTTTGAGCCATTTAGTTAATTTCATTCTTTTGACCAGAAATAAAATAAAATGTAAAATTTTCAATAAACAAACCCCTACACATCTACGTACACAAATTTTGACTACAGTTCCATTAATGAAAATATTACAATGCAGCTAATGACATATTATGTTAAACAGAATGAGCAGCACACCATCATATCTTCTAGTCCGAGTCGTTTGTTCTTTTGAATTTATTGCACTTAAACTCAAAACTTGATGTACACCCCTACTACTGTAAAACATCCCAATATTTCACTAGTGCCACCAAGGAGGAAGTTTTTCTCACTATGGTCTGCTGTACATCTACGCTAGCTTCCAAGGAGTTTCTTAAATGGCCCAAACAAGTGGAAATAGCTTGGAAGTCCTCAGAAGAGTCAAAGTCCTCAGAAGAACTGTAGGACGTTCTCCAGGATGTTCAGTAAAGCTAATTGTTTTTTAAAACTGCATAAACTGTACCTGGCTTTCAAATACTGACTTTGTTCATAAAAAATATTTGCTTTGATTCCTGCCGGTATCTCTTCTTCCACTTTTTCTCATATTCACTAACAAGAAAGTGTTTCATGCCACAGGGCAAGCAATCCTGCTGCCCTGCTTTCTCTGCCCCTTTCATGCCAAGAGACCTGCCAGATGGCCGTAGTAGCTCGCTGTAAATATGCTAATCCACTGGGGTTGTGTTCAAGGACATCTCTAAACGTGTACAACTTTTTTTTTTTTTGCTGCCACTTACTTTTTGAGAAGTGAAAGTACTTCACTCCCAATAATGCATGCTACTATGACACACAATGACGCAAAGTTTTGATAATTTGCTAGGATTCATATTCAAGTGGCAGAGGTTAATTACAAGCGTCATTTAGTATATGTTTTTAATAGTATGTGCATCAGTATTTGTGTTCTGTTTGTTCTGTCAGGTGTAAAGAAGTTTTGGTGTTAATGGTAATTTTCTTTTTTTTATAGTGAGGTTAATGGGATTAGCGCGACCTTAGAACCGTTTCTCCTTCAAATCTTTTCAATAATTAGAGATGTTTTAGCAGTTAGCTTAGCATTGTCGCCCTGCATCTCCAGAATCTGGGTTCGATTCCCGCCTCGGGTCTGTGTGCATGGAGTTTGCATGTTCTACCCCTGCTTGCTGCTTGGTGGGTTTCCTCCAGGTTCTCCAGTCTCCTCCGGTCTCCTCCCACAGTCCAAAGACATACAGATTAGCTTAATTGCCATTCCCAAATGGGCTGTAGTGTATAAATGAGGATGTGATTGTGTGGGTGGGTGTCATGTTATAGATTGGCACTCCTTCCAGGGTGTACCCCGCTTCGTGCCCTGAGTCTACCGAAAAAGGCTCCAGGCCCCCTGTGACCGCGTATACAGGATAAAGCAGTATAGACAATAAGTGAGTGAGTAAATGTGTGAGTGAAAACTCACTAGCACAGGATATTGTATATCAGCTGTAATTTTAGGGTTTTTACATCCAATGTTTGGGAATGGTGTAGGAATTGGATAATTAGCTTCTCAGCTGTTTTACCCTGACTTAAGCTGAAGAAAGATACATTTTATATCCTAAAATGTATAACTAACAAGGAAGGTATTGAAAAATCAATGCAAATTCAACAGAAAGATGAGGTATGGCTAATTTGGTACATTTCTTGAAAAAAAAAAAAAAACGTTTAAAAACCTGAAAAGCCCACAGAAATAAACTTTGATATTAATAGAAGAATTTCTATCCTGAATAAGACCTTCACAATCGTTGTCCAGATCAACATCGCCATCCAGGAGTTAACTTCAACAGTGTCAAATTCAACAATCAAAAGACCACAAGATGTTAAAATGCCTGTATAGTTCTTAAACAACATCCTATGGAGAGACCAAAGGAAAGATCAACCTGTACTACGATGCATTAGGATACTGCTTGACTGGTCCCGCCATCTCTCAGGGATCGAGACCTGTGTGTCTAGACAGTCTTCTGTTCTGGCACCTACTGCATGTGGTGGAATGAACTTCCTCTAGATGTCTATACAGCTGAGTCACTTGACATCTAAAGATATATCTGTTTTTTAGGTATTTGGGTTAACACCCATAACTAAAGAAAAAAAAACTGTTTCACTGATGGTACTTCTATTCAGTAACCTAATGAACCAGTGTAAGATTATATTTATTTATACAGCAGAAACTTCAAAGAACTTTGAAGTAAGTTGCTCTTTGATGAACGTTGCTCTGGATATAAGGCTGTCTGCCAAATGCTGTAAATGTAAATGTGAGAATGATAAAAGAAGAGTATAAACAGAGAAATGAACTGCACATGATCCACATGATCAGGGGTTAGAGATGGATTTGGGATCAGAAGGTATTTGGTTAGCTTTGTAGCTCGCGTTAGCTATGAACACAACAACATGGATAAAAATTTTTTTTATCCCAGGTTAAAGATGACATCAGTGTTGGGGAACGTTACTTTTTAAACTTACATTACAAAATTACTGTCTTTAAAAAGTAACCCATTACATTACAGCGTTACTTTCTGATAAAGGTAACTAGTTAAAGTACGTTTCCATTGCAGAAAATGAAAACTCATTTGTGCTTCCTCATGCCTCTTGTTTTAGTCAAAACCTTTATAATTATTCTACCATCATCACTAAATGAAGTTTGGCCCATAATCTGTTAACTACTAATACCCTTGTCTCACCTACGCAGTTTCACGCGGTGGCCGTAAGTACGGTTCATCATGATTCACCGCGTGTTTCGGCACTGTGATTAGGTTTCCATCTCTTTACGCGTCGGTCCTCTCATAGTCAAACCGCATAGATGAGATAGGGATATAACAGCAGGGATATAACAGCAGGAATAACAGAGGGGGCGGGGCTTGTAGGACGACTTTCTCACACACACACACACACACACACACACACACACACACACACACACACACACACACACACACACATACACACACACAAAAGTGGGTTGGGAATGACTGCTGTCTGGCTCACGGATTACATAAATTGCCTGAATAATGGATTACATTTTTGAAAAAGTAACTAAGTAAATGAGTACTTGAAAGGCAGTCCTGATGCATTAGATACATCAAAAAAAGTAATCCGAGTACTCTCAAACACTGGATAACATTATGAGTACATCAAAACACTGGATAACATTATGTCTCTCAGTGTGTGATGGGATATTTTAAGTGAAATCTCTCAAAGGTTTTTTTTTTGTTGTTATTTATTCATTTTGTTTCCATTTTCCCATTTTTTTCCCCTCTTACCTCTTCCACTCTACTTGACTTGGTTAAAAACAATAATTGCTTTGAATAGGGATGTTCTTAGCTCCTGCCGTTTAAAAACCCTGTTATTATCTGAATCATCTGCTTTAATCTTACACCAATTAACATGTATAAATAGGGGATGCAGAAGGTTTAAGATAGAGCAAGAGAGAGAGAGAGGGAGCATGTACAAGAACTAGGCACACAAGAACATAAAGTACATTTAAAAATGCTAAACATTGAGTGGTCCAAATTTCAAAATTGAAATACTACTGATTGTTAGATGTAAATGTAACTCATGTGATCTAATGTGATGGGTAACATATTCCAGTGTTGCCAACATGACATCACACAGATGAAGATCTTCTGTGACGGGGGGGAAAAAACACAAAGTAACTTTGCTTATTTTTTTTATGTTGTACTGATGTTGGAAACCTTTTGGTATCACGTAGAACCATATTTAAGAAATAAACCAAGGCACTGTCGCTCTGCACCTTCTGGGTCTTCTGGGATTTGATTCCCATCTAGGGTCTGTGTGCATGGAGTTTGCATGTTCTCCCTGCGCTTGGTGGGTTTCCTCCGTGTACTCCGGTTTCCTCCCACATCCAAAGAGATGCAGATTAGACTGACTGGTGTTTCCAAATGAAATTAACATCTTCTTACAGAATGCTTCATTATATCAACTATACAGTAATTATCTGCTTTTCTTTCTTAAATAAGATCACAGGTTTGATTAAAGTATTATTAGATTTAAATTGTGTTTAAATTTCCTTTAAATTATCTGTCGCTATGGAAATAATAACAGTTGTATCAGAATGAGTACATTAATACAGTATACACCTATATATATGAGTTACCTTAAACTCCGCATTATTGTCAGAGCTGCTATTATGGAAATTAATTCAACATCTTCTGACCAATCAGATTAAAGGAATTCAAATATACTGTCTATACGCTTTGTCTACGAAACAAAGAATTCAAGATTCAAAGAACTTTATTAATGTGAGAGGGAAATTGCGCTTTTTTTTTTTTTTTAAGATTGTTAAGAATTAAGCATTCATCCAATTATTTATAAGAAATACATGTCTCCAAAATACAGTACATGTTGACATACTGACATTTATGGGTCCAGACATCATATGAATGATAAGTCATCCTGAAGTGCATGGAGTTTTGATGAATTGTAAGTAGAAGATAAAGCAGACCAACATCCCAATCCCATACAGTGTTCGGCTCGCCTTGGCCCTGATCTGTCACCCAAACAGCGCGAGACTAATAACAGCATGCTAATTGCAGTCTGCTGCCTTGGACAGGCGAGACAAAGAGAAGATGTGACATGCAGAGCTGAGCTGTGCTTCCTGAAACGCCCTGAGCAATCGACTAAAAATAGGACGCGCACATACGCCAGCTTTTCTGTCTGGAAGTGAGCAGTTTGGTTTGAACTGTATGGGTATTTATTAACTGGATTAAAAAAGGGGGGAAACATGCTTGTACTTGCATACAGGATGAACAGATAAAACAGATGCACAGAAAGTGCATCAAAATTACCAGCCAAGCATCCACCCCCCAAAAAAAATATCCAGATGTACTTTTCACATTCCTACTGTAAAATGTCACATTGATGGATTTTATTTCGAGTTCTGTATGTCAGTTATGTGGTCTCCTTTTTTCTTTAAACAATGCAGATTGTTTTTTTTTTTTGTTTTGTCGTTCCAAAGGGAAAATTACAGAAGAATAAGATAGTGCCATAACTCATTTCTTTAGCGGTTACCATAGAAGCAACAGTTCCCCCTGACTTTATTGCACTTTCTCTCATTTAGCACTTTTCCCATGTGTGAAAAGTGGTTTTAAGTAACTCTACTTGGTATGATTTGGATATAAAGTTAATACCATTCATTATAATAAAGACATACACATAGGCACAGTAATCTTATAAAATTATTATTTTCATGAATATCGATGCTTGTCAGTCATTTCATGTAAAGCCTTTCATTTAAAACTATCCAGCATCCACTGTATCCATGACTACAGACTCTTTTCATTACAGCTGTCTTTCCATGCTTTGATTAAAGATGGAATACTGTATGTGTCTGTGTGTCATTTAATAATATACAGTATGTTTACAACAGTCAGTTTGCTTCTTTTATCCCAAGCTAGTAAAATTGAATTAAAACAGCCCAGACTCATAGGTTATACAATGGAAATACAATATATATTTCATGCATGACAAAATGGCAGCATTGTTGCTTAGTGGTTGGTGCTGTCGGCTTACACCTCCAGGGTCCAGGTTTAATTCCCACCTGAGGGGGCTGTGTGCTTTCTGTTTGCATGTTCTCCCTGTGCTTGTTGGGTTTCCTCTGGGTACTCTGGTTTCCTCCCACAAGCCAAAGACATGCAGATTGGGCTAACTGGCGTTCCCAAATTGCCCGTCGAGTGTGAATGGTAATCACCATTGGCCTCCATGGTCCCTAGTTGGATTACAGAGGTCCCTAGATGGATGGATGGATGGATGGATGGATGGATGGATGGATGGATGGATGGATGGACATGACAAAATGATGAAGACAAAGCAAGAGTCAGTAAACTAAACAGTAAAGAAAAGTGCATTATTACACACAATTTCTGTGGTGTATGAAAAATATAATAAAAAATATATATTTGAAATATATTATACTATATTATTATTGGATAATTTACAGTTTAGAAATGTTGTCATTACCATATATGAAGTGAATAGTTTCTGTCTAAATTGTTGATTTTTATAACTTTTGTGATCTTATCAAATCAAATTAGAAACTTAAAATTGCATTCAAAATGACAGTACTTGAGTTGATGACATGCACTCACATATAGAGAGGAAAGTAACGAAGCATGGGGAGAACATGCAGACTCCACACATAGACAGGATAAATAGTTAAAAGCCTGACTGATCGTAGAAATTTTGACCCATAAAAATGACTGAATGCATTAGCACTTTACTTGAGTAATTTTATTAGTCGATATTTTTTACTTTACTTATTTACTTTAAATATTTTTACTTTTTACTTCCCTACATTTCTGCCTGGCATTGCATTACATAACCAAACTATTATATAGTACCCCTTGCGATTTACAGGTGCAGAGACAACATTTCACTGCAAGATTCATTTTCTTCTTATTATTATATAAGAATTATAATATTATAATATTACCGTTTTTGGCCACAGGATGGCAGAGTGGGAAAGGGGACAGATTTGGTCAAGTGTTTTACATTGTATATTTGCATCCAAGGCGTATAAGACTCACGTTGTGAGACTTACAAACAAATCAGACTTACGAACGTGCTCCCGGAACAGAATTCGTTCGTAAGTGGGGGACTACCTGTTTTTGAAGCATCCTGCTGGCTATTATGTATAACTGCATGTTATATACCTTCGATACTCATGTAGCAGGTGTTTGAACTCCGAAGTGAAGATGGTTGCAGAGAGCAACTGTACAGTATGCTCACAGGTGACAAGCACAGAGAAAGAGAAATGGAGAGAAAATCGAGAGACAGAGAGAGAGAGAGAGAGAGAGAGAGAGAGAGAGAGTCTTTTACTGTAACATTAAGTCTACTGTAATCTAACACAAGCCCAACACGATTGATTTTTAAGAACATTTTAAGGTACATACTTTTGTACTTTTGCTCAAGTAGAAATGTAAATGGGGGACCCTAGGGTATCTCTACATTTACTTAAGTACAGGATTTGTGTACTTTACCCACCTCTGCCAACACCTAAGTGCTAAAGCTATCACGTTACATATAATTTTATTATCATCATTATTAATGCTAATAAAAATTGCACAGAGATCCAAAACATATGCCTTTAAATGTAGCACCCATTATGATCAGAGAGTTCCTGAAGTTTTCTTACTGGCATTGCATCCTGTTCCATTTTGTTTGGTCTATGGGACTACAAAAGATAGACATGTCATATTGTAAGTGTAAATGCATCCATTAGATATAAAAAGAATAACTCAAGATCAGTTGTGATCTCTCTCTGTCTGTCTGTCTGTCTGTCTGTCTGTCTGTCTCTCTCTCTCTCTCTCTCTCTCTCTCCAGGCAGAGGTGAGATGACAGAGGTGCAGCCTGTTTTGGACTTCGCCTCGTCAGGAAGGTCTGGACGACGGAATGCCCTGCCTGACATTTTAGGCTCACCAGCAGGGGTTAACCCATCTGACCTCCCCCTGAAATTGACAGAGCTGTCTCTCACTGGTCAGTTTGATGAGACTTGACAGTCTGAATGTGTGGTTTACTTCTTAATTCAATTCCTATAAATTCCCATCTCTCTGCGATATCGACTGAGCCCAATCACAATCAAACAAAATTAGCTTCATCCCTTCCTGTACAACACTTACTCCTAAGAAACAAATTATTGCAAGGCGATGTAACAGTAACATGGGCTCCCCCTGCTGTGCCTTGGTTTTTATCAAGGTTATTTCCTCCTCTTTCAGTCCAGAAGAGTTTGCCCTTGCCTCCAGGCTCCATAAGGAACAATTCCATCGCGGAAAAACATTTTCCTCCTCCTGTGACCATGTTGATGCACCTGTCCTCACCAACACTTCAATCAGTCCCCACATGGATCTAACAGATGGACCCTTTATCTATGCTCTACTTTGTTCATATTGCTAAGTTGAGGTTGGGGTTATCAGTCCAAGAATAGACCTACTGGGTTCCTTTATCTTTCCCTAACTCTAACTCTATTCAACAGTTATTAGTGGAAGCCTGGCAATCTGGAATACAACGGTAGCTTCTCAGGTCAATAAAGAAGTGACCATGATATCCTCATTTCACTTAGCTGAATTTGCTACAGTACCAAATGCACCACAGCAAATTCATTACGGCTTCTGGAGAGAATTCTCGATTCCCGTCTCCGTGTGCATGGAGTTTGCATGTTCTCCCTGTGCTTGGTGGGTTTCCACCAAGTACTCTGGTTTCCTCCCACAGTCCAAAGACATGTATATTAAGCTAATTGCCATTCCTAAATTGCCTGTAGTGTGTGAGTGTGTGAGTGTGTGTCTGTGCGATGGATTGGCACTCTGTCCAGGGTGTACCCTGCCATGTGCCCTAAGTCTCCTGGGATAGGCTCCAGGCCCCCCGTGACCCTGAATACAGGATTAAGTGGTATAGATGATGAGTGAGTGAGTGAGCTCACTCTGGTTTACTTTCTTTAACGGTCACAATTGTTGTCTTTTTTATGTAGTGTTTGGTGCTAAGGGTATTTTCCACCTGACATCAGATGAGACTTGATGTGCTCCATCAAGTATTTCGTGCTTAGGCTCATTTCATCTAGGGATATACTGTACATCGATCAGCCATAACATTATGAGTAAAGACTGGTGAACTGAACAGCCTTGATCACTAATTGTACACCAGTATAGTGTCAAGATCATGGAAACCCAAGGCTCCCTCATGTCCATGGGGACCGTCTGGTCCGATCCCACAGAAAAGACAATGCAGCAGCAAATTGAGAAGACAAATCGATGCTGGCCATGATAGAAAGGCAGAACAACCAGTTCACATCGGCCTGCCGTGCACTGGGCCCTCAAGGCCATCGAGCCAGTCTCCAAGCTCTCCAGATCGCAATCCAACACACAAGGACAAACAAGTTTGATCCACTGAAGCTCCACCCCACAACCCAGGGCACCCAAAGGATTTGCTGTCAACATCTTGGTGCCAGATGGCACAACACACCCCAGAGGTCGTACGGAACCACACTGCCTCAGTGGCACAAGTGGAAGCAAAATATTAATGTTTATAATGTTATGGCTGATTGATGTATGACTTTTCAGTGGTACTGCATGTATCACAGTCCTGAATGAGTGAGAACCAGAATCATACAGATGGGTATTTAAATTAACGAAAAAACAAACTTCAGTGTGCATACTGTCTTAACAGGGTATTGGCCAATGCAACCGCAAGCAACTTAACAATGATGTAATGCAATGTAATATAATTTACATAATAAAATCTCTCTCTCTCTCGATCAGCAGATGGTCCAGGAGCAGTTCAGTCACCAACATCAGAGGAGGCCTGTCTGCCTGCAGAGAGCTCTGAGGGGAATGACAAATCCTAAACACCTCCCAGCTCCACTGTGACAAAGTCTGAAATAACAGGACTAATAGAAGTGAAAAAGACAAGACAAAGGAAGGCAGAAACTGGAAGTAACTAAGGAGTTATAATTCCAGTGGCGGTGAACAGGCATTGGGTCTGGGTGTCATCATGTTTAAACATCTTAAAATAAGATGAATGAACATGTAGGCATGGTGACGAAGTGGTTAGCGCTGTAGGCTTGCACCTTTTCCCAGCTTGGGGCTGTGTGCGTGGAGCTGGCTTGGAGTGTTTCCTCCCACAGTCCAAAGACATGCAGATTAGATTAATTGGCGTTCCCAAATTGCCTTTAGTGTGTATGTGCACCCTGGATTGGCACCCCGGCTCGTGTCCCAAGTCTCCTGGGATAGGCTGCAGGCCCTGTACACAATATAGAAGGTGAATGAATGGTGACTAGAGACTGTTTTCTTGTAAATTTTCTATTATCTATGAATACTATTAGTATCTCTAATACATGCAAACGTTGTGTCCCTTTACCTTTGAATGATTAGTTTTAGCGAGGATTATACAGACATGGATATTATAAGAGTCTCATGTACAGTATTAAGCATAGATTCCAGTTAAGCATTTAAACAAAGTGTATTATAATATCTATCGTTGCCATGGTAACAATTTGGCAGAGGGTCCAAGAAGAGCATCAGTGCAACTGTAATTTAATGCTAGGAGAAATCTCCTACATAAGTGAATACACATAATGTCTTTAAAAGATTTAGCCTCGTCTAAGGACAAGCCACTGTACTTGGGTATAAGTTTGATGTGCCACAAATAAAGTGTCCAACCACCCCCCCTCCCCCACTCCCCACACACCAAATCCTGTGAGCAGCATTTTTCATTGTCATTTCAGTCCTTGTTAGCTGTGTCAGGGGTACATTAGTGAAAGGCAAACTCGAGCCCATGCCCTTGTTTCACTTGCATGATTAGAGGAATACAAATTAGATGAACATATTCTCTATGGGTTTCTATGCACTTATTTATAATCATAATCTGTATATTCATAATCATGGTGAAACCTGTATATTCGTAGTGTATAAAAAAAAAATTTCATTCATCTTTAGTCAACAGTTTATATCCTTATGGTCAAGGTTGCAATAAGCCATAATCTGAAATGATGAGGTGCGTTCGAGTCAAACCGGGACTCCTGATAAAATCTCTTGTGAATTAAGACGTAAAACCGATAGACATCAAGCACAGTACGATGATGAGCTTCTTGGCCACATTAAAAAAATTGAATGGTACAAATCAATGTTTTAAAGAAGGCATGATGATCTCAGCCGAGGAGCCCACTGCAGTCGTTCTCGTGAACATTCGCCAAATTCTTCGGAGTTATTGCCACATTCCATGTGCAGTCCTGACCTCGCTCCAAGCCATTTCCACATGTTTGGGCTGTTAAAGGATTACCTGAGAGGCCAGCATTCCAGACGTGATTCGGGTAGTCCAATCAAACTTTTTACCTTGATGGTATCCAAGCACTAGTGAAACACTGGGATTCATGCATTAGTGTAGCTGGGGATTATATAGAGAAATAAAGGTTGGTTTTAACTTTATGATTGTGTCCTGTTATTCTCCACAATCAAAAGTCCTGGTTTGACTTGAACACCCTTCATGTTGCACAGTTATATTACAATTATGCTGTTGGTGGAAATGATGAAAATAAAGACAATCTCATATCCATGTGCTATTCCTGACAGAAAAAATAATGGCATAGATAAGATTTATTTTTTTTATTATTATTAATATTCAGAAAAACATGCATCATGCAATTTTTATTATATTCTGTGTTTGAGTTCTCATCTTGGTAAGTCAATACAGCACAGAATCTGTGCATGTTTCATTTGTTTCTTGATGAATCTGCCTATTTGGTGGCCTGAAGGCATAATACTGTATATGCACAGAATTAATAAGCTACAGTATGTGTTTGCCTCATATTCATCACAAATGGATCTTTCTGTAATTAAATCACCAACCAGGACTGTTTGTACCAATGAACACTGGTGCTGTTAATAAATTAATTTCTACAAAATGTCTGTTTGCCTGTCAAATACTTCCTTGTGTTATTATGGCTAAATGAGTCGATTCTTTACTCAGCTGTAAGATCAGCGTGTAAGGAGGCAATCAATGGTGGTGAAGAGCTCGATAAGTACAATGCTGGCCAGAAGTATTAAGACAATATAATATGCCATTTGCAAAAAAAAAAAAAAAAAAAACAGGGTTTTAGGTTGAAGAGTTACTTTAATTAACTAAACTAGTAAAAAAAAAAAAAAAACGCCTATGTAATAAGGATTTTCAGCGTCTAGAGGCATTACCTGGATCATTTTCAATAGATCACTAAACTCAATAGAAAACTGTTGGACAATGGTGAAGGACGCAGGAGCATTGTGCCTAAAAATTGTGCCAGTTGTATTTCAGTCCGCATTATTTATGACTTTAAGCAAAAACTCAAAGTGTAATTCAGACTGTATAATGTGTGATTTTGATGGATGGAGTTTATTAGTGCATGTAAATGAAAAAATGCAACAGGTCTAGCCTGGGGTTTGGTTAAATAGGAGTAATTGAAGTATGTGCTAAGTCAAAAGCATTGTGTAAAAATTTGAATAAGTCAAATTATCTAAAGCAGACATTTCCAAACTTAATGAAGCTGCAGCCCAGGCTGCCGACCTACCACTAACTAAACTGTATTTTAAATCCCATGGTGCTGTTTATTAGTTCTGGTTAACTTTTTTAAAAACGTAAATCAGAATGTAATCAAAAATATTGCATTGGAATTCTAAATGTAATTACAAAACAAAGAATTTGAAGGTTTGTTTATAACAAATAACTTATTTGTTTTTGTAAATGACGTTGTAGTTTATGGTTTTGCAAAAGCAGTATGATTTAATAGAATTGTAACATAATAAGGAACTTGCCATTTCTGAACACTAGGTGGAGACAAAGACTCTAAAGACCACGTGGAGAATAAAAAGTCACACTTACTACTGTTACTGTTATTAATTATGGTATTAACTAAACTTTTTAAAAGTTTTTTTTATCACATTTAATTTATAGCACTTGCACCGCCAGGGTCCGGGTTCGATCCTCGGCCAGGCTCGATTCCTGTCTCTGTGTGCATGGAGTTTGCATGTTCTCCCCGTGCTTGGTGGGTTTCCTCTGGGTACACTGGTTTCCTCCCACAGTCCAAAGACATGTAGGTTAGGCTAATTGGCGTTCCCAAATTGCCCGTAGTGTGTGTGTGTGTGTGTGTGTGTGTGTGTGTGCGTGTGTGTGTGTGCGCGCGTTCCCAAATTGCCCGTAGTGTGTGTATGTGTGTGTGTGTGTGTGTGTGTGTGTGAGTGTGTGTGTGTGTGTGTGTGTGTGTGTGTGTGTGTGTGTGTGTGTGTGTGTGTGTGTGTGTGTGTGTGTGTGTTGGTGTTGTGTGTGTGTGTGTGTGTGTGTGTGTGTGTGTGTGTGTGTGTGTGTGTGTGTGTGTGTGTGTGTGTGTGTGTGTGTGTGTGTGGTGTTGTGTGTGTGTGTGTGTGTGTGTGTGTGTGTGTGTGTGTGTGTGTGTGTGTGTGTGTGTGTGTGTGTGTGTGTGTGTGTGTGTGTGTGTCTGTGCCCTGTGATGGATTGGCACCCTGTCCAGGGTGTACCCTGCCCTAAGTCTCCTGGGATAGGCTCCAGGCCCCCTGTGACCCTGAATACAGGATTAAGCGGTATACATGATGATGGTGAGTGAGTGATTTTTGCACGCACTTTCTCATCATCTACACGACTTTATTCCGTATTCACAGTCACTGAGGGGTCTGGAGCCTATCCTAGGAGACTTATGGCATGAGACCATTCAGTAATTTTCTATACTGATTTTACCCTTTTAGTCTCACAGGAGACTATTCTAAAGGACCTCCAAAAGCGGTGCACACCCTGGACATGGTGCCAATCCATCCCACACACACTCATGCACACATTCACACACTGATGGGCAATTTGGGGATACCCATTGGCCTAATTGGCATGTCTTTCTATTGTGGGAGGAAACAATTCAATTTATCTGATATATGTAATAGTTTTATGATTGTCATTTTATTTCAGGTGAAGTATAATTTAAGGCATTTAGCATGCTGCATTTCCTCCATTCTCTCCTCCTCACTCATCTCCCTTTCTTCCTTCCTCTAAGTGCTCCACCATCTTGCTAGTGACATCATGGTCTCAGAGGTATGATGTAATGGTAACATAGTCTGATTCAGCAAGTGGTAAAAGAACCCCCCTACATGTATCCCTTATATTCAGGAATAATTAAATTAGCTGTTATTTAAACCTTATATTTCTAAAGATTTATTGATTTTAAGGAGGTTAAGAGAGATGTGGCAAGAATGATATTAGATCAAGAAGCAGAGATCACGTCAATAACGGTGGAGTTAAAGTAAGGACAGGGTTTACATAACCGCAGGACTTGAAAATGATGAGAGGAGATCCTGATAAAGTGGCATAATGATGAATGGGTGAGTGAGTGAGTAAGTGAGTGGGGATGGACATACTGCTTTCAGCCAAAACAACAGAGAATTCATCTGAATTTAGAATCAATCCCAGAGCTTTCATTTTACTCATCCCTTTCAATTATCTGACTGAATTACAACCTGTAAATACAGTAGAGTCTCCGCAAATAAATGCCCTCCTTATGAATTTTCTCCTTAAAAATAGAAATTATGCACACACAAAAAATCCATCTGCGTATGAGGGCATTATTGGCATACGTAGAACGAACCAAACTTAAGTTGCATGTACATTTAGGAGCCATTAAAAACTTGTTTGCATAGGTGGAAAGCCAAGCAAAGCGAGTTTATTAATTTTCTGAAATTTACATGTTAAGTTGTCAAAATAATCACGGTTCAGGTGTAGCTCAGTGCTTAAGGCATTGGATAACAGTTTGGAAGGTCCCAGGTTCAAACCATATGACCACCAAGTTGCCCTGGTGTGGCCTTCAACTGCTCAGATGTATAATGTGACAAATAAAATAAAAAGTCCCTTGCAATAAGTTGTCCCTCTGCTAAATGCTTTAAATGAAATATCTTTGACACTCTGGAATGGATTTTCTCCATTTACATTATTTCTTATAGAAAAATCTGTATCACAATACGAATTACAGTATTTCCTTAGAACTCGTCTCCTGCATGTGCAAGACATATTGCAAAGAACTGCTTTACATTTTTTTCCTGATCCATATTTTAATCCCTAAGTTCTGGGACACATATAATTCTCCATTAATTTCCAGTACCTGCCAGAAAAAGTGTCACAACCCTGAAATTCATGAACCCATGTGACTGACGCCACATGAGACTTTTGGCTTGGTAACTTTCTGAAATTTTAAACTGTATTTATAAAGTTTCCAAAGTAAAAGTTGCTCTTTAGGATTTATGCACAAAAAATAAAGTTGCCCCTTAGAGGTCACAGAGATAGTGACAAGATACAGTACAGGACTGCATGGCCTATGAAACGAGCCAGCAATACTGTACTAGTGATGGGTCGTTCATGAACGATTCGTTCTTTTTGAACGAATCTTTAACGTGACTCAGAAGAACGAGTAGTCTCGGAGAGTGATTCGTTCTTTTAATACTGTGCGAATTGAACGCGTCTAAAAAAAAAAGACTGTTCTAGAACGAGTCGTTCGTTATTTTGTCACGTGACTCCCATAGACGCTATGCAGTGCAATTCAAAAGAACGAACGACTCGGGCTAGAAGACATGATGGTCAGCTGCTCATTCTGTTTATGATATGTCCTTAGCTGCATTGTAATATTTTAATTACTCGAACTATAGCCAAATGTTGTGTGTGTAGGGGTTTGTTTATCGAAAATGTAACATTTTATTTTATTTCTCGTCAAAAGAACGAAATGAACTAAATGACTAAAAAAAAAAAAGATTCTTTCATTTTGATGAACGAGATTCAAAGTCACTAAAATGATTCAAGCTTCCCATCACTATACTGTACTTGCAAAGCCAGTCTTTGGTGGCTGTTCAGACTTGTTTGAGGCATGGTTAAGTCTGAATTTATAATGCCATATATACCCAGTCAAAAGTTTGTACGCAAATTTCATGGTCAGTCCTTTATATTTCTTTCTTTCTACATTGTAAAACAACACTGTCCAAAATACGCAATACTCTAATTTGAAAAGTTGATTTAGAGATGTATCTGCTAGAGATGTATATGTACAGTACTTATGCTCTGTAAAACCTTCATAAAAGATCAAATCTGAGGTGTTTGTTAATTGGTGATTTCTGAGGTAACTGGTAACTTCTCCTCTGCAGCAGAGGTAAGTTTTGGCCTTGCTTTCCTGAGAAGGTCTTCATGTTAGTTATATTTTTCCATACGTCAATTCTTGAGTAACATGAGACTGGAAAAGAGACCGAGCTTAACATGGTCAACGACGTGATTTTTCTCCTGTGGGGGCGGGGCTGCAGACCCATTCCAGCTCTGGGGGCGGGATCTTTATTGGCTCTGTGCAGGTTCACATGAGGTGTGTGGGAGGGCGTTACAGTACTGTTACAGGCTGCATTTTAGACTGCGCAAAACAGTGTATTCGGGGAAAAGGAGAGCATGAATGTCAAAAACAAAGTCACTTGTCAGATTTTCGTATTAAGCAACCATTTTTTTTAACAAAAAAAGAAAAACCGCAACCCGCGACAGAGAATATTTTCAAGCGACTTCAAAGAAAAAGAAGTCCAAAGTCGCGTATTATAAGCAGAACTGGCAACTATGGTTTGAGGCACTGAACTAGAACTACACTTCCCAAAAGCCTGGGGCATCAACAGAAGCAGCCAATAGGAGACCTGCTTGGCTGTGACGACATTAGATTTGGACTTCTTATGCGCGAACTAGCGTCACGTGGAGTAAGAAGTCGGCGCGAAAGCTAAGGTGTGATAGACGCATAAGGTAAGTGCTCATGTGGTAAAAAAAAATATATATATATGAAACAAAGTGCATGAAGTTTCATGGAGGCTTTTTTTGTATGAAGAGTGAAACTTCGTGTTTGATGCATAGCATAGCTAATAATAATATGTAGTTTATTTTAAATCTGGTTTTCTTACTTTGTGTGTTTTGAATGGAAAATATAATTCAGACTTATTTTCGCCGTGCATAAACAACCAAAGTGCATGTTTACCCTGTAGAACTCTGCCGTGAGTTAATCAATCGTGTTTTTGAGGATCATACAGCGTCTTATTCCATGTTTTTTTTTTCTTTTGTGCATTTAAAAGTGCAAAAATATGAATGCAGCTTTCTTGCACCTGCTATTTTTTTGTGTTCAAATTCATGCAACAAGCTGTTTTCAGGATGAACTTGACCCCCTCGGATAAGTCGTGGGGGAGTCGGGACACGGGCCAGTGTTTTTGTGTCTTTGTTTGCATGAAGAGCTGCTCACCATGTGGTGCTTTTCTGGTGGTGTGTGTGTGTGTGTAGCATTTTGCACTCGCGACTAATAGCGCTTCAAGTTTTTGGATTAATAATTATAATGCACAATATAATTATAATTCTCTTATGGAAAACTTTGCTTACAAATTTGCGCGCGTGTAAAAAAAAAAATAAAAAAAAAAAATACTCATGGCATGGCTCGCGCAGGCGCGGGTACTTAATTTCTTGACTTTGTTTTGATGTGTGTGCCTGTGACGTGTTCGGGCGGAAGACAACGTGCACGAGCGCGCCTTTTCACTCTCGCGCGCTGTGGGACCTGTTTTTTTTTTTTTTTTTATCTTTACCTAACATTTGCGCGCCAAATTTCACAGCGGCTACTCGCAATCAAATTTGTGTGTTAAAAAAAGAAGCAAATTTAAAGGCAACACATTACACCAAAGTGGTGTACTGTCATAAGATAAAAACAAATAAACATGTGAGCCAAAAAAAAATCTCAAATTAAACAATAAAGCAGGACAAAAAGTTTAAAAAGCCCACACACTGCCAGGAAATATAACATTACATCATGTCTTAAGATAATGTTAATGACAAATGAGACCTCAAGAGAAGAGTACATTTCTGACCAACAGAAATGTACAATTGTTGACTTGAAATGAGTGTGTAATGTTTTTTTTGTGTGTGTGTTATATAAATAAATATTGCTTGACTTTGGGAAAATATCCTTCAAATCTATTAACGCTGTCTCACCAAGGTTTTAAGCAATTTGGTTTAATTTTCTCACACAAATTTATTTATTTTTTAATGAAAGCCAGTCACACTTTGACATCCTGAAGACTGTCCAACAGTTTTCTTCACTTAGTTTTATCGCTCCACTTGACAAGATAAATTTGGATATTGGAATTAAATGAATTAAAAGTTTCCCAATAACAGTAAGTAAGGAGGAAATAACAAGGGCCCTTGAACAGACCCTTGAGGGACCTCACATGAGATGCTGACGAGGATGCGGAGTCAGAAATCTGGACAACAAAACAAAATTATGTTGCAGCCAGTAAATGATGGGGTGATCTACAGAATCAAATTTGGTTGGAAGATCTAGAAGCAAGGTTTTAAAACCGGGCTGGAACGTCTTAAAAAAAAAAAACATGTGTATTTAACTAAGACTACAGCTATGCACCACCATAGTAATTATTTTTTTCTGAACCACAGGTCAAGGAGTGTCAAAAGCCTCTTTTAACGTCTGGTCTCTCTTTGCTGAATTTTTCTCATGCCTTCTGTCACTTTCTCTGTCTTCTGTTTTTCTGCCCTTCTCATTCTTTCTTTGTTCTGTCTCTTACTCTCTACAACCATGTAGCTTTTATCTTCTACCAGTAGCAGTTTTTCCCTATAAGCTGTTTTGAAAAAAACTAAAATCTACATTTATTTAAAAAAATTTCACATCTCTCACACATGTGCATGTACACGCTCTATTCATTTGTTGAATTCTGATTATTTTCCTTTCCCTCCTTTTACCTCAGGTGTACGACTCATCTCAGGCATCTTTTGATACAATGGCATCCGATGGTAAGAATTTCTGTACATTTTTTATTGTTTTTTTTATTTTATTTTTTATTTTACTTTAAATAGACTAACTTTGTTTTTTATTATTTATTCATCTTTATTTTGCTTTCAGATATTAAAGTAAAGGAGCTGGATAAGCGGGCCTCAGGCCAGGCCTTTGAGGTTATCCTGGCTGATCCTGCCACTGAAGTGAAGGCCGACTTCCCCCTTTCTCCACAGAAGAAAAAAGATTGGTCACTGGATGAAATCAAGAAGAAACTGGAAGCAGCGGAGGAAAGACGTAGGGTACGCCTCGAACTCCCATGTTTATTAGGTTTGTTTACATGAGCCAATGTCTAGAGATGTAAGACACCAGTGCAGTTCTGCTTATTTCTTTAAAGCCAGTGGTCAGACTTGCACATTCTCCCTGCAGAAGGCTGAAAGCAAAGGATGTGGGTTGTGGAAAACTTACGTAAAATCGTTTTTAGTAGCACTTGCTTTGACTTGGTCCCTGTCAGTTTGATTTTTTTATAATTTGTGAGCCAGTAAAAAGTGTGATGGTGGATCTGGAGGTTTTGGTCAGTAAGAACAGGAGCTAGAGCTATAAGGTAGACGATTAATAAAACCAGTTGTCTGTTTGCTATTTACAACTTTTGTTGCAGTAATCCTACTAGGACCTTGTAATCTATGTTTGGGTCTTTTTTTTTTTTTTTTTTTTTTCCCATACTAGCATTACTACAATGGTGGTAAATCTACTTCCATAGATCAACAAATGTTGCTTCATGACCTGTCACCTATTGAATCTTTTTGATGTTCAGCCTAGTCTAGTATGTTACCACAAGTACACGCTTCTTTTGAACAAACGGAACGCTACCGATTTTCAACATGTCTTAACACCTCTAAGTCTCTTAATGCCTGTCGATGGCCCTAAGGCATCACTGAAGTTAATCCCTAATTATCAGGTTATCTCATTCCTTTGTAGTCCCATGAAGCTGAAGTTCTGAAGCACTTGGCTGAAAAGCATGAGCATGCAAAAGAGGTGCTTCAAAAGGCTCTGGAGGAGAACAATAATTTCAGCAAGATGGCGGAGGAGAAACTTAACCAGAAGATGGAGGCCACCAAAGAGAACCGTACAGCGATAATGGCAGCCATGAACGAGAAGTTCAAAGAAATGGTCAGATGCGGTTTTTCAATTTTAACCTTAGTAAAAAAAATGTAAAAAAAAATGTAGTATTTTGGTTTCAGCTCATTTTTTTCCCTTTTGTGTTCCAGGATAAGAAGCTGGAAGAAGTCCGTAAAAACAAGGAGAACAAGGAGGCAGTGATTTGACCTGTTTATCCAGGATTTCTTTTTTCTTTTAAACGTATCCAAAGATTTTTCAATTCTTTACCGTATGTGTTCATAGCCTTTATTTTTGTGTGTAAAAATAGGAAAAGTGATTCATTCCAGCTGTAATTTCTGCTGTTTCAATTTTATAGCATATGCATTAATTATTATTTTTTTTACTCCCATCTTCCAGCTGTTGGCGCTGAGCTTTGATCGCTGTTCTGTCATGTGCTGTTTAATATTGGCAGTAGTCTTGGCGTTTTTGAAGGAAGCATGTTGCTGTTGTGCATTTAAGGTCCTATCGATGCAGCCTGCACTCTTGTGCTTATGCATTTGATCGGTGTTTGCACTTAGGAAATGTTAGAACACTGTCTTGTTAGTTTTTATTTTTGTAGGGGCAGCTATTGATCCTCAATCACTGTTTGGCATTATTTGCTTTATTACAGGAACTGCCAGTATTGCTGCGTCAAAATTATCCCCCTTTTTCATTCAGCTTGAGGTCTGTTTTGAATAAGTTCATGATGGTTGCATTTTTCACCCGGTTATTCAGTTTTCCTTCCTTGGAGGGAGAAGGTTCTACTGTATATGTACAATGCAAAAGAGCAATAATTTTGACTGTCTCCAGAGTGGAGGGGAAAAAATAAACATTTATAGACCAAACTGTACTGTTTTTATTCATTTGTAAGTTGAATTTCTACAGAGAAATAAGTAGTTATGGTACCTCGGGTTCATTAAATTGTTAATTGCTCCAAAATGAATAGAATTCTTAAAGCATTTTCCTTTTATGGCCTGACCCAAGTAGCATTACAATGGTGCAAATAAATAATACATTGCATCTAAGCTCAATTTTTTTTTTTTTTTTTTTTTACGTATTGACCTTTTTGTAGATATTTTTCTTTTTAGTAGTTTCTTGGTGCTCATTATAGAGTGTTTTGACGAAGTTACAGAATCTCATGAAATTGTTGGCAAATGCCAGTGTTTCAGGTGATCAGAGTTGTGTTTCTGGGAAATTAAGTTCACACTGTTTTTAATTGTATTATGAATCCCTGGAACAACTCACTCATTCAAATGTAGCATGCTGACCTTTATTAAAATGTGTGCATGTGGTTTATATACACTATATGGACAAGGATTTGGCCAAACCTGTTAATCGTTGAATTCAGGTTTTTCAATCAGGCCCATTATCTTTAGTAAAGGGCAATCTTATTGCTTTGGAATTGTGATTCAACAAAATAAACAGCAGCAAAAAAACTAGTGAAACTGGCTTGGGAAAAAAAATGGTGGCTCTCTTAACCTAAACCCCTGCAACCAAGAAATTTGTGTAGCTCTCGGGGAGCTTTCTGCACCTGCATGTCAACCTGTAGTTTGGCCCACTTGTCATGAGGGAACTTCTTCAGCTGTCTCCGGTCCAAAGGGTGCCAGATTGTTTCAGCTCTTAACAAATGTTCCATATGGGTTAGATCAGTGCTCAAGGCTTCTTCAAAATCATCCCATTTTTGTTCTTTGCCGTTCTTGGATGTTTTTTGCTGTGTGCTTTGGGACATTTATCCTGTTGGAGGACCTGAGACTGAGCTTTGTCACTGGGCGTAAGTTTCACTCCAGAATACCTTGATATTCTTGAGATTTCATTGCACCCTGCACAGATTCGAGACACTGTGCAAGTCGCAGAAAAGCATTCCCAGAACATTACTGAGCCACCTCCATGTTTCACAGTAGTGTTTTTTTTGTTTGTTTTTTTGAAAGCTTAATTTTTTTGTGGCTGTGAAAATACAGCTGATGTGACTTGCCAAGAAGTTCTAGTTTTGTCTCATCTGTCCAAAGGAGGCTGTTCCATAAGCATTGTGGCTTGTCCATATGCATGTTGACAGATTCCAGTCCGGCTTTATGATTTGGGGTCTTGGATGGTGCAATCCAACACTGATGTACCTTGACCTTGAAGTTCTCCTAGAATATCTTTGGAAGTTTGTTGAACATTTGTATCATACTTCTGGTCAAATTTATGCCATTGTTCCTCTTTTGTCCATATAATTATCAATTACAGGATACACTTTAGTTTAACATGTCATAATGGTCAGATTATTTTCAATCTTTTCCAGGGGAACGCCATTTCGTTTCACTGTGTACTGAGCTGTATATGGTTGAAATGACAATAAAAGCTGACTTGACTTGATCCTCAATCGGAATGGGGTCTGAGCAGTTTGGTGGCCGGCTCGGCAGCCTTGGGCTCTTTGCCTTCTAAGACTTGTCCATGGCGGGCTGTGGTTCATTAGTGCTCTTGTGCCTTTATATCAGGTCCAGCATTGACTTTTTCCGACGTTTTTTTGCTAAATAGTTTTTTCTGTGGGATTTCTTTCGGGCATTGGTGTTCCTTGGGTGTCCATGGTCCTGTCACAAGTTTACTTGTATATAATTGATAATGTTAATGTGGTACTTTTTTGCGGGGTTAATGTTTTGCCTGATCATTGAATATTCTGCCTTCATAAGAGCTTCCCAATCTCTTGTGCAAGTCGTTCATGCAATGATCTAATCACCCAATCATGTGATAATAGCACAGGCTGTTGAACTGCAAATACAACTCTCAAGAGTTGTGATGTAAAAAAAACAAAACAAAAAAAAACATCAGAATGGGTGGGGTGTGATTTTAACCTCAGCATGAATGCTGTTGCAAATGGGTTGGGTTGAGTTTGCAGCTGATATGGGGTTTTCCTGTCTGTAGGCCAATATCTGAATGACTTCATGCTGATAGGGATAATCACATGAATGTAGGTGTACATTTTCCTAATAAAGTGGACAGTAAAAAAAGTTTACAGCTTTCATTCCAAATGAAAGATTTTAAAAGGTCCCATAGTTTCTACTGTATTTCTTCAACAAGTTAACAAAGGGTCCAAAATCTGAAATAACCCACAGATACTGCTTTTTTTTCATATCTTAAACTCACTTTATTTTACCCCTCCAACAAATGTGCCATTTAATGCCTATGTAAATAAGCCACTGCTTATGGCCTGGCCATGTCAGAGAATCTGGGGGAGGGTACCTTCTTATATGAGGTCACACTAGGAGGAAAATCTAATTGCTATATTTACACCCTGATCAATACAAAAATAGAAAAAAAGATAAGACTTAGGGAATGATTTCTTTTGTTTAGACATGCAAATTGGAGACCTGTCTAAATGCCTAAAAATTAATTTAAGAAAGAACATTTTGCCTAATAGAGCACCTTTTTGGTCTAATAATATTTGTCTCCCTCTAGTGGTAGCAAGGTCGTGTTGCACTCTCCAGCCCCTGACAGTCTGAAGCAACACCTAGTTCAATATGAATCCAGTCCAAAATGGTACCTCAAGCCTTCTTGCCCTTGGCACAGTGTCGTCAATGTCTCACAAGTTGTGCAGACGTGTCACTTTTGGATGGTTCAGTCAATAGCAACATTTTTTTAAAATGATAATTTTTACAAGAACGTTAAGAATTATGCAAAATATGCCAAAAGCGATGACATCAGATAGAAGAACATGATCCTTTAATGCCTCCTGGGCTTGTGTGCCAATGTGGTTGACATGTTTGTACCAGACTTTGACAATGAACCAAGCATTTGAACCGAGCGAACCTGTCTCTTCATGTGAAAGTAAACAGCCGCAGTGACTTTCCACACTTTTTACTTGCGTGCTCTTGCTGTCGACTGTATTTCTTTGAGGGATAGCAGACATTGTGGCACTTTCCAGTTTCTCAAACACTTCAGGTTACATTCATGTGACAGCTTTTCCATTTTAAATGGCTCGGCATGTGTAGTGTTCCTGCTACACGCGGTTGTTTGCACACATTTCTATTCATATGCATTTGTGAATATAAAACAGTAAACTTATTTAGATGCTGCATCATATTGTTCTTTTGTCTTGTCTAGTTAGCATGCAGCAATTCAAGTCAGATGGGTTTTTATTATTCCTTCATATTATTTAGGTTCTTTAGTTTGGAAAAGAAATTTCCTTTCTCTAGGACCATGGTGCAGCACAGAAGTTGAGATTCTGAAGACGTGCATGTACTTGCCATTAAAGGCGTTGGTATACTTCATTGCTGCTGTCAGCTCTCAGCAGATGGTACAGTCATGTGTACACAATGTGTACACCCTTTTTAAATTACACGTCTCTTAAGAATAATAAAATAAGAATCATCTAACTAACAATGGATTTTATCTTCAAGTAGGCGGCACGGTGGCTTAGTAGTTAACGCTGTCACCTTGCACCTCCATGTACCGGGTTCGATTCCCATATCAGGTCTGCGTGCATGAAGCTCCTCGCCGTGCATGGTTGGTTTGCTTTGGTTTCCTTCCACACTTCAAAGACATGCAGATTAGACTGACTGGCCTTCCCACATTGCCTGTAGTGTGTGATAGGCTCCAGGCCCACACGACCCTGTATAGACGATAAAACCGTATCGACGATGAGTGAGTGAGTGTAAAATATCCTCAAGTAGTCAAAACTATAGGAGGAGAATGAACCTGACTGCATTTGATCACTCCAAGGACATCAAATGAGTGCTCCAGTGGCACCAGTTGAGGGCAGCATCGTATAAGAAACCGAGATGAACTGAACGGACGTGTTGCACTAACCACTGACTGATTAAACCACTTGTAAATCATTTACTGTTTTGCAAACTTTGGTCAAAACTGAATACAGACCGAAGTCCTCGCGAATTAGACTCATAATATTCAAATGCAGTAAAATCGGAAGTATTTCATTCCTACAGTAATAGTCAGGATTAGACTAGATCAGGATTGGTTGTTTTAACATTCTATGCTCTGAACATGGCAACACTGAAAAAGGTAAAGTAAAAGCACCCTGTCCAGGGTGTACCCCACACAAGGCCCTAAGTCTACTGGGATAGACTCCAGTCCCCCCGTGACCCTGAATACAGGATTAAGCGGTATAGATAATGAGTGAGTGAGTGTTCCTGTATGTTTTTTTTTCTTTGCTTTGTAAATGATCGTGAATAGAATAATAGCTCGCAGTGTCAATTAAATCTAAAGTGTGCAAAAACTGAACTATATGATAAACACTTATTCATCCTCCACTTTATTAGGAACACCTGTACTGTATCTCGTCAATTAAATCAGTAAATCCTGGAACAGCTTTGAGTTTGAGTCACTGTAGCTTTCCAGTCAACTTGACTCAGTCGGACCACTCTCCTCTGCACTCTCTCATTAACAGTATGTTTCTGTTAGCTCACAGGATTTTTTTATTTTTTTCCCGCACTATTCTGTGCAAACTCTAGCAAGTCTTGCGCAAGAAAACCTCCAGAGATCAGCATACTCGAACCATCCTGTCTGACACCATCAAACATGCCGCAGTCAAATCCGGTGAGATCCGTGTAATTCCCCCCTTCGTGTGCTTGATGTGAACTCTAACTTGTAGTCTTGATCTGCATCTGCAGTATGTTTATACATTGCTCTGCTGCTACATGATTCTCACTTTAGACTTTATCCTGTACATGATCACAGGAGGCCTGGATCCTATCCCAGGGGACTCATGGCATAAGCCATATGCCACTACAGGGAATTTGTAATTGGCAATTAGCCTATTGTGCTTGTCAGTGGAAACTCCACACACACAATCGAACCCTCGATTCTGGAGGAGCGAGGCCATGGCACTAACCAATACACCACCGTGCTGCCGCTACGGTACGTGACTGTCCAAATGCAGGTGCATGCATGCAGGTGTTTCTAATAAACTGGCCTAGCATATTGTTAAATAGGCTCATGCACAGAATCTGCTGTTATTTTGCAATATCTAGGCATTAGACAGGATATTTCTCTTCATTTCCATCCATCTGTTATAACCCCTATAGTCTAACTATGGACTGCTGAGGCCAAGGGTAGTGACCACTGTATTTATTTCCATTTTTGGGGAATTCCGGTCAAATTTTACATACGCATTCACACACTACGGGCAATTTGAGAACACCAATCAGCCTAATCTGCACATCTTTGGACTGTGGGGGGAAACCGGAGTACCTGGAGGAAACCCACCAAGCACGGGGAGAACATGCAAACTCCATGGACACTGACCCTGAGGTGGGAATTGAACCTCAACCCTGGAGGTGTAACCACTATGCCACCATGCTGGTAGCCAGGGTTTACTGTACTGTATATGTGGTGTGTATGGCATGGCTAGGTCATTAAAAAGCATTTTTCCATCCATGATCACATGTTCATTGTTTTTCTGTGAGATAAATCAGCTGTTAATAGCAGCCCGGTGGTATAGTGTTTAGCACTGTCCCCTTGCACCTCCAGGGTCCGGGTCCGATTCCCGTCTCTGTATGCATGGCGTTTGCATGTTCTTGGCTTCCTCCGGGTACTCCGGTTTCCTCCCATAATCTTAAGACATAATCTCTGTGACCCCGTACACAGGATAAGGCAGTGAAGATGGTGATCGAGTGAGTGATAGATCAGCTATTATACAGCTCATGAAAATAAATAAATGAACAGGTTTATTGCGCTTTTTTTTGGGAATTAAAGACGGCATTAGTATTTTTAATTCTCTCATTTATTTAGGTGCCACATTTTATACCAGCAGGCCTACTTCCATATTAACATAAGATAAACAAAAATCATGGAAATTAACAGACACATTTAAATAATAATAATAATAATAATAAAAAAAACACATTATGACATTTCTTGAGTGTAAACATTGCAAACAGTCAGCAGTTTGCTGGCCTCCTGCTTTCTTGTTTGCTTCTGTAGCCATCTTTATTAATGACTTAATTTGTTTGTTTTTGAGGGGGAAAAAGGACTATATGTCAGTAATCCCTGTAGGAAGTCACAAAATGACTTGTTTTCCTGCTGAACAACAACGACAACAACAACAACAACAACAACAAAAAAACGTCACATGAAAATTTTTCCCTCACTCTATGCTTTATTGATCACATTTCCAGGAGGGTTTTCGTTCATGTGCGAAAAATCCTGACTCTGCATTCCTGAGGTTGAGTTAACTAATTGTAATTTATTTCTTTGAATGGACAAATAAATTCTGTAAGAGAGCACAACATCTCATTGTTGTGGTTACCTTAAACGTGCACTTTTTGTATCATTTATATTGAAATGATAATATTGAAGGCTTTTTGTGCTTTAGTCTTAAAATGAATTATGTCCCAATTATGTGCCTTAAATGTGTCTTATTCAAGGTTCCACTATGCTGCATAGGAGAAGCAAATATATACAGTAGGTAATGTATAGACGATCACTTTACAAACTGTAAAGATAAGAAGAGTTTAATACTGCTTTAAGTCAAAGTGCAATATTTGGCTAATTCATCTCCGGGTTTGAGATTGAGATCTCTCTGCTTTTCCACTGAATTCACTGGCGAACCTTCTCCTTAGCACTTGGTATGTACAGTAAGTACCATCTGGACTTACATAAACACCATAAGTGTTTAATTACTGATCGAGATTATGTTTAGAGTAATTGGTTAAATTTTGTGCCAAACAAGTTATCCTTTTGTGCTTAAGAACAGTGTGTAGGAGTGTTTGGAGAGAGATTCAGATGTTGCTGGAGCAACAGGATACTAGTGAGCGGTGCCACGGAAAAAGAGCAGGGGCTGTTCATGACAGTTCGCCCTATACTGACAGCAGCAGCCTGCGCCACTAGTCACCCTTTCACGATTCGACTAGCCAACTGCAACAATAGGCGTAGGCTGCAGCTCCGTTGTGTACAAGACTCCATAATCATGGTGCTCGTTGACCCCATGGGCTTACTGTGCACTGCACTGCTATTTCAGACCCACTCGACTCAGACTTCGCCTGTAACGTTACCGTCAGTATATAAATGTTTGATAAAATCATATACAACGATACCTTTAATTCATGCTTTAAAGGTTGCCGTAATGATAATAATGCATGATTACACATGTTGTAGTACGGTATGACCCACTGTACAACTACACTTTCATGCAGCCATCAAATCAACAGAGCAGGTAGCAGCAGTACAGGGCATTAAATAAGGCAGATACAGAAAAAAATACTCTCCTTGACTTTAACCTTGATGGCGCCAGGTGGGGTGGTTTAAGTATTTCAGAAACCCGTGATTACTATAAGATATTTTGCTATTGTATGTATTATATTTCACTATGGTAAACTATAGTACACTACCAAAGTATTACCATGACACTAGGTACTATAACACATTACAAGGTACTGACATAGTACCTAGAGTCATGGCAATACTATAGTACACTACAGTACAGTACATACCATAATATACCAAAGTATTACCATGACACAAGGTACTATAACACAATACAAGGTACTGACATAGTACCTAGAGTCATGGCAATACTATGGTAAACTACAGTATAGTACATACCATAATATACCATTGTATTGCCATGACTCTAGGTACTATGACAGTACCTAGTGATGTGCCTTGATACCTAGTGTCATAGTAAGTACCACAGTACTTTAGTACTGACACTAGGTACTAGTGCCATTATACCTAGTGTCATGGTAATTCTATGGTAAACTATAGTACAGTACATATGGTAATATACCATGGTATATTTCACTAGGTGCTGTCATAGTACCTAGTGTCAGCACTTAAATACTGTGGTACTGTGGAAGTGCTATAGTACCTGGTGTCATGACAATACTATGGTAAACTATAGTTCAGTACATACCATACAGTAATCGACCATGACACTAGGTACTATGGCACTTCCACAATACTTTAGTCAATACCATGGTACTTACTGAATTTGTTCAGCAGGTACCTAATATTGTATGTTTGTACATACTGTAGCATAGGAGATATGATTGTACATACTACTGGTATATGGTTTAGTACAAGCAGTTCCATATTAGATACCTGCTGAATTTTGATAGCCGCTGTGGTACCCAATAAGTACTATGGTATTTACCAAAGTATTGTGGGTGCGCCATAACCCTTACCCTAACCCTAACCCACCATAATGCCATTACGGTACCCATAGGTTACTATATAAATATTATTAATATCATACATTAACATGTGTAACATATTTTGACAGTATTCTGCTACATTTTTTATAGCACCATACTACAGTGCTATGTACATGTACCATTCAGAAATTTCTTTCAGAATGAATATAGGATCCATCCATCCATCCATCCATCCATCGTACTGAAGTACATGGTTCCACCATTTCCAAAAGTGGTGGAACCATGTACCACAGTATAATATGTCAACAAATAAGTACCATGTTACTGGCAAAAATACGATGGTGCCATTGGACTACCATGGTTCCTACGCCGTGGCCAAATTTCCTATGAGTTTCTTTGCAGTCTCGAGTTTCATGCACAAAAAAAACAAAAAAAAAAACAAAGGAACAGTGAGTTAAAATGCTGTTGGCAAAAACTTCTTGTTCATAAGAGAGTCACAAAATGAGTGATAGATTCTGATGGATAGGCAAAGATAACTCAGTAAAAACATGCCAAGCAGAAAAACATCAACATTGTGAACCTTCCAGTAGAAGAAAAAAAATGTTGAGCTTACTGTCTTAGTTCTTTCCAGTGTGCTGTTGCACATTGCAGTGCAGTGTGTGTGTGTGTGTGTGTAGCTACATAATGGGTCATTAAGTGAATTCTTGTAAAGAGTTAAATAGAGGCTAGGTAGTGGCTTAGATGTGCATCAGGTGTTCGACGTTTGGTGCGTTGGAAGTTATCTACAGCAGGGCTGGGGAAGTGCAATCTTATGGACGGTCCTTGTCTAAATCTACTGGTGGTTTAATCTGGTTGCCTAGAGACTTCCAAGGAATTTAATTCCAACAGTACTTATAATGTGATCTCCATATCAAGGCCGTCCAACACTTGAATCTGTTCACCAGCTGTGTATATCAATGCAACTTTTATTTGAGAGAGAATACAATACAAACACTTGACTGAGTAGGTTGGTTTGCTCACTTAAGGCTCCTCTTATGGCATGTTAGAAAAAATAAGTTCGTTTTACCTCTTTTTTTTCTGTAGTGATTTTTGTGCCTTTGGCAGAACTGTTCCAAATGACTATAATACAGTTTCTTGCAGAAGTATACCCCCTTGAACTTTTCCACAGTTTGTACTGTTAAAAACCTGGATTTGAAAGGAACTTAATTGGGATTATTCAGGTCATAATATGAAAGTGTGAAGGCACATCCTCATGGCTATAAAACCCCTAATTTAGTTCTTAAACAACTAGTCATCACAGATAGTTGAATATGTCCACTTGTGTGGCTCTGCGCTTTGTAAAGCAATGGAGAGAAGAAAGACATGAAACAAAAGATGTGGAAAAAATGGTTGCTTGAGATGAGAATGTAATTTTTTGTCATCGGCACTGGGGACTGGGAAACTGGTCAGGGTCAAGGAAAAGATTGATGGAGGTAGAGCTACAGAAAACACGATGGATATTGGGGCAGGTTTTCAATGTCTGGGAGGCCATCAACCCTTGAATGTGTTACGTTGTCCAGGTTCAAGCACAAACCTTACTCTGACAAAGTACACTTGTTGTTGCCGTTCACCAATCATCTGCTTCCATTCAGACAGAGCTTGAGCAATTCAGGGTCTAAGAACATACTGTACAGTACATGTCCTTAGTCTCTCATCTCACTTGTCTTCAAACTCTTCCAGATGTTCATTATTCATTTGACTGTACCCATGACACATTTCAAAACTTTCAACGAACACACTAGTGGATCACACTAAAGTAAATGGCATAAACACCTGGCATGTTTCTGAATCCTTATCCTTTAAGACACTGGATCAGCCATGAAACACAACAGATTTGTGTTGACTCCAACCAGCGTTTGGTCATGAGCTATGGTACAGGTCTGGTGTTAATTATATGTATTGTAAAAATGTTGAATGTTGAACTATGGGCTGTTTCAATATTTTATGTAAGATTGCACAGGCTGAATGAAATGAGGCAGCGAGCTGTGCTTGGCCTCGAGGTCTTGAGTTTGAGAATTTGGGTAATGGGATTACTTCCCTAGTGCATAATTGTGATTTTAATTACAGCGTAGTCACTTTGTGGAATGTGAAGTCATTTTGGGGTTTCCTGCATCAATAGCTTGTACACTGCCCAACCGATAAAATAAAATAAATAAATAAATAATAATCATGCACTCTAATATTATGTGTTGAATTGTCTTTGGCGTTGATCATGAAATGCCTTCATCATGGTGTTGTTTTTAGCGAAATAACAATTATTTCCTTCTAGAGTTCCACTAAATATGTCCAAAATCTTGCATTGACAGAGTCTACCCATCCTATCATCATTACTGGCCATTTCATGTGTGAAATTTATTCCTCAAGTTCCCAAAATAAGGCTTAAGTCTTGGTATTCCATTCACCCATCCATCCATCCATCCATCCATCCATCCATCTAGGAACCTCTGCAGTCCAACTACGGACCGTAATCAATAGTAATTTTTTTTATTAATTCCCATTTTAACAAATTTTGTTAGGACCTCCAGTCTACATTTACACGCTTATGCACAGAAACTAAAAGCAATTTGGGAACGCCACTTAACCTAATCTGCATGCCCATCAGTATGCCCATGCCTCACTTCATTCACTTCCTTTCTCCCCCTGATGCACCCATTACTCTGGAATATGGACACTGGACTCATCTGGACTCATCAGACCACATGACATTTTTCCATTACTCCAAATCCAATCTTTATGCTCCCTTGCAAATTGAGGCCTTTTTTTCTGATTAGCTTCACTAAGTGCTTTTCTTATTGACACACAGCTGTTTAGGGCCAATCCTGTGAATTCTTCTTGCATTGTGCATGTGTGTGTGTGTGTGTGTTTTCTGTGTGGAGAAAAAGCTCTTATTTGCACCATTAAACATGGCTGTGATTTCTACTGCCAATTTTTGATGATGCATCTTTACCAAGCGTTTACGTGATCTCCGGTCACAATTTATTTCTGGCTGCTTTTTTTTTTCTTTCTCCGAGGTTGACGGTTCAACACTCTCCTTCCAGGGCTTAACAGTTCTTAAATGAATTCGTGTCATTTCAGCAATCTCCTTATTTGTCCTCTTTGTTCGATGCGGGTCAAATAAGTTGACCCTTCTGAAACACAGTAACAGCTTTTTTTCCCTTTTAATGTCCATGAGATGGGTCTTTTGTTCTGCTTATTTTTTTTTAAAAAAGCTAATTCCTGAATCTGATATGGTTAACAGAATTGTTGCCAGCTGAAAGATATTAATCATCGCAGTAATTAATCAATAGAACATAAAAACAATTCTAATCCTAATGGGAACATTTTCTAGCCATGCAGGTATATTCTTTAAAATTGAGCATCATCAAATCATCCTGTGTCAAGGTAATAGCTGGGAAACTATTCAATTATTTAAGCTTACTCATTACACATGATATCTAATGATCAGTATCAGTGAATAACCTAGCTATTTACATTTGCAAGGAAGTTGTGTTATCAGCAAATTATCATAGATTGATGTGGAATCCAACTCTACATTGTCCCCTAATAGAGTGGAAAAGTCATGTTCACGCAGCTCAGATAAGAAACGCTACTATTGATCTCATTGTCTGCCCACTGAGCTTTATTTTCCTTTATCAAACAATACATTAAAACGGAGTGAGGATTTGAACAGAAAAATATGACTCAGTACCAATATGCATGTGTAAACAAAGTGCTAAATGTCTCCAGGCTATCATGACACCATCTTAATGGAAGTGTCATGGAGCGAGCAACAAATGGGGTCCCAATCATGCCAGTGCATTAATGAGAAGGTGAAAGCAAGAGTGAGCAGAGGAGAAGAGAGGGCACGGAACTAAAGAGAAAGAATGCATGGATGGGTCAGGAAGTCTCCGAATGTTCTCTAAAGAGAAGTTTGGTTCCCACCTACGCAAACACCTTTACCATCATCTAAAGGTGTCGGTGTAGGTGGAGGTAAAACAAATTGCTTGGAGGGAGGTGAGAATGTGAATGTTGCACAAGGAAAGGTTATTTTAGATGTGTGTGTATGTTTTTTTTTCAGAGTGAAAGTTATGATTCTCATCCTCGCTCAGGGGTCCTTGTTTATTCTGAGGTCCCTTTAAAAGAGGTCTGTAACCCAGCGGGATAATTTACCCACTTTTTTTTCTCAAGGAAGGCTATTCCATTAAGAACTCCATGTTTATATTTCTGTTAAAGAGGACCTATTATGCATTTTAGTCATTCGAAGATGTTCAGATGGGTCTCTGGTGTAATGACAAACAACAACCATCAGAATAAAAACAGAAGCAATTCCTGATTTTTTCCCTTTTTTCTCATTTTGTTGATGTTTCTCTTGTTTTATGGCAGTTAGCATCCAGTAAGTTGCATTCCTGCCATCTATACAGTAGGTCTCACTCTCCCTCATCATCCTGGCCTTTCCCTAGCTCTTCGATTTGTGACATCATGTCTTGCCTCTCCATCATATACAGCATGTCCCCTGCACGTGAACAGTACATTTTATTTTCATGGCATTTGTTACAGTCATGTCCTGTTGAGTGCTTAATTACTAAAGTGCTATTAAGGTTGCAGGGCTATCAGCTGAAGAATTTGCACACTTCTGAGACCTACACTATATGGACAAAAGTACCTGCAAATGACATTGTATCCAAATACATATACCTCTGTATGGAGTCGGTCCCCCTTCTGCAGCTATAACAGTGTCCACTCTTCTTGTAAGCCTGTCCACAAGATTTTGAAGTGTTTCTGTGGGATTGTTTTTGTAGAGCATTTATTTTGGCTCACAATCTCCATTCCAGTTCATCCCAAAGATGTTTGATGGGGTTGAGGTCAGGGGTCTGTGTTAGGACCGGTCAAGTTCTTTCACACCATGTCTTTATTGTCTTTGCTTTGTGCACTGGTGCACAGTCATGTTGGGATAGAAAATGGCACAAAAGTTCCAACAGAAGCATAGCATTGTCCAAGATGTCATGGTATCCTGAAGTAGTAAGATCGCCCTTCACTTGGGATACAACACCTGAACGGATTGAAACAACTGAATTTGATAATTAACATGGATTGGCCAAATACATTTTTGTCCATATAGTGTATTAAAATGACTAAATATTGGACCTATTGGGAAAAATTAATTTTCTGTTTAAAACTAATCTGGACACATCAAACTGCATTAAAAAAAAGAGGAAAAAGAAACACTATAAAGCAACCATTCCTTGTGGTTTGAGTAGTCTGCCTTTATGGTGCATATAAAAAAATGATGTGTCCGTGTGTCCCACAGCTTAAACATTCATTAAATTCATTGCTTTACTGAGGACAGTGGTTCTGTTTTACATGGAGCACATGGAGTCGGAGACAGCTCAGTGTCTTGGGGTCTGAAATGTCATTCTCTGTCTGCCTTCTGAGACATGATATGAATATTGGAATTGATTGCTTGCGGTGGATGGACAGCATCAAAAACAACGCTGTTGTGGCGTGCTAGTTGAAAAATACTGACCTTTATTTATTAATATTTTACCACTGTTTCTTTTTGAATTGCCTAATAACCAGGAATAAACAGTCTATACCACTTGGGTTTTTAATAAATTCAGCTTAATGGTCTTTTTATCTGGAGTAATGCCCTTGATAACACTGGACAGCACTGGAGAAAAGAAATTAGGAAGTAAAACTGATAGTTCCTCAGCTTAATACAGTATCAATAAAGAATGTGTGCAAATTGAGTCAGTTGCATTGTATATCCTATAAACAAACTAGTAGCTTGTATCTAAAAGTGTGCCTCTTTTTTGTATCTATATCTTAATCCATTTGGAACGCATAATTTATTCATATTCATCTACATTCCTACCTCAAAAATACAGACTATATCACTTCTGTTGCCACGAAACATTTGCATGCCCCCCACACCCACATACATCATCATCCACATGGAACTGAGCACCGTAGGATCACTGCTGTGCCAGTGTAATGTGGGTGGTAGATAGCTCTCAGCTCTCAGGAGTGTTACAGACATGGCAGTGGTATGTTATTGGTACAAGTGGATCAGGTGCGTCTGTGTTATCGGAATGTTCCTAACAATGCAGTATCACTACTGGGGTTGAGAATAATCCAGTATCCAGATATTATTTGGTCAGGAGTAACAGTACCCCAGTTATTAGTGCAGTAGGTATACATATCTGATATCATGTGATGGTATGTGATGTGAGTCTGGTTCATGTTGTTGCATTAATTAATATGATTCAAAATGTTGTAATACTTGCTGCTTCAGAAGGGCAAAGTATTGGCCTGTATAAGGCACAGAAGTATTAATTAATTACTGTAATTGGGTTGAGAACATCATTAAAACCTTGAAGGACCTTGAAGAACCACCAGCTTCATGGAAGAGCTGTGGTTGAAAGAAAAATCATGAATAGTCATAATAGTGGGAACCTGGTACTCGAATGGTCCCAGGTTCAAATCCCATGACCACCAAGTTGTCCCTGTTGGGCCCTTGAGCAAGGCCTTTAACCCTGAACTGCTCAGATGCCTTAATTTAAATGTAGCGAGAACTTAAAAGCTTGATGTAAAAAAAAAAAACTGACAGTAGACAGTTGGCAGTGTAGTGGTTAGCACTGTCACCTTGCACCTCCGGTCCGGTTTGATTCCTATCTCTGTGTTCATGCATGGAGTTTGTCTGTTCTCCCCGTGCTTGTTGGGTTTCCTCTGGGTACTCTGATTTCCTCCCACAGTCCAAAGACATGCAGATTAGGCTAATTGGCTTTCCCAAACTCCCCAAATCCCGAATGAGTATGTGCCCTGCGATGGTGCGATTGGTGTTCCCTGTCCAGGGTGTACCCAACCTAATGCCCTAAGTCTCCTGGGATAGGCTTCAGGACCCTCCAACCCTGAATACAGGATAAAGCGGTGTAGGCGATGAGTAAGGGAGAAATCACAGCTATGGTTAATGATAGTGAATGTACTGTAAGAACATTTCCACACATTTGATTTTAGAGCAATGGAGATTGATTGTATATGATGCATGAAGCAACACACTTATCGTATTCAGCAACAATATGTAAAATTAAGTCAGCAGACTATCTGAATGCACAAATGACCAGGGAATCCCATTAATGATGTTTTTCTTCTTTGATGACATGGACAAGATATTCCAGATTGTGAAAGAGTTGTTCATAAGCGTGAGGCATCATTTTTCACACATGACTTTTTAAGTTAAAATCAAAGTTAAAGGCAGTCGAGAAAAATATTAGTGTGCGCAATCCTTCTCTCTTTCCTGACTGATTGGTCAGGCAGTGTATTCGGGACAGAGCAGAGCTTTGTGTGTAAAGCAGAGAGTGTGTGTGTGTGTGAAGCGGGTGAACGGGGAGTAAAGGCGAGAGAGAGTGTGTGTGTGTTTGTGTGTGTCGGTGTGTGTGGGTGTCAGTGTCAAATTATGCGCACACACACATAGGAGACACGGTGAAACAGAGAGGGAGGTGTTGATTATACCACTAAGAGACGAGCACTAAGACCTAGCAGGGGAGACGATTACCCACAATTCTGCAGCGCAAGAGAGAGAAAAATCATTGGCTCAGTTGTGATCCCGTGACACTCGGTGTCAAAACAAGAAGCGCATGCGTGATACATGATACTCGGCACTCGTAAACCAAGATGTGCTCGTTTTTCAAGTCAAAATGTATTAAAAATCTTTGCTCGTCTTGCGGAACACTCGTAAACCGCGTTACTCGCAATCCGAGGTTCCACTGTATTTGTCTCTGGTAAATAACTAGCCAGAAAAAACCCCCAACAAAAACAGAATAGTTCACTAGTTATACAGTAGCTAGCTACTAGATATACAAGTTTATTTTATATAGAATTTCCCTGTGTTAAGTTTTTTTTCCTTTTACACTGTTATTATTAAATATTTTACACTACATTCACATTAGTGCAATCTATAGCAGCTTCTCCTTCAACCTACAAATGTTGAAAATGTTGCAAAAACCTAAAATGCAAGATCTTGTTTGAAAAGATACATGCGTAAATGAATGCTTATTTAGCCTTCTTTAAAAATGAATTTCTGTCCCATAGTTTAAATCATGAATTCGTAGGTTTAACAAGCTTGTAAATCACAGCATTTACTGAAAAAATAAAAACGAAATATTATCCTAGCAGTCTCATTTTCAAGGGATTTTAATGCAGGTGTTAAAATGAAAATTACAGTTTAATCTTTTTTTTTTTTTTTTTTTACAAAGGTTTATATTCACAAGGCTGTTAAACACAATGGAGCCATTTACTGTTCATCATAAAAGTTCTTAAAAAAAAAATTAAATGAACAGAGTGCAGCAGTGTGTTCTACTCTCATACTCCATAACAGCCTGTGAAAACCTTTCACCTTTCATCAAACTTTTTATATTTCCACTATATATATAGCAGTAGAACACATCTTAAACAGGGGTGCCAATAATAATGACCAGCTATATAGCACTGAACATATAGTGTGTGTCTTTTCTCTTTTTTTTCTCTATCTCTGCATACGTCTCTACACTTAAGAGTCTACAAGATTACAGGCTTTATGATCTTATGGAAAACAACATAACTGCCAATCTTTAAAGAAATATATGTTTACACTGAGAACTAAATTCTCACTTGGATTATCAGCCTCATTCGAATCGCTCTCTGTCTCATCATTTGTGGTAAAAAGCACTTGTGGAATTCAAGGAATCAGAGCCTCATTGTTGTACTGTATCTTACCTTGACTGATCACAGTGCAGTGAACAAATAATCACTGATTAATTTAATAATAATTCTATTTATTTAACCCTTTAACATCTGCACTAGGAAAAATGTAATGGAAATTTTTGCTTTGCATATTTCTTCCTTAAAATTGTAGAATACCAACAATCAGTATTTACGTTCTATAACAGACCTCAGTATAGCCCTCTTCCAAATGGTTGAGATGTTGCTTCATGGTAAATATATCAGTATATTTTAAAAAATAAATAAATAAATATATATATATATATATATATATATATATATATATATATATATATATATATATAAATCTGTCAAATAATATGGTAGACTTCTGTGTGGTAGCTACACACAATATTTTGTCCTTAGCTCTACTTTATTTCTGCTCATAATAAAATTATATATATATATATATATATATATATATATATATATATATATATATATATATTTTTTTTTTTTTAGCACAGGATGCCTCAACCAAATGGTAGAGATGGTACCATCAGGTGGGATTGAAAACATTTTTCAATATGATAGTGACTGAAAATGTGATATGTTTTAAAAAACTGAAAGGAACTTTAAAGGGTTAAACTTTAAACTTTTTTTTCTTGTCATATTCTGACAAGAATTTTCACAATGTTGGAGTATCATGTAAAATCATGATAGCTAGTATTTGATCACAAACTATTATGATTCACTTTAACCTGGACTTTGACGTGAAGCTATGATTAAAACATAATTAATTCACACTTTACACGCTTAATTCACACGCTAGCAAAGGTTTGGACATTTTTATATTTCTTTGCCTGACTCCTAGAAAATTATCTACATAAATGACTTGTCTGCATTATCTTGGTAAATATTGATTCATGTATTCTTTAAGTGGATATAAAAAGTATGTTATTGACAGAAAAGACACTTTTTTTTCAGTGTTCTTGGCTGTTTTCCAGAACTCGGCTTCAGTAACTTGGATGGATTTTTCCAGACCGCCTCACATATGGCTACAGTACTAAAACTTCAGATGTTATCTTAAGGGGATTGAGAAAATTAAATCTCAGTGAGGGGTATCGGATCGGAGTGGGCAAGAAATTACCTCCGCACATGCTGCACAGTCATTTCAGTTGTATTCGACTGGAACAGGGCGTACATTTTGTTTTCACATGGCTTGAACATGTACTGTGTAGTTGATGGTTCTAGTCTACTCACAATAATTTAATACTGTGTAAAAAAAAAATGAAAAAAAAGCTACTGCTTATAAAACCCGTAAAACTTACATATGATATAAACCCTTATTCATCCTCAGATCCTCAGTATATATATATATATTATATATATTAATATATATATATATATATATATATAGAGAGAGAGAGAGAGAGAGAGAGAGAGAGAATATTTTAATATTGCATTTACTAAGGATGTCACTAAGGATTCACTGTCTTCTCAGGTATTGTTCAAAAATCTCTTAGGAGAAAGTCAGAGATTAATATAGGCATTTATAGAAGCTGTGGAGACTAATGAGGAAGGCAGAAGGTTCCAGTCTGTGCTGACAGGATGCTGAAAGATTACTTAGAGACTCTTCCTGTGGAATATATATATATATATATATATATATATATATTATATATATATATATATATATATATTATATATATATATATATATATTATATATATATATACACTCTCTATTTATTCATTTATCCATTACATGTAAGCATTTATCTACTTCGAATTTACTGTCGGAAACTCACCTTAATAATGACCGAATACTGGAAACTCGGCACAGGCGGTAATTGGAGCTCAGGATCAAATCCCTTAGATGTAAGAGTATAACAGGAAATTAATAATAAAAAACAATTTAATACGATTTTAATTCATCATTTAAAAACCTAATGCATGGATTTAAGCAGTAATCCAGACGTTTAAAAAAAAAAAGAAAAAAAAAAAAAAAGAAAGGAAATATGTTACATTTTTGTGTCTTTACAGTAACTATGATGACTTCAGGGGGGATCTCCCTGGGGTGCTTGTGATCCAATGTCTAAGCACTGATAACCCTCTCTCTATGATCCTATGCTCTGATTCCAGTTTAACTAACAAGCTAAGCTATGCGAGGGAATGAATTCCACTTTACTGTACTTGTAATTACATCAATATAGGCTTTGATTTTTGTGGCTTTCTGTAGAAAACTTAATGAAGAATATATAGCATTTAATAAAAGGCTGGAAGGTAACATGTGAACAGTTTGATGAGTAAATGCGATAAACAGACATTTTCAGAGTTTTGCTCATTTTGGCAAATATTTTTTTCTCTGGCACAATAGCTTGTATTGTATTAAAAAAATAAAAATAAACTGCTTTTGAACGAAACGGTTCTTCCCAAGGGTAAACTAAATGTATTTAGTGTATTTCTGGAGACTTTTTTTGTTCATTTTGGAGAAATTACAAGTAGTCATTGCTTGACATCAGTGATCAATATCATCATTATACACTACCTGTACTATGATAAGGGGCTGTCATCAACTACCAAAGTGTAACTAAAACTGTTAGAAATATGTCTAATGCCGTAAACTGCTTCTTTTTTGTATCGTTTATAAGGTGTCTCATGATACTCAACAATCTTTGTAATTAAAAACATTTGTGCATAACTTAACTCAACACCTTTTTACTTGATCTAATTTGCTGCAGAACTGCAAAATCCGAGTTATGTCACTTTGCTACCAAACTGTTCACCTGTTTAATGCTTAGTCAGTACAATAAAAAGCTGATTTCATTCATTCATTCATTCATTCATTCATTCATTCATTCTCTTATCTTGTACAGGATCATGGTGGGTCTTGGGCAGGAGGTGGGGTATACCCGAGACTCAATGCCAATCCATCGCATGGCACACACACTTAAACACTACATGCAATCTGGGAACATGCAAATTTCACGCACACAGACCACAAAGGAATCGAACCCGACCCTGGAGCGCTAACTGCTAAGCAACTGTACAATACCAAATATCAGTATTTACTTTCTATAACAGACCCCAGTATAGCCATCTTCCAAATGGTTGAGATGTTGCTTCATGGTAAAGATATCAGTATATTTTACAAATAGAAAAAAATCTGTCACATAATAGATTTCTGTGCGGTAGCACAACACAATAAACATTTTGGGCATTAGCTCTACTTTATTTCTCCTCATATGCCATGAAGCAATTATTAATTATTTTATTTTTTTTAGCACAGGGTGCCTCAACCAAATGGTAGAGATGGTACAATCAGGTTAGATTCAACACTTTTTTCAATATGATAGTGACTGAAAATGTGATACGTTTTTAAAATACTGAGAGGAACCTTAAAGGGTAAACTTTTACAGCTTTTTGCACTTTCATATTCTGACAAGAATTTTCACAATGTTGGGGTATCATGTAAAATCATGATAGCTAGTATTTGATCACAAACTATTATGATTCACGTGCAGATCTTATTTATAATACTATTAAAAGCAGGAGATATGAAGCAATTTGATCAGGGTTTGAATATGTCTTTCATCTCTTTATGGCTAGATTAGTGGATAAGGATGTTACTTTAGCCAGTCTTTTTTAGGAGCTAATGGGCACCACATCATTAGCCTACTGCAGATCTGAACACAAGGCTCATTGGCAGAAGCGATGCATGGATCTTACTAAGCTGTCTCAGAATAAGGGAGACCAATGAGCTGCAAAGTTAGACTTTACGGATGCGCTTTTTATGGCCTGAATTACATTTAGGCACTTTAGTGAAAAATCATCTATTTTGAGGAAAGAAGGAAGAGATGAGAAATGATATGCCATATAGTATGAGTATGAGTATGAGAGTGGCATCACAACAGTATCACAAGGGAATCAGAGGTAACTAAAGTTCTGCAGCTTGTTATGCTTACAGTAGCTGATGTATTATTACTGGTTATCAGCAATCAGCTGTCAGGGTTGTGTGCATACGGCAAAGTTTCGGCACTTGACGAGGTTCGAATTTTGATCAGATTAGTTTAGAATTAACAATGTAACTCAGATTCCTCTGCTAGAAACAGAAAAATTATTCGGCTTTAAGGGTAAGAATGGATGGATGAATGGATAGATAGATTACTTTAATCCTAAAGAGAAATTGTATTGTTTCAGCAGCCAGTGAACAGATTATTCAACCAATAAGCAACAAGTTTAAATCCCAATGAAAAATGGGATTATTTATTATTTAAAATAAAAATATATATATACACTGTTTAATTTATGGTGCATTAATGATGTAGAAATATGGTGCAAAATTATAAGAATAAACTGTTTCTATGTATATGCACATGGTGACTGTATACTGTATAAAGGTGGGGACTTACAGTAGCTTAGTACTGTAACTGTTTGTACAAAAGGTAAACCAGCAGTTGAAATATTAATGCAAGAGAGAATGAAAGGACATGATTATATCAGTGCAATGAAAACAGGATGTATATCAGCCTATTTATAGTGATATTGGAGAAGGAGATCCCTCGTCTGACACTGAGCAGAGTTATTAAGTCTAATTGCAGTTGCCAGAAAAAAAAAACTTCCTGTAGCGTTCTTTTGCTGAAAGTACTCCACTGTTTAGCCAGTAGGTTGTCGAGAGAATGCGAGGTGTTCTCCATGATGGTTAACAGTTGGTGTAGCATCCTTGTCAACACTACCAATTCCAAACATTTCAGGGAATTGCCCAGTATTAAGCTAGCCTTCCTGATTAGCTTGTTGAGTTACTGGTTCTGATGCTGCTACCCCAGCAAATAGCACCAAATACTATTGCACTTTCCACAACTGATTTCCACAATATTTTGTGGCAGACATTAAAGGATCTGAGTTTCTTCAAGAAGTAAAGTCTGCTCTGTACTTAGCTGTAGACAGCATTTGTGTTACATTTCCTTCCCAATCTGTTGTCAATGTGAACTCCAAGGTATCTGTTCTCCACCACCTCCACTCCCTCACCCAGAATGTAGACTGTGTTTGGTGTAGTCCTGGTACTCCTGAGATCTCCTTGGTCTTGGTCACGTTCAGAACGAGGTGGTTCCTCTTGCACCCATCCACAAAACTGTCCACTAGGATTTTTCACTCTGCTTCCTGACCACTGTTACCAATCCCACAACTGCAGAGTCATCTGAGAACTTCTGCAAATGCCAGGTTTCAGAGTTGTATTGGAAGTCTGAAAAGTATAACATGAAAAGGAAAGGTGAGAGTACTGTCCCCTGTGGTGCTCCAGGACTGCTTAACATTTTTGCTGACATGAATCCTGGCAGCCTCTCAAACTGTGGTCTGTCCATCAGATAGTTAGTGATCCAGGAGGTTGTGGAGGTGTTGACCTGCATCTTCTCGAGCTTCTCTTGCAGCAGTGCTGGTTGAATAATTTTAAAGGCAATGGAGAAATCAAAGAACATGATCCTCACAGTGCTGCCTAGAGCTTGCTGAAGAAAATGAATGATGGCATTATCCACACCAGCCTGAGGGAGGTAGGCAAATTATATGGGAATATATAATGTACATTTTACTGATGCCTTATTTGTAGTAAATTGTAAACTGAATAAAACAAACAGATAATATACAAAGATATTAATATTAGGAACATTATGTCTTATGATTTTCTCCAGAAGTCTGACCTAAACACTTCAGTCACTGACATCAATTTGTAGGGATATACCAAAGACATCAATACTGATATAAAAATATATACAGTACAGTTCATTTCATATTTATGATTATGAACAAGTGTTCAGCAAGTAAAGGAAAACTGTTGTCATATAATCATATACCTCATAAAGATGATTGAAAGAATGCCAAAATTGTTTAAAGCTGTCATCAAAGCAAATGGTGCCTTCTTTGAAGCATTTTTTTGTTTGTTGGTATTTTGGTCCATCCACACACTATCTGGGACATCAGGCTATGGAAACTCCCCACCCTGAAGATACTATACTATCCTCCCTTGTCTCTTTGACAGTTACTTAAGTGGTTGAGTTGCCATCTTGACGCCATATTGTCATGCACAATCAGGAAACGCCAGTTAGGCTAATCTGCATGTCTTTTGGAAAGTTCTTTGGACTGTGGGAGAAATCCAGAGTACCCAGCGGAAACCCACCCAGCATGGGGAGAACATGCAAACTTCATGCACACAGACCCTGAGGCAGGAATCGAACCTGGACACTGGAGGTTCAAGGCAACAGTGCTAACCACTAACCCGATAACCATAACCCAAGAATATAAGATTTTTCGTTGATTACACTATTTTTTTAATAACTTTTTTTTGACTCCATGTAGTTTTGATGCCTTCAATGTACAGTGTATACAGTATATGCATATTTATATGGCAGAATATATTAAATCACTACACCACTTTATTCTATGTACATGGTCACGAGGGCCTGGAGCCTATCCTAGTAGACTTAGGGCATGAGGCAGGGTAAACTATAGACAGGGTGACAATCCATCACAGGGCACACACATGTAAACACACTTACATGCTTATTCACACACTATGGGCAATTTGTGTACACTAATTAGCCTAATCTGCATGTCTTTGGACTATGGGAGGAAACTTGAGTACCTGGAGGAAACCAACCGAGAACATGCAAGCTCCATGCAAACAGACCTCGAGATAAGAATCGACCCTGGATCCTGAAGGTGCAAAGATAACAGTGCTAACCACTAAGCCACCAGCATTTTTTTAAAATATGAAATTAAAGGTAAAATCAGACTTTGCTCTGAAATCATAAATTCACATTGCTAGCATGAATGGATAGCATCCCATTTTGACTAGCTTCTCGGTAGGTTTTGAGATCATGTCCAGCAAACTCTTCGGATCTTCCCGGAATGCAACAAACCCCAAAACTAAAGTAAGTAATCAATTCTAAATTATTTCTAAAATAAACGTTCGTTGGTATTCTTCTCAGCGATAAACATTAGCTCCCTGATTTGGGACTTGACTGTTTTGAAAGATAGTTATCTCCCTCTGTCAAATTAGAAAGCTTGGCAGAAATCCCACAGGGGCAACTCGAGAGCAATTATAAATGCAAGTGAAGTAGCTGCAGTACTGTTGAAGTTCAGGAGTTGAATAAAGTTATGCTCTCTGAATTGCTATTTGTGGTTATGCTGTATTTCAACAATAAAGAAACGACTTCTCTTCGCAGCAGCCCTGTGGGTTTTGTCTTTCCGTGTTGCTTGGGGCACGATGACAAGTTCAGGCCGAGCAAAAGTTCTGGATCGAATCTAAATATACAGTACATACATATATTTAGAGCACTATATATACGGATGCAAATAAATAGGTTGTTTAGCAAAGCATGGTATATTCATAATAACAGCTTGATTCTAAGACAGTAAAACTTAACCAGCATCATCTTTCAGCAAGTGATGTAATGTAATGTAAATTGACAGGTACATGCTTGCTCTTTCTGAGAAAGATGATCATCAATGCAGGCACTTTAAATGCATATTGAAAGACCATCTGCATCAAAGTTATGGCTGTCAGCTTGGCTTTGTTGATTAAATGAGGAAGTTGAGAGGGCAGACAACCGTCTGTAGGCTGTTGTGTCTCATTTTGCAAAAAAAGAAAAAGAAAGAAAAAGAAAACATGAGTCCTATACAAGTATTAACAATTTTTTTCTTTCTTTCTTTCTTCTTCTTTTTTTTTAAAGGAAGAGACAAATTAATCGCTCAAGCCTGTGAGCTAGTTACTGTGCTCCTCTGGCAAACCCCATAATTCTTGTCTGTCTTTTTTTTTATTATAAAGTCCAGCGTCAAGGTTAGTGGTGCATCAGTGTGTAGATGGCTCATGTTTCCAAAGCTTTAATAATTATTTCGCTGATGATTGTGTGGCATTTCCTACTGGTACTGGAGTCTATCAACTGAAAAGACTCTTGGATCATATAATCTCTAAAGCTTTATCTTGATAGACTGCTGTATTTCAGGCATGAAATAAGCATGTAGGATTTATATAAAAATACGAGGTGTCTGAGATGTTTGCAAAGAATTCAAAGACATAAGTTTCCTTTATTGGTTTCCCCCAAACAGTAAAAGAGGGAACTGAAGTGCAGGAGATAAAAAAAAGGAAAGCAGGATTGTCTTTCAGTAGTTTCTTCATCCGTCAAAGCAAATGCCACCAAAACGATATCTAACTCTGCCCACCATCTCACTTTTTCTTGGCGTGCAAGCTTTTCAGCATACGCCTGCGTGCTTGAAGTGTAAATGTTTATTTCAAATGCATATTGCCTGGTTAGAATGCAAAATGAAACTATAAAGATTATTTATTATCTCTGGAAGTTGGCAAGCTAATCTATTCACATCATTAGTATTTGTAAGCGTGTTTCCATTTACGTCAAGGGCATAAAGGAAGGACATGCTAGCTGATTTTACACTGGTGCAACTGAAGATCAGATTTATTTTCATAATCAATCAAATCAAACAAATAAAATCGATATAAAAGTTTTTATGTGTTTGCCTTTGAACCCAACAAACTGAAATGAAAACAAGGAAATTTGAAAACCCAGTGTTAGAAAAAGATGTTAGATGTTGACATTGTGTTGATTTTCCACAGATGGTTGATTCATGCTGGTTAGAACGACTGTGTTAATTGATTATACGAGCAGCGTTCAAGTCAAACTGGGATTGGTGTTGACATTTCTCATAAATAAAGTATAAAACTGACATTTACAAAAGACTTAGTTGTGAGACTCAAAACTGCGGTAAAGCATTTGAAAATCCGAGATGGATGGGGGGGGGGGGAAGGGGGGGTTATTCATATTGAGTTCCCATGATCATTCAGCATGTGGAACACCTCATCCTTGAAAATTGGCAGATAACTTGTCGCAGAAGAGACAAATCTGTCTGTGGGAACTGAAGACATAGTCAATCACCGACACCACTTACAGAATTACAGGAACACACCTGGGAGTTATGGCTATATCCATCCAGTTCTGACCTCACTTCAAGACATTTTGGGCTGTTAAAGGAGTTCCTGTGAACTAGACAGTCCATACACGGCTGAGAAATCTTTCCACCTTGATGGCATCCAAGCACTAGTGAACCGCTGAGATGAGTGCATTAGTGTAGCAGGGGGTTATATAGAGAAAGAAAGGTGGTTTTTACTCTCATAATGGTGTTCTGTCATTCTGCACAATCAAAAGTCCCGGTTTGACTGGAACATTCCTTAATATCAATATGGTGGACAAAATAATAGAAACAGCTGTTAGTATAATTTAATACAGTTTAACAGCATTGCAGACTAAATATTGTATGTTTCTGAAGTACACACGAACTGGAACCAAAAGGAGTTGAGTGTGGGAATGTAGCCACAGCCTGCTGGCCTTACTTCTCCAGTACTGATGGATCTCACCTTTACTTAAGGAGTGCACTGTAAAACACCACAGGTACACCAGATCCACACGCAGCTACGCCGCGGAATTCTGAACAGGCAGATCTGCAGGCAACCACACATTCGGTTGCTAGGCAACACCTTAATAGAGGCAATCAAAAGAGATGCACTGCACCTGAACGCACTCCTATAAAGCTCCTTTAACTCATCGTTTGGCGTATGGACATTAAGGTGCTCTGGTGTGAGAAAGGAAAGGAATGGAAAGAAAATAAAATATATGTTGAAAAAAGAGAAATAAAAATATATGTTGAAAAAAAGTAAATATATGTTGAAAAGAAAAAAAGAATATATATTGAATAGAAAAATATATGTTGAAAAGAAAATACACACGTTGAAGGGAGCAAAACAAATATGATGAAAAGCAGAAGTATGTCTGAAAAAGTGGAAAAGAAATTTAAATATGTTGAAAGTAAAGAGAATATGTTAAAAGGAGAAGAGAAAAAAGAGAATATGTTGAAAAGAGAAGAGAAAAAAGAGAATATGTTGAAAAGAAAAAATAATATATGGTGGAAAATGAAAAAGAAAAGAAAATATTTGTTGAAAAGTAAAAAAACAAAAAATAAGGCTTTTTCTTAGAACAATTTTGTTAAGACTTCTAAGATTTATTCTATTAAGAAGACGCCTTGTTTATAGAATGCGAAAGAAGAGAATGCACAAGGATTTTCTGAAGTTTGTGTTACCACTTTACTATTTCCTACACCTTCATCGGTCTCTTTCACACACCTTTCTCCCAGCAATTTACTGTACACCAAGCGCCTCTAATACATACCATCCATGTCCTTCACCAGAGCTGCTGAGCTCTCAGTGCTGCTTCCACCTCAACCAGTCCTTCTTCTCTGCCCCAACCAGTTCTACTCCACCTGGCCCTAATAGTTCTGCTCCAATCCCCTCTACCAGTGCTGGGTTGGCTTCTCTCATTACCCTCCCATCCCACCAACAAGATCTGGTTATTAAAACTTTTAGACTTTTCCAGGGAAGAAACAGCCAGATAGGAGGAAAGATGTTGAAGGGGAACAGCCACTTGTATACATTTTTGAGTCAATCCTAATAAGATAAAAACTGGTAGCTATACCAAGTCTTTCTTTTTCTTTTTCTTTCTTTCTTTTAAATAAAATTTACATTTAGGCTTTTGGTAGACACAGAGTGACTTACAAATCCAGATCCAGAGCAATTTACAAAAGTGCTTTGAAGTTCGTCATTGGATTCCGTCAACTGGATTACTAAGTGACATCGTTTTTTTTAAATATAAGGTTGAATTAAATGTTGTTTAATTATAGGAATATATTTTTTTAGAAATATTTTGTAATGTGTATAAGCACTTCTGAAATTTCCATCTTTTGTGGATGTATTTATATAAAATGTACAATAAAATACAGAAACAAGAGACCAAGAACACATACATATTACGCTTATTTGCTTTTTCCTTACATGTACCCTGTGTGTCACCTACAGTACATTTATATATAATGATGCTCTTGCAGCCTGTTGTGCCTCTGCTCAGGATCTAAAATTAGGGCATTTCTCCCCCCTTTCTTGCAAATCTCATCCCTTCTGCCACATGGCATCTCATAGTGGGCTCAAACATAGTTTCATTCATAATGTCTCCCACTCTGGAGGTAAAGGGGACACCTCGGGGACGATCGGCTGATTCACTGGCAAAGTCTGAGGGAATATAGCTCTCCACCTTAATCTGGCCAAATGAGGTCTTGCTTTTGAATGGTGTCCTGCGTTGACATGCCCAGCTGCAGAACCAGAAACATCCCTACGAGGATACTGTAAAAAAGGGCCAGATTTAGACATTTCAAATGTATTGACGCCCAGACGTCATATGGATGTGATTTGCAATTTTATGTTGTGTTAGAAAGTTGTATTGTTTAATTTGCCGATATTATTGGCTTAATCGAGTGTAACTGGAAATGCTCCCTGATTTTATGTGCATGTTTATTTCTGTTCACAGATTTTAAAGTCAGCAGTCTGCCTGATGGTAACATAATCCTGCATCACAGACACACTTATTTATTTATTTAGTCATTTATTCATTCTTTTTTTTTTTTCAGACTCTGTACAGTGCACAAGGCTGTTTGCACTCAGTCTGTACATTTTATGCAAGCTTTTGGGAAGCATAGGATGGTTGTATTGATACTTCTTTAGTTTGGTTGAAAATAAGTAATTATGTAATTTTTTTTTCAGTGTTATTTGTCTTGAAATGATTAGCTGCTATTGCAGCAGTGCTTTTACAATTTGCGTTTGCTAAATAAAGGTAAGACATTTATAGTAATTAGTATGTTGTATTTTGTAGTAATTTTCCCATGATTTTACTTTTTGTGTGTTTTTTGACTTTACTAAAATGATTAAAATTTATTCTAGTTAGAAGTTTAACTTTACTTAATGTTGTATTATAATTTAAACTTCATTCATTCAAGTTTAGTTTTACCTCCTGTAACTCAAAAAAAGGTTACACATCCACACCCAAATTTACTCACTCTATCACTCATCTTCTATACGGCTTAATCCTGTATTCAGTGTCATAGGGGGCCCGGAGCCTATCCCGGGAGACTGAGGGCACAAGGAGGGGTACACCCTGGACAGGGTGCTAATCCATCGCAAGGCACAGACACACACACACACACTCACTCACACTACGGGCAATTTGGGAATGCCAATTAACCTAATCTGCATAACTGTGGGAGGAAACTGGAATACCTGGAGGAAACCCACCAAGCACGCAGAGACGGGAATCGCTCCAAGCACACAGAGACGGGACTCGAGTCTGGCTGGGAATCGAACCCGGACCCTGGACAGTGCTAACCACTACACCACCGTGCCACCCAAAGTTAATTGGAATAAATTCAAGCCAGGTTCAGAATCCTGGCACCATATGCTGTCCCAGAGTAACCACAAAAGTCCAGTGTGACCACAGATAGCTTGCAGTACAGCTGGCAAAACCTTCACACACAGCCTTCCTTTCCTCCTTTGTTCCTGGAAGCCTTACAGTGTGACCGTGGTTGTGCCAGGAACTTCATATCTTCCCTGGTGGAACAGCACACAGTATTCTTGGGCATGGAGAAACCTCTGCAGGGAGCCCAGTGCGATGCTTCGCAAGCCACCCAAAATATGAAAAGAAGAAAACCTTAATAGAGCTTCATGTTAAATTGTCAGAAGAACGTTCACAATTCAATTTAACAAGTTTAACATAAACTTACCATTATTTACTTATTTTCAACTTTTTTACTTGAGCTGAAATTCTGCCCATTTTATGCCCATAATGAGAGACAAATCAATAGTTTCATGGCGTAACATATAGAAAACTAAATTTCTGGGTCTGTCATATGTGATGGAGTAAGGGGAACGCGGATCAGAGAACTGGCACAGTTGGATTAACGGGGCTGTTAACATGTTAAAATTGATTTGAAGATTTGTAAACCCTAAGTAAACTTATATAAGTACAGTATTAGCAGCAATCAAGAATTGAAAAAAATAATTATGGAAATTAAAATACGGTTGTGATCACTCTGACTGATTTTCTACAATATTTGACATTATTAGATTATTAATCCTGACACATCAGAGAAAAAGCTGTATGTTACTATTGTTACTGCTGGTGGGGTAACTAATTTAAACTGCTTTACTATATTTAGGGTTTACATATAGGGACAGTCTTTTTATATATAAATCTGAGGGGTCATGTAAGGATTAATAGAGGTAGTTAAATAAAGCAAAGTAGGGATGCACAAAATCATTTCAGTTTTTGTAATTGTCAGATTTTTTTTGTAAAGTATTGGATTAATCTCATGTTCATAGTATAATATTAAAAATCAGGCCAGTCTTAAAGCTGTGAGAAGAAGAGGCAACTAAAGGACACTGGAGACCTGGCATTAATTTAGTGCACCACTCATTATTATCAAGGATAAACTAATTTTATTACATAATACTAAGCTTGTAAATATGCTATATATACAGTGGAACCTTGGATTACGAGCATAATTCATTCCGGAAGCGGGCTCATATTCCAAAACATTAATAAACCAAATAAAATCTTCCCATAAGAAATAATGAAAACACAAATAATTCATTCCACAGCCCAAAAAAATAAATACATAAAAATAATTAATGCAATATATAAAATATATTTTATCGTCTTACACAATAAAACTCCTCCCCCCTCCCCCCACCTCGCTTTTTAGGTTTCACAACAAACACACATAAAACGGGAAAAAAAAATCTCTCTAATGACACTCGCGTGAGTGCAGACTAACGGAATCACTGCTGTAAAGTAAAAAAAAAAACAAATGAACCAGCACCTTGCCTTTTGAAAAGAATGTGATCGTTTTTCAAGTCAAAATATATTAAAAATCTTTGCTCGTCTTGCAGAACACTTGTAAACCGAGTTACTCGCAATCCGAGGTTCCACGGTACTGTATATTTAAAAATATTATTAATAGTAAATAGTCTAGTAATACGCACATAATCTGTATAATATTAGTCTCTTTAGAAACGACACTGTACATATTGAAAATTAATCAAAGTATTTTTTTTGATAACCTCTACAGTACACATTGCAATATGAAGTACTGTACAGGTAGTCCCCTACTTACGAACATTAGGGTTACAGTATGACTTTCAGCAGATACGAATGCACCACGATTCCACGAACATTCGTAGATGCAAACAAATCACGGAAGTAGCTCACATGTATTGTACAAAAGATAGACGCTGCAGTGCACTTGATACCAAAATTTGTCAATAATATACAATATTTTCAGTGTTTAAGTGAATGTATAAAATGTCTTTATGATACAATAAAGATCAGTATATTGTATGTGTGAGCATGTGGAGGTGCAGAAAAAATTAATCGGTTTCAGTGAATCAGTCCGGGAGCACTATGATAGAAAATGTCTGACCTGCAAAACTGTCCTGATTGTGTATAATCCTAATTTTGGAAAATCCTCAACAAAACTGAGGATTTTCATTTTATTTTAAAACATTTCATTTTTCAATAAAAATGGCGTCTGGGATTCCCCTTGCGTTTTAAAGGTACAGAGACAACAGTGTTACATTTCCTAATTCATTTCTTTAGGCGTGGTTAATTTTTTGGCCCCATGAGAGCAGTGTGGGGAAAGGGGACAGAGATCTAGTCAAGTGAATTGGTATGCTTTACATTGTATGACTCACTTTGTCAGGCTTAGCAAATACATTTTATTTTAGCAGGAACAAAAATTTTAAAATTACAGTTGTAGCAATTTCAACAGTAGAAATTTCAGCACTCAAATTAAAAATTGTAAATGTTTTTACTTACGATCTTGACTACAATAAGGTGAGTTTTTAAATGTACACAATTCAATTTAACGAGTTTGACATGAACTTACCATTATTTACTATTATTCAACTTTTTTACTTGAGCAGAAATTCTGCTCGTTATATGCCCATAATGAGAGACGAATCAATAGTTTCATGGCGTAACATATAGTAAACTCAATTTCTGGGTCTGTCATATGTGAGTAGAGGAATTTTGTTGAGGAAAGTTCCTTTATCTGTCTTCCATTGAACCTGTAGCATGAAGTAAGGAGTATTGTTTATGTACACTGTGAAATGTCCTTTAGTAGCAACATTGGCAGATTGTTTTTCTTGTGGAAAGGACAGCTCGGTGGTGTAGTGATTAGCTCTGTTGCTTTGCACCTCCAGGGTCCAGGTTCGATTCCCATCTCTGTGTGCATGGAGTTTGCATGTTCTCCCCATGCTTGGTGGGTTTCCTCCCACAGTCCAATGACATGTTGGTCAGGTTAATTGGCATTCACAAATTGGCCATAGTATATGACTGAGTGTGTATGTTGTTATTTTTATGTGCATTTTTGTTATGTATTCACATTTTAGTTGAATCTTTTAAATGTTACATCACTTGATTGATTGATTGATTATGACAGTACATAGCTTATTTTAGAATGTAACTTGTCCTTATTCAATTTTGGATTCTTTCAAGGCCAGAAGATGTTCTCTGCTGTATTCCAACAGGCTCTTTTGACCACTAACCTGACCAATGAGAACATCTGGAAATCCAGGTTCTGCTAGTTGTATGTACATGTGCATGTAAATTATATCATCATCATCATCATCATCATCATCATCAGAGAAGGAAGACATTCATTGTGAGCTAACTCTGGCTTGCAGAATTTAATGCTTAAACAGTTACTTATTGCAGGGTGACTTTATATAATAAGCCCATTCACTGGCACTCAGACTATGGTACAATCCGTGGACAATTTTAAGGTAGTTCTAACCCATCAGGAGGTCACCACTAGCAGTTTTCAGCTTTTCTTCTAAGTAATGATATTTAAATATATCTTCAGTATGCTTGAAAAGCTGTCAAGAGGTTCAGACATTCTAATACTTTAATACAAATACTGCTTTTTCTAATGTATATTAATCTAACATTTTTCTTCTTTGTGGCTTGTGCTTAAAATTACAAGTATGCTATTTATCTTAAAGTAGATGGGCCTTGTAGACTTTTATGTGAGGTAAATGAACACATTTTAACTTCTGCATTAAATATTAAGATAAAAGCTTGAAAGGAAAGTCTGTGTTATACGGAGAGGGGAAATAAGTTTTCAGACGTTGTTTTTGTTCACCATGCTTCCTCTGCAGTTATACTTGCTTAAAATGTTCTACAACAATGTTGTGCAACAATTGTTCTTGTTCAAATTGTACCAAATGTCCTTGGGCAATTTTATCATGTAGCACGTAGCAATTACAGTAAAGCTAAACAAATTGTATAAAGTTCATATGGTCAGCATTATTCAGCAGCCCTTGCAGAAAGGTTATACCTTAAACATGCCAAAGCAAGAGTTGTACAATACCCTCAATCCCAGTTATGCCATAGCATTGAATTGAAGCATGGGGATGGGAGCATAAAGACATGGTGCTGAATCGCAGCAAACAGTAAACTAAAAAAAAAGGGAATTTCATTAAGACTACAAGCACAAACATTATTTTAATCTATTGAAAGGATTATTGTAATGGTGGTTCATTACAAGAGGAATTGGCCATTTCTTTATTTTGTAAAGAGAACAATTTTTGGAATAAAAAAAAGTAAATAAATTAGAAAAAAAGTAAGGAAAAAATACAAGTGGTGAGGAACAGCTCCCTAAGATGGCAATAGGAAGAATCCTTGAGGAATCAGACTCAACATGGAAGCCATCTTCATTTGGGTGATAGCAGATTAGATATAGAATGGATTGATTTGTGGCCATGCTGTGTGTTATAAGCCAGAAGGAAACACAGATATGAAGGCTCCCTGGAAAGAAAATCAGCTTTACTTCACTGTCAATAAATCTAAATGATCAATGAGAGAAGATAAAGACAGAACTCAAAAATACTAGTGCTATTTATTTTCTTATTAACTTGCATTAATGTTGTTATTTTGGGTTGTCTGGATACTTTTCCGTATACTTTTCTTTCGGACATATCTTTGTTTATTCTTATGAATACATATAGAATCTAATTGTTCATATTTATAAGAACAAAGTCAAATTATGTATGTGTACATTTAAAACAGATGTATGGTTTGGGATACTACTACTACTACTACTACTACTAATATATAGTTGCAAACAACGATGAGCGGGCCCAAGCACCCTGAGCCATTAACACCAGGGCCTGACCAGTATGAGATATTAAAAATTCCTCTTCAATTTTGCATCCTTAATGTCTTTAGATCACATTGGGCTGGTTTGGTGGTAATCGTATAAATTCCCTAGGAGGAGTATATCATATACCTTCAGGTGCATTTTGGCAAATGACACAAAATAACTTACTTGCTGTTGAGTTGAGCTCATGATGTGAAAGTTGTTCAGCTACATGAGCTCAAAATGTGTACCAGGTTTTGCTTGAATCCGTGCAAGTGTGTATGAGCTATGCAACAAAATCTTTTATGAGGGCCCCGAGCCACGCCTGGGGACCAGACTCTCAGCCATCCCAATGGCAGCAGATTCCAACCTGTCTGCCAATTTTCATGAGTTTTGAGCATGTTATGCCCCCACAAAACCCAAAATGATGGGAAAAAAATCCTTGGGAAACCAATAGGGACCTTCACACACAATGACAACTTAAGGCTGATGTCATAGTGCTTGGGGCCTAAATAATAATAATAATAATAATAATAATAATAATTCCTGCACACAAAGCTGCAAAGATGATGTCCATGACTACAGTTACCTTGTTATTTTGTTTTGTTTTTTATTATGTATTTATTTATTTTTTTACTTTATCAAACCATTTTTAGGCAATTACCAACCAACCGAGCAAAACTATCAAAAAAGTCATCTGTATTTATAAAACATGATTTCAGTAAATAATTAATTGCAAATGAAAAATGAGAGAAGTCATCAACTCCAGCAAAAATACTCAGAGAACAAAACACACTCCCAGCCACAGAAAACAGTAGGGGGTCATGCAGCGAAGTCATCCACCATATATAATTGTTCAAACACTCACATTAATGCTGACATTAAGGCTATATAGTTGACTCAGTAAAGAGGTAAAGCCATTGAAATGAAGGATAAAGGTTGAACATAGATAGAAGACATAAATAAGGCTGGAGAATGGGTTAGAGTTTAGGTGTTAGATCACTTCTAGTGGAGAAAGGAGAATGCCTGGGGCTGAGTGAAATGGCTGACTCTAAAAGCTCTATGGAGAGCCATGAATGATGGCAGTGAGCAAGGTTCCACCCTAAAGCACACTGTGCTACACTGCTATAACTCTGCCATTGCTAGAAAGAAGAGGGCTAGACTGGATACAAACACTTCTGGGGTTTTAAACAGTAGTGATCCTTCAGGGCAGTCTCTGCAGTCGACACCATTGTGTGTAGGCGTGGGTTTTTATTTCTTTATTTTTATTTATTTAACTTTACTTCAAAATGTCTCGTATCAGTGGCGAAAGCGATATAACAAATTAGAATTGTTTGTTATTACCATTTATCACTTGAAGAATTTATTTGATAAATGTACTTATTATAGTTCTGCTACAGCATCATGTACCGCCATAACTTTAAGCAAAACATCTTGAGCAGATGTTACAGGCACTGACTGCTCCCTGGAAACCGTGGAATAAATACAGAGTGAGAACGAAATTAAGCGAAATACATGTTATGATTTGGCCTTGGGTGATGTAATATTATCAATCAATAAATGTTAAGCATTTCTAGGCATACTGTATGAGTGTATGTTTCGCTAGATACAAATCAAATATGTATTGCATTCCAATATGCATTGGACTTGACTGACTTTGTGGCCGATTCGAGAATTTTATTTATTTATTTATTTTGTTCAGTACGATGATATCAAGAGGAACGGAACTCTTTGAAGGTGGGAAAAACATATAACTTACATATAACTTAACTTTACGTTTACTTCCATTATGATTTTACACTTCAATAGAGGGATAAATATGGAGTTAGGATCTTAACAGTAATTATTATTATTATTATTATTATTATTAAGATAATAATAATAATAATAATAATAATAATAATAATTTTATTTAGTTATTTGAATTTTTTAGTGGAACCAGACCTCTATTTTTGCTTTGTAACTTTGTAACTCAACTTGTGTATTAATGTGTACTGTATATATATTTGTGTGTGCACAGTATGTACGTATGTGTGTGTGTGTGTGTGTGTGTGTGTGTGTGTGTTTGTGTGTGTGTATATAAACATGTATAATATGTAGCATTTATAGAGAAGCTTATGATAAAAGGGTCTTCATATAACAACATGTACACATATCTTTCTGTATATGCACGTCATACTGTGTCTGCCTACAGTATGTCATGTCCAGACCATTGTAAGGAATCCACTCAAAAATAATTTAACAACCAACATTAATTAAAGAAAATCAAATAATTTCAATGTGGACTTTGTGGGCTTTTTTAGCCATATTTACATGTACAATATTTCCTCAACTCTATTAAAACCATTTTGATTAAAGATTATAATTAACTGTTTTTTCATGGACACTGATCTGAAAAGATGTGTGTTTACATGCTCAAACAATTTGAATCAGAATATAATCCAGAAAATTAATGTCATTTTAGTGTATGTTACTCTAACATAGGGCAAACCTGCACAGATTGAATATATTTATTTCAACAAGAAAGAAATGATCAGATCAAGTGTTTGCATGGCTGATAGTTAATTACTGAATGGATTGTTGAAGGTTTACACATCACCCCTCTCATTCTGATTGGAAAATTTATTCTGGATCGGGTCAGACTGTTCCAACTGATGTGTTTTACCTTTTGCAGTTTTATTTCGATTGGGCTATTATCCTAATTATTACTGGAATCTTGGCAAATATTTTCTGCTATGGAATGTAGTATGTGATGTATCTGTGTTATTATTTTTAGCTAGTTGATGAGGACCATGAAGGATGTCATATACTGTATTTACGTTGGCAATTAACTTGATGCGTGCTGATTATTGAGCCCAAGTGGAAGCATCTGTGATGGACAGTATTTGGTTTTGAGGAACTTATAATGAAATTTCCTCCAACCTTCCCATAAACCAAAATGTGTATTTATATTTTGCAGTAGACTGGCATCCCATCGGGTGTTTTTCCTTCTCTGTGGGCTGTATTCCCATGATAGGCTCTGGATCCTCTATCAATTTCACCATGTTGAATTATGGGACAGTTTTGTATTGTCCATAGTCATCAAATAGTTTCCTCCCAGTTTTAAATAAATTACTTTTTTTCTTACATTGCCGTCACCACGAACCATGTTGCATCGATGGAGAAAGAAAGCATTAGTCCTTCTGTTCACAGTTCAAAGCAGCTACATGATGGACAAATTTGAACGTAACATGCATTTTCATTGGATGACTTCAGGTGTGTTTGACTGATGTAACTAATAATTCTGGTGATGGTTGAAGAACAGGTTGAATGGTGTTATTATTAGGAATATTGTGTTTTCAGTTCTGTTTTTGATGCTTTGCTTTTCTGAAACTTTCTTCTTTAAATTCTTTTTTTTTGTGTGTATGTGTTTTGTTTTCTTCTTTAATTATTGTTCTTCCAAACAAGGGGCATTATGTGATTCCTGAATAAATAGAGTTAAATTTATGCTTAAATGAATAGCATAGAATCGCAGTACTTTCATCTCAACACGGACCTGGCAGAAAGCTTTCTGTCCATTTCTCAGATCACTTTTGATTGTGTGTTTTTTAGATGTTTGACAACATGAAAAATGTAAAATTAAATTAGAGTGGGTTTAGAGCTTGGCACCGTATGGCACATCGTCATATTCACCTCCCATCCATCAGTAAACCGTGGATCCAGCCACTTAGCCATTCATCACCCTCCCGGCCTCAGCAAACATTCATGGAGTGACTGATGAGCTGGGAATATATTTGGCTAGGTGTACACTCTAGTTATGGCTTGCTGAATGAAGCAAAACAGGTGTTTTGCCTGTGCTTCATGAACATTTCGAAATAATAAAATTTTTGGTGGGACCTAAAGCACATTTTAAAATCAAATTCAGTACTCATTTTTAAATATCATGCCTTTCTGCCAAATCATTGTGGCACCAGTGGATGAGTCAACTGTCTCAACAATAATGTGCTGTGGTTATTAAAATGAATGAAACTGAAATATATACAGCTGACGCTTTTGGCTTCATTTTTAACCAGTGAATAAAATAAATAAATAAATAAATAATAAAAATAATAAAATAATTAATTAATTAATTTTAAACATTATCTTTCAACAAATTAGAAATAAATGCATACTTTTTTGGAAGACAATTCTAATTTAATTTAATGTCTGTTTCCAGAAAAAGTCACATTTTTCAGGGTTACAGCTATGAGGTGGCTATAGAAATCCCATTGTTATTCATCATAATAATTATTAAGCAGCACAAAGGTAATAATTTATATGTTTATATGCTGCCTGACTAATGAAAGTCTTGTACCACATAATGCTATTAAGCCCAGACTTGACCAACTGAAGCAACCTTGTATCATAATACTGCCTCCAGCAGTCATTACTATACTATGTTATTGTACTAAAGTATATACTTCACATATCTGCTCTTTACTTGAACATTTTTATTAGATGATACTGTAGGTTTTTCTTTTATTCCACTTCATACTACAGCAAATATCCAAACTCCTACTTAATTGCATTGCTGCATGGTGTTGTGTTACATACTCACATTGGTGTGTAGAATTTAAAGCAGGAACTTTGCCACATGCTTACTATTATGTCAAATTTTATGTCTTGCTTTTCCTATAGACATGCCTTTAGAAATCAGAAGCTGGACTGGGGCAAAAACAGCAAATTTACAATCGGAGAGAGAGATTTTACTACTGTGAGCTACTATAAGCCATATACTTTTGATATTGAAGTTAATTTAAGGGTCAATACTTTTTACTTTCACTTTTTACATGTATATGGAAGACTTCTACTTTTACTTGATTACTCTTTGCCTTAGTGAATCTCTTTATGAATTTTAGTGAATTTTATTTATTAAGTACATGATTTGTGTACTTTACCCACTTCTGGAAATGTATTTAGATTTTTTTTTTGCCTATGCTGTGTGTTAAACTATGAAACTACTACTAAAATCTGGAATAATTTAAAATTTTCCAGAAATTTATATTTTCACCACCCTATCCAGCAATAATAAAAAAAAATATTTAAATAAATAAATACATTTATTTATTTTTGCTAAATATATGATATTTATGGCAAATCAAGCCAATATCAAATGTTTTATCAATGTGTGCCATAAAATGGTTAAAAAAGTAACAGTAAATTAGGAACAGAAGTAAAATTATGTACCGTAGTACCAAAGTATATGCCATTGTAAAACCATGTATCATAGTGTGGTACATGTATTACAGTCCAGTATCAACAAATAAGCATTATGGTACAGTCAAAAATACTGTGAAACTAGATATTATAGTATGGATACCATCAGACTACAATGTTATAGTCTTATGATATAGTACGTTTCTTATGGCATAAGAAATTACTGTATAAGCTTATCAGGAGTGCATTAACACACTATACAAAACTTCCTGGTCAGCCATGCTCAAGCTTGCTTCTTCTACAAGATAACGCCGACATGTCCACTGCCAATTAGTAAAAAGGAACACATCCAATTACTTTGACTTACTTTTAAACTTTTCGGCACTATGACTGAAAGGAAATATAATCTTTTGACTTTTGTCAGCCTGATGCTACTCATGTGTGGGAAAACGTCCTCTTGCTAATGAGATTGTCCATTCTCTCATTCTGTTGACTCCTCCCCTCTCAAGCACATACCGTTTCTAATTGACAGTAATGACATTTACTCCTGGCAATAACCCCAACATTTTTTTCCACAACATCATAAGACACTAAGCATAACACGTTCGAGATATTACATTTTTGTTTTTGCTAAACACAAAAAAAAAAAAAAAAAAAAATGCCATCCATAAATCCCAATTCCACAAAAAGCAAGTCATGAATTTATTTAAAGTATATTACCTTATTAATATACTATTTCTTAACATTTTACTTCCTCTTCCACAAGCAAAACAATCTCATCTTCTCTCCAGTTTGGCTTTCATTTTGATTAAATCATGACAGTCCTGCACAACTCTAGTATAGGGGTTTGGAACAGTTGTTAATGGAGCAGTCTGATCATGATAATGTCGTCATGCATCTGTAAGTTTTGTCCAAAAACTGCCAAAACTACAACACCGACTATAATGTGTAGCCTACTTTTCAGGTCTCAGTGTCGGAAATAGTGAAGTCACATGCTTTCCTAGGAGAAGTCCACTCCTGGCTGAAAGTAAGAGCTAGACGCTTCATAAACAAACTTTATGTCCTACTTTTGAAGCAGAAGTATTTTTAGTCATAAATCAACTCTCAGGACGATTCCTATTGAAGATTTTTTTTTTATTAAGGAACTTGATGGAGGGCAAAGACAAGAGTGATGGGAAAGTTATATACAACATTTATATATTCTTAGTAAAAAAATATCTGTGTGAGATCTTAAATAATAAATAATAAATCTTAATAATTAAATAATTTTCTGAACATTTACTAGGTAACTTTCTGTATATTTTAGGAGGTACAAATCTGGCCAATAAGAATGCGTGCTTTTCCCCGCGAGATCCCGCAATTTGGCGCGCGCCATTCCGCGAGATCCCACAAGCAACATTCGGGAATTTAAATAAATGTGTTATCCTTCACTGAATATCTGCCAGATGGCGCATGGAAGGACTTTATCTAAAAGCCAGACCAAGTACAATGAAGAATTGTGTATAATTAGTTAGCCTAAAAGAATATTGTTTCCAATGCTGAAGCTAACATGAATTTTATTTTGTTTTACAATAGATCTTTTATGATGAATGTGCATATTATGTTCATTATGATTAAAAAGAGATGCCCTGTGAATGGCTGTGAATACCTACTAGTCAACCAGTAATTAAAATAGTACTGTCCTGATCAACAAGTTTTGTGGCAATCAATAATGTTCCAAAGCATATCTTTGAGAACATTAATGATGAATTAGTTTAGTGGCATCAAATCTCATGCTGAAAGAGCCAGTGTTCCTCCCAACAAATTAGAAGCTACTACTATTTTCTAACTACTATTCACCATCCATTTTGATTAGGTTGTAGGTACATCAAAGACATATCAGTGATGAACCCACCTAGTGGCGCACCAAGTTTGAAAACCGGGTGATGTTATAGCCTCAAGGGATGACAGCTGAGAGGCACTTGGGAGGCGCTCTCAGATCAATCATGGCTCTACAGCCAATCATAGGTGTCTGTAAGCTAGCGTAAGCGAAAGGAATGGGTAGCTCTGTCCTCTGAGTGTGTTACGCCGCTCCCAATGGTGCAGTTTGAAAGGATACTGTTGGCTGGGGTCACATGGCTCGGAGGAAACCCGTGACAGTCTTCAGCCCTCCTTGGGTAGTAGCCTTATGGGATATGGGATATCGAATTAGATATGGCTAAATTATGAAGGTAAATCCTCTGCTCTAAAAACACACACACACACACACACACACACACACACACACACACACACACACACACACACACAAACGAATAAAAACCTCAGGAATGATGGTGGCTTTTTTGAGTTGCTTCCGAGTTAAGGGCACCAGATGCAACATCTATGTGTTATTGTGATTTGGTTCAAAATAATACATGCGGGGACAAAGACCTCTTTTGTACAAGAAGCTTTTCTTGCAGCTGTGTGAGAGGTGGAAGATCTCATAGCACTGCCATAAAGCCACAGAGAACTATTATTATACGGCTTTGTATTCCGTGGCACTTAGTGGGTAGATGTGTGATCAGGCTGGAGTGGTGCCTGACAGCATCTCAATGGCACATGGCCTGTGTGGAGGTACCATGCACACACTGGAATATACTAAACACCTCATTGAAGTCAGCATAGCATTCATGGCTTATAATTTATTGGGTGGGAGCACTAGGGCTATTTTTTTTTCTCATTCCATACAATTCTTGAGTTGTAGAGTTGGAGTCAGGGTAAACTGTACACCATGGGGTTATTATTAATTTCATGAGCAGAAATTAGATATGTTATATGTACAGAATGCCGGTATGAAGATCTGCTAACAGTTAACAATTTAATAATTTATATGACTTTAATAATTTTTTATGACTGAAAAATGCATTGATTTTTCCATCTAATGCAATGGCTCTCATCACATTTCATTCTGGGGAACCCTGCACATCGTGACCTTTTTCTCAGCTGAATTGAAATCTACTGTATGTGATCGAGCAGTGATAACACTGAACTTGGATTTCTATCATGAACAGACATTGCATGTGCAAATTGGTTCCACATTTCCAAACTCCCATAGTTTTCTTTCGACAGCTACAGATACTTTGCGACAATGACAATTGTTAGAAGCCCTATAGAAATAAAAATAAATTTTAGTTGATTTTAAATATCCTTCCACCCGCCTATCTGTCTATTAACCTCTGTAGTCCATCTAGAGGCCATGGAAGCCAATAGTGATCATTGTATCTATTCCCTTTTTACGATTGTGGGACGACCACAACATTCACACGCACGTTCAGGCAATTTGGGAACGCCAATTACCCTAATTTTCATGTCTTTAGACTGTGGGAGGAAACCGGAGTACACAGAGGAAACCCAGCAAGCACAGGACTATAAGTGTAAGGGTCTGGAATAGCTCAGTGGTTGTAATACGGTTTGGACGGTCCCAGGTTCAAATCCCATGATTGTCAAGTTGTCCCTCTTGGGCCCTTGAGCAGGACCCTTAAGCCTCAACTGCTCACATGTATAATGAAATACAAATGTAAGTTGCTCTGGTTAAGGGCGTCAGCCAAATGTGCAAGGCGACAGTACTAATCACTCATCGTGCCAACAATGTAAATATTCTCCTGATTATTATAATTTCTTTTTGTATTTTTAAAGCTGCTGTTGGCACTCTTGTTTGTATGGTTGTGTAAAAAATAATGTTTAAAGGAAAGAGTGACAGCAGCTTCCAGAAAAAATAGACTAATTGTGTATCTTGGGCGGGTGGATGATTCAAATCATGCCGCAGCACAGAAGTGGAAACTCAAGCATTGATTAGAGTGTCAACTATCAACTCTGATAACCACAATGCAGCCAGAATGAGACGGTTCTGCATCTGATGGAAATAGGATGTAAGATATGCAGGACAGGGGGTCCTTCAGGATTACGGTTCAGATACATTGATCTGTATTTGCATTCAGGTCTTTTTGGACATGGAGAGAAGAAAGGAAATCCTAATGTTTGTGTAAAATGGTACAGAGTGTACCATATAGTGCCTCCAGATTATTGAGCCTACTTTATGTAGTGCTCTGGTGCTTGATGCATCAGGACAAACCCTGCTAGCAAGGACAGAATGACAATTCAATCTATTTTATTTAAATATTTGTAGCAAAAGGACTAAAGAATATGCGGAAATAAATGGCAAATCTTTCGATTAATGACAGTGAGACATGTGGCGCAATGGTAAAGCACTCGCCCTATCATCCGGAGATCGCGAGTTCGATTCCCGGGTGATGCTGTAACCTCTCGCAGCCGGAGGTCTAGAGAGAGCTGATTGCCCGAGCTCTCTCAGAGGGGAGGGATGAGAGGTACTTAGTGCTCCCACATTGATCACGGCTCTACAGCCAGTCAGGGGCGTCTGTGAGCTTGTGCAATCTGAAGAAGCAGATAGCGCTGTCCTCCGATGGTGTTACTCTGCCCCCAATGGGGCGTGAGCGAACAATTTGAAAAGATTCGGTTGGCTGGCATCACGTGGTTTGGAAAAAACATGTGATATTCTTCGGCCCTCCCAGCTGAATAAATCTAAACAGGATGTTCCACAAAGGGGCTCCACTGTGGGCTTCACAGGGTCGCAGAGCAAGTCAAAACCCAATGGCAATCCAGTGAAGCAAACAAGAGGGTCCAAATATCTGCATACTGAGAGGACTGGAAGGTAGGAAAGGGAAGAAGGCAGCCACCTACTGTAGGAATGGTTCAGCACAGCAGGTTAAAGGAATAGAAAAGTATTTTTTACTGTTGCTTGCATCAGAGCTTGGTGGCAAGGCGATTTTAGTGCAGGAGGAGCACAAATCTCTAGGAACTGGGACCGTCTAGATAAGGAGATCATGAGTCAAAACTAACAAGCACAGTTGCCTCTGAGACTGGTAGCTGGGACCCCACATTGACTTACATTTACATTCATGGCATTTGGCAGACAACCCTATTCAGAGCAAATTACTGTAAACTGTTTATCTCATTTATACATATAGTCAAGCTTTAAGGGCTTTGCTCAAGGGCCCAACAGTGAGCAGTTGGCAGTGGCGGGGTTGGAATGCATGATGTCCTAATCAGTAGTCCAGCATCTTTACTCACTGAGCTACCACTTGCTGATGCGTGTTTGATTCAAAGCCAGTGAAGCAGACTGGCTTAAAAATCAATGAAATCAAGCTGGAGGAAACAACTGAACAAAACGATCAATTATTTGCAGACCAACAATTTACCTACAGTATTTTGAACATTTATTCACTTCTGGTGAAAAAAAATAAAAAAATATTAAAGCTGTGTCTTTGAAAAGTCTATAAATCACAATCTGCAATTTGAATGAACCTTTTAAGCCTTGAGAGATGTACTGTATACTGTAAGTTGTATGCCTGCTGAATCCTGACCTTAGGAAATGGTGTCTACTAAAATGTGAGGATTGTACAGAATAACAACAGAACACAGTTGAGTGTAAAACTCCCTTTATTTCTCTATATATTATCCCAGTTCTCTCAGTTTTTTTTTTTTCACTAGTGCTTGGATAACATCAAGATAGAAAGATTTCTCAGTACTGTACGTCTGAGCCAAGATTGGACTGTCTGCTTCATGTCTGAAACGCTAGCCTCTCAGGAACTCCCTAAATGGCTCAAACATTTGGAGTGAAGTCAGGACTGTACAGGGGATGTCGCAATAACTCTCAGCAGAGTTCCTGTTCATGTGCAAGTGAATGATTGTGTGTACAGTTCCCATAGACAGATAAGTGTTCCATTTGGTGTTCCACTTGCTGAAGGTTGATAGGAACAACTGCATTGGGCTACGAGCCACTTCAGCTAGAATCGTCATTCACGGACATACGATTTTCTTTAAAATGTTTGCACCATTTGAATGTTTTACTGCTGCTGAGGGTCTCATCACCATAATGTGCCTTGAAGTTTGAAAGTGTCATTGCAAGTCCCTGTTTGATTTGAACGCCCTTTGATTTTCCTGGCTTTTCTCAGCATTTACATTGATTTTTCTTTCATATCATTCCTGGCAGTTTGGAGGTTTGAGGTTTGCTGTTCCCAGTACGTCTGAGCCGATGTCACCAAAATTCACTGTCGTTATCCATTCTCTCCAAAATGCTTAATAATTTTCTATTTTCACTCTGCATTTTCTCAAAAACATTTATCAGGATTCTAGTTAGACTGCTATTCCGACTAACTACACAAGTAAATGAAATGCTTTTTGAAGTTAGACAAAAAACAAAGAAAAAACAAAGTCTTCCCCAATGATTGTTTCCAGGCTGACTGACCTTTTGGGAAAATATTTCTCTAACAGTAGAGCAGTAAGGGTGGATTAATTTAACACCAATAACGAGAGCCAGGCTGCCAGTTTGATGTTTAGAAAGGCGAGCTCTATATTCTTCTTTTCTTCTGCGAGCCGATGCCTTTGTGTCAGAGGAAATCTCTTCTTCCGCAGGGGACCTCTGGCACCTCTGCTAACTCCGCCGTCAGCAGCTGTCGACTGCTTTGAAAGCCCGCCGCATCAAAGTAGAATTTCAGGCGAGCCGTCAACTGCGGGATGGGATTGAGATCGTGTAATTTAGACTGTCTTTTTTTTCGTAACCTTTTGTTTATGGCTAGTGAACGGTGTGGGTTGTGTTCTTGACCGCCTGGGATTAGATACACTACCACGTACAGTATGCTGTTTTTTATTGGGGTACATTGTGTTTGGGAATTAATTGTCATTTCTCAAGATAATGAAGTAGTCTGCACATGTACGTTCTTTTTTTTTTTTTGTCGTTCAATGTTAATTGCTTGTTGTCATGACTGGCTTCCTTCCATGAAATTAAAAAAGACGCAATGCTCTTAATTAGCACAAAAAAAACACTGCAAAAGCAACTGCTATCTGGACATGAAAAAGCAGCAGTGGCTCAGGAAATCCAAATGCCCTTTTGTCATTTTGCTGTTATATTAACTTTGAGTCAGAATAGGTGATTACATTTCAATGTCGCAAAGACTGAGCCAGTGACTGATATACTTTTTATTCTTTTTCTTTCTGTAAAAACTTTTAAATAAGAATAGTACCTTTTTTAATGCTTTATCCCAGCAGCAGGAAGGAGAACGCAATAGAATAATTATAATCTTCATTATTCCAGTCATTAAAACACTGATTACAGTATGTATATCTCCACTGAATAATATACTGTTATTATAAGCAAGCACATGTAGTGCATTCAACTCCCCTTTAGATCGGGACAATTAAAGAGCAGTACAGTATAATCACAAAAAGCTCAAGGACAAATAATAAAACATGCTTGGCCTTGCACAAGATGATGCATGTTGTTGTTGTTGTCTCTTAATGCCAAGCAAATTGCTGTACATTTTTTATCACCGGTATGACATATTGCTGTTAGATTTCGACTGAACTGAACCACCCCTGCAAATAGTGTCTACACTAAAGCCTATCCCAGGAGACTTGGGGCACATGGCAGCGTACATCCTGGACAGGGTGCCAATCCATCGCAGGGCACACACACACACTACAGGCAATTTGAGAACATCAATTAGCCTAATCTGCATGTCTTTGGACTGTGGGAGGAAACCGGAGTACCCGGAGGAAACCCACCAAGCACAGAGAGAACATTCACACAGAGATGGGGATCGAACCCGGACCCTGGCGATGCAAGGCGACAGTGCTAACCACGACACCACCGTGCCGCCCATAGTGTCTACACTTTTCATCAAATATTAATTAACTGATTGATTACTTAAGACACATAATCCTTAATCCTTAAATGAAGCCTTTGAAATGAGCTGCTGGAGTGGCTTTCACTGACATTTCAAACTCTAGTCTGGTATTCTTCACTCATGGATCAGTGCAAAGTAACTTCCAACTGCAAAAGGACAGTTAAAAATGTTTTATTCTTTGATAATCCATGAAATGTCCTTGGCGGTAAGTTATTACTGTCTCACGGAACATTCGGTAATATTAAAGCTTCACAGTAGACCCTGAGATTGTGATAGCAATTATGGCCATTGAAGTAAAGAGCAAGGAAAAAACTGATGCTTGAACATGTCTGCTTTTATGTTGTCGTATTTGTAAGGAAGCATTCGCTCGGTGTTGTTTTTATTTATCCTATAGTTTTTCTTCATCCAAGGGAGAAAGATAAGAGCATGAAAAATACCTGCTTTCAAGAAAATGACTTACCTGACATGACTAATGCAATACTTTGGTGGACATGTACTTATTTTATAGGCAGCAGATCTTCTGGAATTGTTTATGTCTCTTCTGAAGTTGCCACAAGCATAGCAAGAACATGTTAAAAGCCAATACAAGACAAGAAAGCCAACGTGCATTTCTATCCATTTGAATGTTTGTGATGTTTATTTGACTTTTATTTCAAGCAGCACTGTGGCTTAGTGGTTAGCATGGTCACCTTGCCTCCAGCGTCCGCGTTCGATTCCCGCCTTGGGTCTGAGTGTATGGAGTTTGCATGTTCTCGGTGTGCTTGATGTGTTTCCTCCCAAAGTCAGGCAGATTAGGCTAATTGGCATTTCCAAATCGCCTATTTTGTGTGTTTGTGTGTGCCCTGCAATGCATTGGCACCTTCTCCAGGGTGTCCCCCGCCTCCTGAACTAAGTCTCCTGGTATAGGCTCCAGGCCCCCTGTGACCCTGCATACAGGATAAAGCGTTATACTGTAGGTGATGAGTGAGTGGCACTATAAGGAATATTTATCTATACAGGGCCCTGCAGAGCCAGACACAAGTGTGTGGGACCTGATGTATGTAATTAATTCACTATGCCAAAGATACACACTGTAATCAGGCATTGATATGTTTAAGAAAGTAAATAAAATCCAACTTTATCCAAATTTCATGAAATCAGGGTCTCAGCTTGAATTAATAACGTATCATTCCATCAGAGAGTCATTTTCAAACTGTCATATAATGCTCCGAAGACCAAATGTGGATAACAGGAATGGATGAATACTGTTAAATACACTTGAGCTTCCAAGTGTATTTAACAATATTCTGGAGCATTCCATTGACTAAATTTGCTGTAATGCAACCATATACATAACTTTTGGCCACAACTGTTTGAAAATTACATAAATATTGAAAATTGTAAAAAGTTGCTGCTTAAGTTTTTATAATAGCAATTTGCATATACTCCAGAATGTTATGAAGAGTGATCAGATGAATTGCATAGTCCTTCTTTGCCATGAAAATTAACTTAATCCCGAAAAAAAAAACTTTCCACTGCATTTCATTGCTGTCATTAAAGGACCTGCTGAGATTATTTCAGTAATCGTCTTGTTAACTCAGGTGAGAATGTTGATGAGCACAAGGCTGGAGATCATTATGTCAGGCTGATTGGGTTAGAATGGCAGACTTGACATGTTAAAAGGAGGGTGATGCTTGAAATCATTGTTATTTCATTGTTAACCATGGTGACCTGCAAAGATATGTGTGCAGCCATCATTGCGTTGCATAAAAATGGCTTCACAGGCAAGGATATTGTGGCTACTAAGATTGCACCTAAATCAACAATTTATAGGATCATCAAGAACTTCAAGGAAAGAGGTTCAATTCTTGTTAAGAAGGCTTCAGGGCGTCCAAGAAAGTCCAGCAAGCGCCAGGATCGTCTCCTAAAGAGGATTTAGCTGTGGGATCAGAGTGTCACCAGTGCAGAGCTTGCTCAGGAATGGCAGCAGGCAGGTGTGAGCGCATCTGCACGCACAGTGAGGCGAAGACTTTTGGAAGATGGCCTGGTGTCAAGAAGGGCAGCAAAGAAGCCACTTCTCTCCAAAAAAAAAACATCAGGGACAGATTGATCTTCTGCAAAAAGTATGGGGAATGGACTGCTGAGGACTGGGGCAAAGTCATATTCTCGGCTGAAGCCTCTTTCCGATTGTTTGGGGCTTCTGGAAAAAGACTTGTCCGGAGAAGACAAGTTGAGCGCTACCATCAGTCCTGTGTCATGCCAACAGTAAAGCATCCTGAGACCATTCATGTGTGGGGTTGCTTCTCATCCAAGGGAGTGGGCTCACTCACAATTTTGCCCAAAAACACAGCCATGAATAAAGAAAACACCAAAACACCCTCCAACAGCAACTTCTTCCAACAATCCAACAACAGTTTGGTGAAGAACAATGCAAAAGTGAGAACTAAGCGCCTGGGGAACCAAAACCTTTAAATTTTGGGTCTATGGCCTGGAAACTCCCCAGATCTTAATCTTGAGAACTTGGCCCAGAAGTTGATTGAGAGCAGCCCAGTCGAATTGCAGAGGTCCTGAAAAAGAAGCGCCAACACTGCAAATACTGACTCTTTGCATAAATGTCATGTAATTGTCAATAAAAGCCATTGAAACATATGAAGTGCTTGTAATTATATTTCAGTACATCACAGAAACAACTCAAACAAAGATCTAAAAGCAGTTTAACAGCAAACTTTGTGAAAACTAATATTTATGTCATTCTCAAAACTTTTGGCCACGACTGTAGATCATTTAGATGCAATTTTAAGATGCACTAATTGATGGATCCAAGCACTCAAACATTCAGAAATTGTCTTGTCTTGGATAAATATTGTCACAAAACATAAGTATATCTGGAGGAATCTTGGACAGCAACGAAGCAGCAGATAATCACTGATTTAGCCTGAAAATACTGTATCATCGATTGGAAATTATTTGAAAGTTGTATGGTAGAGTTCCCTTCTGCTAGGTTAATATATGAAGGCATTGCTACACTGATTGGACACAATATTAAAACCATTAACATTGAAACCACCTAGGTTTTGGTTTCTCCTTGCGCAACCATGGCAGTTCTGGCCCTTTGGGTCATGGCTCTGCAGATGTTTCTGGTGTTTGGCACCACAACATTAGTGGTGGGCCCTGTTTGGTGGGTACTGTGGGTTGAAGGGTAGGGCCTCTGTGGATTGGAATTGTTTATCCAGTGCATCCCTTGAGTGACTGGCCAGTGTAGAGACCAGGTTGGTGGCTTTGGGTTCATTGTTCACTGGGCCCTGTCATTTTACAATTTGTGCAGCATCAGTTTTTATGTGGGATCGAACTGGACAGCTGGCCAATTATTAATTCAAATATTTTAATATTCATTCATCTTCCATACTGCTTTATTCTGTATTTAGGGTCACAGATGTCCTGGAGTGTATCCCAGAAGATTTGGGCCACACGAGGCGGAGTACATCCTGGACAGGGTACCAATCGCACCATCGCTGGGCGCGCACACATTCATTCAGTTAAAGGGAAATTTGGGAATGTCAATTAGACTAATCTGCATGTCTTTGGACTGTTGGAGGAAACCGGAGTACCCAGAGGAAACCCACCCAGCATGGGGAGAACATGCACACTCCATGAACACAGAGACGGGAATTAAACCTGCACCCTAGAGGTGCAAAGCGACAGTGCTAACCTCTACACCACCGTGCCGCCTATAATAATATATGATATTATAAAATAAAATATAAAATAGAATGTTATTCAATTCATGTGTTAATGTTATGGTTGATTGGTGTATATCAACAAAAATAAAAGCAGCTGCTTTTCATGGCTTCATTCCAGCCAGATATTTATGCTGAAAGTGAAAAAAGGGGTCACATTTTTTGAAAAAGGCTGTAATATAAAATGTAAAATCAGTGAAAGAAAATGCTGTTTGTTTGCTCTCCTGGACTGCAGTTACTCCAGCTAATGAAAAAAAAAGTGGAAAGTGTGGCTCTTGGGGGAAAAAAGTGTGAATACATCTTATCTAAGACCCTGTGAGACTATGAAGCCCAGGCATGTGTGAGGGGCAGCAAGAATCACCTGAACACCTCTCTGTGTGAGCACATACATGCTGAGCCATTGCAAGAAAGTCAGGCAGTGATGCATTATACAGAATTACCAGGAAATACTGTTGTCTTGCTGTCATTTTTTGCTACCATTGCACTGTGGTAGACATTACTCAGGCCAGATGTGTACCTGGCGCAGCAGGTAGGGTTGTCTTTATGGAATACTGCAAGGTCGATTAATTAATTTTACAAAATTGAGTGATATGACCTTAGGCATCATTTGGCCAGCACTGAATCTAAGGCAAGCTCATCCCCAGAGTAGGCAGTCCTCCCACTGCTTTGGATAAAGTAATTGCTAATGAACAGGCGGTTTTCAGAGATCTTTATTACAGAGCAGCATCTGGAGCCCTATAGTATGTGGATAACTTATGCTGGGTTTAAGGAGAACTAATGAATAGAGGAACTGTTACCATGGAGATATACTGTGCTTTATGCTGTGATGTGGCAAGCACATATACGTATAGAATATATATATAAAAAAGATAATATTTTTGGATCAATGTGTACTCCTTAAAAAAAAATCTTTATGCCCTACCCTAAGTGGCGTACCGCTGTGGCTGATATTAACGCTGTTAACTAGGTAAACTTTAACAGAAGCTGATTTCACAGCATCATAATATCGCCTGTGCAAACTTCTCAAAAAGTCCCTGTCTAGCACCTATAAAAATATCCCAGATGTAGCTGTAGACACGGCAACCACTAGGTCATTAATTTGCCCAGAAATGTATCCATATTGCATCCTGGACTTCTTATAATGCTTATGAATCACTGACAGGCATGTGGATTTGTGACAAGCAAGCTGTTTGGACTGAGGCATTGTCTGCATCAGTGTCTAGATCGGTATCACCATGTAGTCAGTCAAGGGGACGTCTAAGCCAGACACTGCACCCTTAAGCTGGTTAATGACAATAGCTGTGACATGGCTGTGCTCTTTGCCTAGCATCTAAGGAATGTTTGGTCAGTTGGTTTAGATGGTGATGGATGTGAAATGCGTTAGCAATAAATAGTTGCTAGTCAGCTAGATAGCGGGGAAGCTAACGAAACACTTAACAATATAGAAAGTATAGTACATTTAAGAGGGAAAAAGGCTGCTACACGTCATGACGCTCTGTTGCCAACCGCCGGACGTCATATGGAACCAAGGCCAAGTTAACGGGAAGAGTTGCAACGGGAGCATGCAGGAGCCGCTGCCAACGCGGGCCCACTCTGCCACTCTACCCACCGCCATTGCTCGACAGCCTTGTGCCCACATGCCAGCTCGGCAATGTCTCCAGACCTGCACATGCACACACCTTTACTATTTTTCTTCCCTTTCTTCCCGTCCTCCTTTCCTCCGCACTTTTCGAAATAAATTCCCTCTCATGCCTCATATCTGTGTGTCTGCGGTGCAACCCTGGTGTAAAACTCGTTACAGTATTTTTAACATATTATTATTATTATTATTATTATTATTATTATTGTAGGTTTTTACAGTATACATTTTGTAAACTATTATAGTAATATAGTAAACAATAATACAGACTATAACAACATTTCTCATGGGTTGTCTTTGCTTTATGAAACTTTATAGACAGTGAGAGAGTGAGGCAAATGGACTAGGAACCATGCGAGTTTTATCAAGTAACAACCTGCTTCTACAGCAACGTGCCAGTCTTATATATAAGCCTATATATAACTCATGCATCTTTCTGTGGTCTACAGCTTGTTGGAGTCATCTCAGTTATCATTATTCTAACACCCACACACGATGAGTTTAAGTTACAGGCTTACTGAAAGCTAAATGATTGTGATTCAGCCTCACCAGTCCTAATAAACACTTTGTGTGCAAGAGGCGGTTCATTAGGATAGAAGGATAGAAGGAAACGGACCCTCGTTACTACTGGCACGACAATGCAAGTGAGATCAATACATTAGGTAATAGATTCTGTGAGACTGAGAATGCTTGATTTGAGAAAATTGGGGGTTCAATAAAGCACCAGAGGAGTCTACCATGAAACAAACTGAAGTCTACGGTCTTTCGGAAGGCTGCAAATCTCTCCATCCCATATATGTGTGAACAATATAAAGTAAAATGGGAAAGAAAATCTGTAGTAGCTATATAATGCCAAATGAACCTAATGTGGTAATTTAAAAGTGTCAGTGACAAATGTCTCTGGTGCACCTGAGTTGTGTAAGTAATTACAACCAAATGAAGCTGTCAACATGTTTTGAGGGCCTGTCAATTTGGGCTGAATTTAGCCTGACCCTGGAGTAATGCGAGGACGAATTCACCAACAAAAATTAAAGTTTAAAAGATGTTGTGTTTTTGCTGACAAAAACAGATGTGACACTAAAAGCTAAGCACTTGTGATGTATTTAAGTCCATAGAGTTGCATGTTATGCACTGGGGGCAAGGGTAGTTTGGTGGTTAAGGTGATCAAGGAGTTCCCTGGTTTGAGCCCCAATGTCGCTGACCATGGTCCTTCACCCCAAGTGATCAGATACAATCGGACCTCAAGCTGGCAACCTGACCCTATAAGTAACTGCTACAGAAACACATATACCTCCAGGGAGGCGGGGGTGGCGGGGGTGGCGGGGGTGGGGGGTGTGGGGAGTTCCTGTCACCAGATGGTGCCGGATGGCTTGATACATATATATGTGAGCAGATCTTCCCACTGTATGCATGACTGTCCCTAAAACTCTAATGTATATAAAAAGAAGAGAGAGAAAAGCACATTTTACATGTTGCCATGTACAGCACATAATGTGTGTGCTTATACACATACATCAGTTTGTACATCCTGGAGCACGCCAGATATTTTACATAGAAATGAGGCTCAAAACAAACGACAAAAGCTCAATACATCTGGCAATAAGCGATCTTCCAATACTGGTCATTTTCCCTAATCTGGATGCTGAAGAAGACCCCAGGCATATGTAGGGAGAGTTGTGAGCTATACAGGGATTAGATTGATCCCCCCCCATACCCCCCCCCCCCCCCCCCCCCCCCGCCATTCATTGCAGGCCTCTGGCAGTCTGTTGACAGCAGCGTATTGAAAGTGGTTCCAGTGAGCTGAATTACTGTGCCTGTCTCCATCTTACCTGCAGCTGAGCAATGCTATCTCTTAGTTCATTTGAATTGTTTGTAAAAAAAAAAAACAACAACAACAACAAAAAAAAAACGAAAGCACTATGACTTGATTCTGTTATTTTTGAATGTTGATAAAATTTATGAACTTTTTCTATCAAAAGAAAAAAAATAACACAATATTTAAGAGTAGAATAAACCATTATCTTGAAATCAAATAAATATGCACCTATCATCCATAACATTAACATTAGAAAATTAACATTATCACTTATATACAGGAGTAGTAAACTGTTGACAGGATTATGGACACTCATGGCTCATCTATGACCATGGAGACCAAAGGCAAGCTCATCCTACAGAAAAGTCAATGCCACACAACCCGTCAAACGCTGTCAATGCTGGAAAGAAAGAAAGAACACCCAGCTCACCACAGTCTGCCGTATATGGGGCTTAGCAGGGCCAAGACCCCCAGACCACTGACTATTTATGGCTCCTAAACTCTCAAGATCCCAAACTGATCAACGACCCATGAGATGCACCAAAACAATCAAGTGCAATGCAAGGAGGCCCCCGGAGGTCTTGTAAAGCCATGCACCAAAGTGTACAAGAGCACAAGATGTTTTGCATTGTAATGTTATGGCGGATCAGTGTAAAACCTTTAAAACTCTTCATGAATACCCTTTTATATAAAAAAAAACTGTGAAAACATCATCACATCCTTTTAAGATATGTAATGAATCTTGGTAAACCCGGAAAGGTTTAATCCATTATATAGTCTTTTAATGTTGTAGAACTCCAACTCATTTACAAGGTTTTGGTTCTTGAGTAATTGTAGCAATAGCTCGTAATAACGTTGCTTGACATTTGTTTCTGAAGTCCACTTAAAAATGCATGAAATAATATGAATTAAATGAACAGCAATAAGCTCAGCTTAAATGCTTTCCCTGAAAACTAATGAGACAGGGACAGAGAAAAAAAAAGAAAATCAGACAGGCTTGATAGTCAACCAGGAGTAGAATAAATGTGAATGGTGCTTCTCCTGGATAACATGCAGGGATGATTTAATAGAGGATTTAGGAAGGAAGAACATTCGACACCTTCTGTATTCCTCCTAGCCTAGGCGAATGTGATAAGAGCAACTAAGTGCTGGAATGTTCGCATCTAATAGTGCGCTTGTCAAAAGTGTGTATCCATTTGCTCTTCTCAGAGTAAGAGACTTCAGGTCGTGTCTCTCAATGGACTGAGGATAATTGATTGCTAATGTGCAGAATGTGAGCCATTTGTGTTTTCTGTTTATGTGAAGGTGCTTGATTAGATCTCCGGAGGACCAGCTGGTTGTAAATTTGAAAAAGAATCTCAATCAAGCTTTCCTGATTGTTGAACTTAACCTTTCCGACCTTACCTGAATGAGCTGCAGATGCAGATGATATCTCTGGAGGCTGTTTCTATGTGAATGCTCACCTACAATCTGAATGTGAAGTCAACCTTAGCAATACGTGAAAGGTGAAGCTAACACACACTCACACACACACCAAATCAGCTGGCTATGCCACCACCTAAAAAGTTTGACAGTGTGAATAACGTGATCAAACAACCGGCACACATTGATATTCAGACATCAGAATTATTTAGCATGAGTTAGGAATAATTAGAATTTCTCATGGACTTACAGTATGTGCTCCTTGTATGAAACTGGTCTGAGAGATGTACTGTATATCAATGCTTTGCTACTCCCTGGTGATGCCCGATCAGGCCTTTACTGCAGCTTTCACATCACTTTTCACTTCCTGCGTGCACTCGGGCATTAAAAAAAAAGCTATTACAGAAATAATTCTGCTACCTTTGACAGCAATCAAATCTGTAACTAATTTAAGAGAACCAGTTCCATTGGCAGACATTCACTCAGCCATTTAATGAGGTACACACTTTCAACTGCTTGTTAACACCAATAGGGGTCAGGGGTAGCTCAGTGGTTAAGGCATTGGACTATGGTTCGGAAGGTCCCAGGTTCAAGTCCCACTTCCACCAAGTTGTCCCTGTTGGGCCCTTGAGCAAGGCCCTTAACCCCAACTGCTCAGATGTATAATAAGATAAAAAATGTAAGTCGCTCTGGATAAGGGCGTCTGCCAAATGCCTAGATGTAGATAGCCAATCATCCGATCACATGGCAGTGACTCAGCGAATTTAAGCATGTATGAGACAAGTTGCTAAAGTTCAAACTGAATATCAGAATAGTGAAGAATGATGGTGTAATTGACTTTAAAATGTGTCATCTTTGTTGGCGCAAAAGGGGCTGATCTGAGTATTTCCGAAAACTGCTGATCTACTGGGATTTTCAATCACAACCATCTCTAGGGATTACAGAGGATGGTCTGAAATAGAGAAAATATCCAGTGAGTGGCAGTTCTCTGGGTAAAAATGCCCTGTTGCTTCCAGGGGTCAGAGGAAAATGGACAGACTGGTTTGAGGTGATAGAAAGGCAGCAGTAGCTCAAATAACATCTTGTTACAACCGATGTATGCCGAAGAGCATCTACTGTACGAACACACAGCACATCAAACCTAGAAGGGGTGTGTTGCGGCAGAGAAGAACACACTTTTCAAATAACAACAGGAAACTGAGGCTACAATTCGTATGGGCTCACCAAAATTGGGCAAATTTGGTGAAATTGAGAAATTGTTGTCTGGTCTGATGAGTCTCGATTTCTGCCGCAACATTTAGATGTCAGGGTCAGAATTTGGCGTAAACAACATAAAAGCATGAGTCCATCCTGTCTTGTATCAAGAGATGATGCTGGTGGTGAAATGTGGTGGTTTTCTTGGGGAACTTTTTATTGGGTACCCTTAGTACCACAGACTATTTTTTCATTTTTATAACACCTTTTATGACCACAGGATAATGCACCATGTCACAAAGCTAAAATCATCTCAAACTGTTTTCCTGAACATGACAGTGAGATGACTGTACTCAAATGGTAAGTAAATGATATTTACTCTATTGAAGTCTTGTGTGTAATTTTCTTTACCCAATGCTCCAATGTTTATTTATTCATTTATTTACTTTTGGGCCATGAGTGTTTCTTTTAAATTTTTACCCAATTGGCCTTTCTTACTGTAATATAGTTTTTGCTATATTTCTAATTAGTTTATAACTGGAGTTCATGCTGACAAATTTCAAACGCAAATGCTACACTTTACATCAACTCTAGACTTTCTTACTACCTCTCTATTATTCTTTATGCCGCTAATCCTGTACAGGTCACCAGAGGCCTAGAGCCTATCCCAGGGCATTCAGGGCAAAAGACAGCATACACCATGGACGGGTGCCAATCCATTACCATCTCACAAGCACACACTCATACACTCACTCACACACTACAGCCAATTTGGAAACACCAGTTATCCTAATCTGCAGGTATCTGATATCCTCTTGTATCAACTGTAACTGTTAGTTACCTAGATTCGAGATTTCTCCTCTTGGTTATTCCTTTGGCTACATCCTTAAATTTGTTCCCATGCACCAGCAAGACCTTTATTTTGAATCTTTAGATGTGTTCCATATCTTTACTGAAAAAAAAAAATAAATAAATAAAAATAAATAAATAAAAGGCCTGCCTTAAATCTGAAAATCCAGTATAGGTATGAATTCAGCAATCAACAACGACTGCTAACTGGTTCCAGGAGGTACGTCATGTGGTTGGAGATTCAACTGGGAAGTCATTAGCAGCAAATGATCAGTGGCCCAAGACAAACAAAAGTGCTATGAGACTTGAACCTGAACTCTGGGGTTAGAACAGATATTTAAGAAAGACTGCAGTGTTGCTATGGGTCGCCATGTTGTTGTTTTTTGGGGTTGCACATCAGGAAGATTGTCCCAGGCCTTGTCATGGACATAACCAAGGTTGATCAAAACCTTTAAAGGTCAGGCCAGGCTAAAAGAATTAGCCAGAGGTATTATTGTTAGGTGCATGGCCAGTTGGAAGAATGACGATAAATGACTTATAACTGATATTTACACTGGTTAAAATTATGAATTTTGTTTTTGTATGCATTACAATTAATTTACATTTCTTAAAGTTTTTCTCCTTAGGTAGGTGTCCAGTTATTGACATCAACATCGACGTTTGTCCATCAGCTGCATGTTAATGCAAAGAGAATAGTAGCCACTAGAACCACACATTGCTTGTTGATCTACTTCTTATCACCCATTCCACTACATTCTCCTTCTTGCTAAACTGTATGACATGCTTGAATTGTGAAATGGTCTTGCACCAATACAATACATTTTTCCAATGATGAATCCTTTGTCTGCCAGAACTTCATTTCCAGCCTCCAACAGATTCAAAAACGCCAGACTGCTTTATAATTTCTTTGTCAGAAACCAAACTTCATGCTGAAAATGAATGTCACTGCACCACATGGAGCTACTCCAAGAATAAATTTAAATGTAGTGGTGTTTTGTAGTTGCAAAAGGTTTCACGGAGTGAAATGTCATTGGAGTGCCAGTAAGGTTGTGATTTTGCTAACTGTAGTGGAGCATACGCCACAGTTGGCAATTACCTTCTCCTTAAGGACAGTAGCTACCTGGCAGCAACAGACAAGAAAAAAAAATGAATTGATGAGCTGGCCTTTATGTGAGGAAATGGAAAATCTTGTTCTCTCATTACTGGTGTTTTCATCCAACAGACAAGATCTGTGGCAGATGGAGCAATTGACATCAGGAACACCTGCTGAGTATAATACCTCATGGTCTCATCTAAAACCCCAAACTTGTTCTGGATGTTTGGTGATTCAGTTAAATATTCTGCTGTTCTAGCTTCCAGCGTGCTGCAGAACATCTACATTCTTAAAAATGTAAAGATAACGTTAATGCATTACATTGTTTTGCAGGCTGCGGTCCAAATCACTTATAAAGTAACACTTTTATTGTTAAAACCAAATATCAGCAAATACGGGCATTCAAGTCAACCTGGGACTTTTCATTTGAAGAATAACCGAACTCAGTTATATGAGTAAAAACTACTTAATTTCTCTATAAGAATCCCCGGCTACATGAATGCACTTATCCCAGCGTTTCACTAGTGCTCGGATACCATCAAGGTAGAAAGTTCTCAATCTCGCCAGAGCCATGATCAGAGTGGCTACTTCACATCTGAAATTCCTTTAATGGCCCAAACGTGTGGAAATGGCTTGGAGTGAGGTGAGAACTATTGAACATAGTTCAAATATAGTGAAGACTGATTGAACAAATCAACTAATTATACTGGACAGGGAGAAATTCCACAGCCATAATTTGGAATGTGAGTTGACATACCAATGTTTCTGCTGTTCTTCATCGTGTGGAAAGATGCAACATTCAATCCTTAATCCATAGGGTTTATATAATGTTGGCTAACCCTTTGTAGCTAGAGCAGCTTCAACTCTTCTGGGAAGTTATTCTACAAGGGTTAGGAGTGTGTTTATGGGAATTTCTGACCACCTTCCAGAAAGGAGCATCACTGAGGATCCAGTGAAGTTGGACACTGATGTTGGACAAGAAGGCCGCAGTTGGCTCGCAGTCTCCGCTCTAATTCATCCCAAAGGGTATACATATATTTCCTGTTATATATTTTTGTTCACGCCTTGTAACTGACAGAGAAGAGTTGCAAAACATGTCTGGTCGTGATTCAAATATCTCTTTTAACTTTCATTTTAATGCCATCATGGTGACGAAGGTTGGCTTGAATTTTTGTACTGCTTGGCCTCTAAAATATTGTTTTTGAAAAGAAAAAAAAATGAATCGATCGGTGCCAAGGTTTTCCACAAATCAAGTGTGATGAATTGTTTTTTCAGCTCAAGCTCCTCAGAGCTGCTGATGAGATACTTGGCGCTTGCTCACTCACTCGGTTGAATGCACGTTTGCAGGTCAGGAGGTTGCGATGCTGTACTTGTAACGTGTTAACGCAATGTATTTCGATGGCTTTGTAATTGTGCTCTGTTTTGTAAGACGGAAAGTGTTTTCTGCATTGGGATAATAAAAAAAAGAAAAACAAAAAGATGAATTTAAAAATTATAATTGCAAAAAAAAGTCCTGTTAGTACACTTCGAGGAAACAAGGGTTACATTCACCAATGGGGAACCTTAGGTATGGTGCTCCCAAGCCCGGGTAAAATGGCGTCAAGCATTGATGTTAGAGGGGTGTTCAAATCCAATCAGGACTTTTGACTGTACAGATTAATTATTACTCTTATTTCTATAATCCCCCACTACACTACACTAACGTTTCACTACTGCTTGGATGCCATCAAGGTATAAAGTCTTCTCAGTACACCGGAGCCATGATCGGACTGCTTGCTTTACATCTGAAATTCTGGCCTCGCAGAAACTCCTGTAATGTCCCAAACATGTGGAAATGAATTGAAGTGAGGTCAGGACTGTACATGGAATGTGGCAATCGCTCCCAGCCGAGTTCCTGTAATGTACAAGTGGTGTTGCTGAATGATTGTGTGTACAGTTCCCACAAACAGATGCATCTCTTCCTCAAGTTGGCAAGATCAGGGTCATTCATGGACGTAAAGCCTTCTTTAAACGGCTCGAGTCGTCCAAATGTAAGATTCTCAACACTGCACTGTGTTTTCAGGTCTTCTGTAAATTTCAGTCTGTTTTATGCCTTAATGCCTATCACAAGAGATTTCATCCGGGTTTGACTTGAACATATACAGCCATATACAGTACTTTAAGTGCACAAAATACTTGATGGTCCACCTTAGCAGGCAAAAGTATAAAAAATTAGGAAATTGTACAATTTTGTTTCCAATTTTAGTAACAAAGTACAACATTATTTATTCAGACATATAAAACGTTGAGCATGTTACTCATAATACAGCTACAAATACACTTTAGTATGCTATGGCATGCTAAGATTCAATACACTTAGCATGCTCAGGAGTTTTATATCAATGGAAGGCTATAATAACCGAAAAGGTATTTTGGCGAAAAAAAAATGCACAGTTTAAGAACTTGGTGGCATAGTGGTTAGCGCTGCCGCCATGCACCTCCAGTGTCCGGGTTCGATTCCCGCCTTAGGTCCATGGAGTTTGCATGTTCTCCCCATGCTATATGGGTTTCCTCTGGGTACTCCGGTTTCCTCCCACAGCCTAAAAACATTCCCAAATTTCCCATAGTGAGTGTGTGTGTGTGCCCTGTAATAGATTGGCATTCCATCCAGGGTGTACCCCACCTCGTGATCTAATAGGCTCCAGGCCCTCCGTGACCCTGTGTACAAGATAAAGCGGTATAGATGATGAGTGAATGAGTTTCAGAATTCCTTATTTATAGTTTATGTTTTAATAATACTGTTGGTAAAAATAGCATTCTTGTTTTCAAAGTGCATGCATCTCTTCTGCGTGTGGGTGTTGAATTCCTGCAGGCTATATTTAAAAGGATGTTAACTGATACTCATGAAAAAAAAGAAGAAGAAGAAAAAAAAAGAAATCTCAATATTATTGAGATAATCTGCTCCCTATATTGTATGTATGCATATCCTCTTTTTTTCATTGCAATCCAGTCTACTGGATCATCGTCTGAAGCCCCTTATCATCTTACTCCCTTAAATCCCCCCATTCCAGCCTTTAAGCCCTCATCCTTGCTTGCCTTTCTCAGTCCACATCCTCTCGATGATAGCAGGCACTCGGTGATTTGCTGGCCTCTTCCTCCTCTCATTAGCCACAATGAGGGGAACAGACTCCCATGGCGCTATGCCTTTTGTGCCATGTCATCTCACATGCATCAAGCTATAGCCCCCGCCGAGGCTCTTTCTGCAAGAGAGCGGAGAGCTGGTAATTCTCTCCCCAGCCCTATCTGTCATGAGACCACTACCATCAAGTACAGGCTTGTGGGTCTGAAGTGGCTCTGGCACACTATTAGACGAGATGGGCTGAAATTGAAGGGGGAATATAGCACTCTGATTTCACTCCAGGTGTGTTTGAGAGAGAGGCTTCAGCGAGCTCCGAGCGTTCGGAGAAGCTGCTGCTTTATGTCGGGATGCAGATGAGATTAATGAGCATACAGGAGCGGAATATGCATCCGATTCATCTCGTGCACAGTTCTTTTAGGGAATTACCATAACACATGAGAGATGTGATGTATTATACTGTTCCAGAGTCTCACCACAAGAACTGATTACGTTGTACTTTTGCCAAGTAAATGCCCCATACATCAGTACTTTTGCATTTATTTAAATATTGTAGGAAGGTTGAGACGTATGCTTTGTAATGTAAAGTTTCAGAATGTAGAAAATCTGCACTATTGCAACACTAGTTTGTGTCATCCCCCTCTCAACAGTCTGTACCCGCTGATGATCCTGCGCAATCTTCTTTGCAAGACTTTGTTGAGTAAGGTCTATATGATTCACACGAATGACAATGAGATTCATTTAGCCTAATGAGACAGAGAGAGAGAGACTCTGCTATTGCAGAGCTCAGCATTCAGTTTGATTTTAAACCCACAGCAGTAACCGATGCCAGAGTGTATATGGAAATAACAAGGTTACACTATGTACTACAGGGACAATTATTTATTTATTTATTTATTTTTATTTAGCCTTATGCCAGACTATGGCGACTACAGGACAGCAATCACCAACGTTAAATAAAAATTTGCATCCTGAAGGGTAATCCATTTTTCACTGTGCTAAGCATACGCATCTGGGTATCACCAGTACACTAGTACATCCATTATACATTCCACATAATCAAGCTTTTCCCCTAACTGAGCTTTCAAAGGTAGGTAAAGTAAACAATTTTTTTATTTAAAAAAAAAAAAAAAAAAAAAAAATATATATATATATATATATATATATATATATATATATATATATATATATATATATATATCTTAAAGTGTCTGTCTTTATTGTAGGTGGTCATTTGACTACAGGTGGTTATTCTTTTCTGCAGCTGATTGGTCAAATAGAGTCATGTGATCATTGTTGCTGCGTCTGATTGGTGAAACAGTCATGCGGTAGAACTACCGGCTGCATGTGTAGGATAAATGGTTAGAAAAGTAATGAGTCGCGTGTAGCAGAGTAAGAGTAGCATTTCTTCTTCAACAATCTACTCAAGTAAAAGTAACAAGTATGGTGCATGAAAAAAAAATTCTCATAGAAGTACATTTTTTTTTTCAAAATGTTTCTCAAGTAAATGTAACTCGTTACTAAACACCTATGCTTACACCAGCTTTACAATATTTTCTGATAGTAAGTTAAAAGAAATGCATTGGGTGAAGTGCATAATCTTGCTGTGCCATGTGAACTTTGACATACTGTAATGATGCAACTAGCCTACTGTACATACAGTACACTTCAACAGTGACTGTGTGCATTCTAATATGTGCATTAAACAGTAGCCACACCTACCGTACACCTTCCATTTGTTTGCATCACCCTTAAGTAAAACAGGAACTTTCATTTTTTTACTATTTACATTTTTTATTTATTTTACTATTTTAAACATGTGTAAAATTTGCTCAATGTGAAACAATAAAGGGCACCCTTGCAACCTTGGCCATCAGTGTTTCTTTCTCCACACAGTGAAAAAACACTGTACTAAAGGGTAATAATGTAATTTTTCTTACACCCTAGAAATAAAGTGCAATTACTTCTTTTTATCTGGGCAAACATATTAATTTAGACTTTTTACACAACTGTACATACAGTACAGTACATGACCTCATTTGTCTTAGCTGCCATTTTTTCTGAAGGTTTCTTCCACATAATTCCTTGAGGAGGACGATCGTATTTCCATTAAGCCTGAAAATATGTAGATATTAAAATGTTAAATGTGGTCACTTTTTTTGTGCTGGCAGTTGAAAAAAAAAAACTAAACAAAATGAAACAAACGAGACAGTTGAGAAAACATAAATAAATAAATAAATAAACATGATTCCTAGAAGTGTCACCTTCTAACTTTGATAATGGCACACATTCATCATGGCATTATGCAATGTCACAACATTTATTTCCATCCAGAGCTGCATCGATTTTGGCGCAGATCTTGTATTGGTGATTGGAATCACTCTGTACAGTCTTCTTCAGTACATCCCAAAGACTTGCAATTATGTTCAGGACTCGTGTGAAAATGATTCACCATGCTCCCAGAACCACTCTTTTACAGTGTGAGTCCTTTTCATCAGGGAAGAGCAAATTCACTGATGTGCAGTACATTCAGGTCGTCAGCTGACTATATTTTATTGCTGAACCTGGACCTGACCAACTGAAGCAACCCCCAGATTATAAGATTGTTTTCAGAGGCTTGTACAGTGGCCACTATGCATGATGGGTGCATTGCTTCATGCACTGTCCTTCTTTCTCTTACGCATCCATTGGTCTGGCCCCATTAGACCACATTAAAGTCCAATCATCATGCTCCCTAGGAAACTGAAGCCTTTTTCTTTTAGTCTCACTAACAAATGTTTTTCTCATGGCCACACTGCTGCTTATTTCCAAACCTGTGAGATGTGTGTGGGTAGAAATGCTCTTCTATTCACTATTAAACATGGTTGTGGTTTCAACTGTCAGTTTTTTGAATGATGCAACTTTACCAAGCGTCTAAATGATCCCTGATCACATTTAAAATATCACATAAAAAAAAAAATATATATATATATATATATATATGCCCAAATTCTTTCCACAAAGTTGACAGTTATTTCCACTGCGCTTCATTCAGACTTTTCCCATCTCAACAACAACAACAACAACACATGTACAGTATTAAAAACTGTTGTTAATTAATTATTTGCTGAGTAAAATAACTAAATAAATGAATAAAATTCATCCCTGTACCTCATATTATTATTATTATTATTATTATTATTATTATTATTATTATTATTTAATAATAATAATAATAATAATAATAGATCACTATTTATAAAGACACTATTTATAGCCAACTAACTAATTAAATGCCTTAGTAAACAGGTATGTTGTATTAATATGGCTTTCACCCTTATTTTGGATTGTATTGTTGTGCTAGTTGTGCCCGTGAATTTATTCATGTAGAATTTATTCACACACTCAAACTCTTTTAAAAAAATGAACAGCATGAAGTGTGCAGAATGGAGGTGTGATTCATTACGTAGATTGTTGCAAACGAAATCTCTGTTGAATGGGCCGATTGCGATGGAAAAAAAGCCTGTATGTAACAAACAAACAGACAAAAATTCCCAAAACCATCTTAATCTGTTCTATTACTCATCTTACCCAAATCCCTAAATTTGGTATATTGTATTGTATCCTATAGCGCAAGGAAAATGACTAATTGTGCTCAATTTGTTCATTTTCACTTAGGGGTGTACTCACTTTTGTTGCCAGGGGTTCAGCTATTATTGGCTGTATTTTTAGTTATTTTGAGGGGACAATAAATTTACACTGCTATACAAATTTTACACTGACTACTTTTAATTGTGTCAAAGAGTCATTTATGCAGTGTTGTCCTATGAAAAGATATAACTAAATATTTGCAGAGATGTGAGGGGTGTACTCCTGTGACATACTGCAGATATGCATATTAGATTTATTCAAAAGTTTTGCTATTAGTATGAAATACTATAAAAAACTTTATTGAAAAAAGTTTTTTTTTTTATATATTGTTTCATATTTAACAGAAATTATATACAGTATAACACAGGCTTAATCAGGACTTAATCAGTGCAAGAAATTATTTGTTAATTGTTCTAACAAACAATTGTTTAAATTAGTCTACTTGTTCAGAGATATTCTGCATTGTGTGACTGAGTAACTGAAATAAGTTTATGAAAACAATACAAACAGACTGTGCTTGTTATCATCTATGAAGTTTGATTCTTGAAGCTGAGCCATATGGATTGTAAATATTCATACTTTGGTCCTGATCTTTGCATCTTTAGCACATGGACATTAGACTTGGATATGAACTCTTACAGTTTGCCCTTTAGTCTTTTGAATTCCGAATCATGATTTATGTTAAGTTGTTTTGTATTCGTCCTTGCTGCATCTTACTATTGTCTAGTTCATTGATGTTAATATACTGTATGTTTTTGGTGTCTGGTGTTTGTACCCTGCCTTGTCTATTGACTATGTATTGATCAGGTTTTGGATTTGTTATATAAAGTGTTTTTGGAAAAGATTATTTTAACCTTCATTTGTTGTTTATTGTTTAATAAACCTCATGTAACCATTTGTTAGACAAAGCAAATTTGGTACATGTTTAAAAAAAAAAGCATTATATATTGTAGCAATATTAAAATAGTACCCAAATATTATTGTTTTCACTTGACATCATCAAAAAAACATCGTGGACTTTAAATTAAAGAAATTAAATTCACTGAATGTTTTATATTGGTGGCACGATGGCTTAGTGGTTAGCACTGTCGCCTTGCACGTCCAGGTTGCCTCATTTTCATGGACTTTGCATGTTCTCCCTGTGCTTGGTGAGTTTCCTCAGACTAAGTGGTGTGCCCAAATTGTCCAGAGTGTGTGTGTGTGCGCCCTGCGATGAATTGACACCCTGTCCAGGGTGTACCCACCTTGTTCCCAAAGTCTGCTGGGATAGACTCCAGGCCCGCTGTGAGACGTTTTATATGGCATTCCATAGGCTTTCTTTAAGCCTTTTCCAGACAGGTGTCATGTAACACGGCTGGCTTTATGGTTCTCTTAAGGCAACAGCTTTGTGTCAATCAGATGTAAGGCACTTTTACATTAATGCTTATCCTGGCTAGATCCAGACATTTCCATGACTGTTAGATGACATGTGCATGATTACACACCCCATCAACTGATGAACAGTTAAACGTATGTTTTCTGGAGTATAATGATGATGTCCCCACCCATGTACAATACTGTCCCAATAAGGTCTCGTCCTCAGCATGAAGAGATAGATAGAGAGAGAGAGAGAGAGAGAGAGAGAGATCTCTGATCATGGTGTTTGTTGTTCCTTAAGACTCCAATTGCAATCAAACCAGCAGCTTCTGAATAATGTCCAGGATTGGGTTGTTGCTTTTGAAGATGTCACTCCTCAGACTGTTGTGACTGGTGGGCTTCTATACTTAACGTTTATCCTACTTCTCTACGTCGTAATCTTGTGTGCGAATGACTATAAGTTAATGCGACTGTATGCGGTTCAGACTCGTGCCATGTTGGAAGCGATACTAGGTCCTATTTAATCAGATCGCCTTAGAGAAATGTGGCTGCCCAGACATGAAGCTGTCGCATTTAGATGCTATCAGATTATTGGAAAGTATTGCATGTCTAAAAGAGGTTTAAGCGTATTTAAATTCCAAAACATACTTATCAGCATGCCCTTAAGCACTATTCAAGTTTATAACCCAGAGCTTTATTTATTCATTCATTTATTTATTTATATATATATATATATATATATATATATATATATATATATATATATATATATATATATGTGAGAGAGGAATTACACCTATATTTTCTCAGGCTATATCGTTTTGACCTTGTTCTTTGCGGAATGATTGAAAAGGCGTCCGTGGTGTTCATTAGCCATTCTCTCCGTGCGCCTCATGCACTTTCTTTCTAATCATAAACTTTTGGAATGAAGCTGTGTCAGTTTTTCAAAGGTGTCAACGGCGCAATTCCCCTCTGGCAGACATTTAAGTATTCCTGCTCTGCTCTGTGGTCCATCTCCAGTTTATCCTATTACAAAATATGCTCCAGTCTCCATCGGGCTAAAATTATTCATGAATATCAGTACCAGAATTGTGGATATGTTTTGAAGTGTCCCTTTAAAAGTGAAATATTTGACTGTTTGGGGCAGAAGCAGAGGCTGCTCCATCGTCATGCTTTCCTTTAGAAGTATTGCTCTGAGTCGTTTTTGCCTCTATGACTTACTCTCATCTTTTCCCCCGAGCTTTCTTCTGTTATATTCCCTTTCCTCTCTTAGCTGAGACTTGCAGCATTGTACTGTACAGCACTGTGGCCTTCACCACATCTGAGATATTTAGTCTGTTACTCCACAGAGTCCAAGAGTTTGTTCCAGCTAAAGTGAAATTTCATTGGAATTTAAATCCCTGTCTCCAACAATTAATATCAAACGAAATTACACCTCATATGTTTAGGCTCTGTTTTTTTTTTCTCTCCCCTCTCTCTAATATTAAATTGTAGCGTCACCAGCCCTCAAGAATTAACCTTGATAGATTGAGCTCAAGGGAAATTACAGTACAGTATATGCACAAATCAGTGTTACTGACAAACAATAAATAAATAAATAAATAAATAAAATAGCAAGTAATTATAAATATTCATACTACAAGCTGGGCAAAGTTATAGCATAGTGATGAGGTAATTATTAACACAACAACAGAACATAGCAGTGTTTTATAGCAATGTTTCAAGATAGATTTAAAGCACAGTAAAAAAAAAGTGTTCCATCATGGTTTTTAATGTTGAGTATATTCCTTTGATCTTTTTTAAAATTGCTTTTGTTTATCCAGAGTTTACTGACTCTTCTACACAACATTATCGATATATTCATAGTGCAAGTTATATTGTTACATTCCGTTTTCTTTTCTTTCTTTTTTTTCAGATCGGATTTGCATGTCATTATAATTCGCATTAATGATTACAAATGACTTTTATCTGACTCTAACGTGCATGTATCTTTCCTCTGAAATGTCACAGATGTTTCTGATTTACAGAGGTGCAGAGACAAAAAGTCACATGAATTCTGATATGACCGTTCTCATTCAAGTGATATACAGTATTAATGATGGGTCGTTCATGAAGGATTTGTTAGTTTTGAACAAGTCTTTAACGTTATTTAAAAGAACGAGTAGTCTCAGAGAGTGATTCATTAATTTGATCCTGGTCACTCCTGGCCAAACCTTCGCAAAACCTTGTCGTCCGTGTCGTTCATGATTTTGTCACATGACTTTGATAGATACTATTCAGTGCGTTACACAGGAAACAGAATTCAGCAGTTTTTCTTCTGATGAGTCTTCTAGTCCAAATCACTTTTATCACCTGACTCCCATAGACAACTAATAGCGTAAAAAAAACTAACAATTCGGACCAGAAGATATTCAATTCAATTCAATTTTATTTGTATAGCGCTTTTAACAATTTTCATTGTCGCAAAGCAGCTTTACACAATCAAAATAATTGTTTAAGTTTCTATGAAATGTGAATATGTATGAATAAAAAAAATGGTCAGATCGTCCCTGATGAGCAAGACGAGGGCAACAGTGGCAAGGAAAAACTTCCTGGGATGGCAGTAGGAAGAAACCTTGAGAGGAACCGGACTCAACAGGGAACCCATCCTCATTTGGGTGAAACAGAAAGCAGGAATTGATCTGCATTCATACTGTGTGTTAGGTGGCAGGCAGTTCAGTATAATAGTTGTTAACAGATGTTAATTGATGTTCATATGGAATCCAGGTAGTTATTGGAGGCTCAGGTAGACTTGTAGGAAATTCCAGTCCTGAACTATTGAGCGACTGTAGCCAAGTCCTCAGAGAAACAGCTGGCAACATTAGTTGAGGCCAGAACCGTCTTCATAGTAGAGTGAAACTGTCCCCAGACATCGGCCGCATCCCAAAGAGACACACGGGACATCCATGTGACAAGATCTCCAACCAGAAGCGGGGCACCAGGATGAGTCAGGCAGGTCCAGGGGGCAGAGGGAGTCTGGATCAATGGCAGCTCAGGAATGACATGTGTAGCTCGACAGAGAGAGGGAAAGAGAGAGAGAGGGGAGAGAGGGAAGAGAGAGAGAGGGAGAGGCAGTTCACCAGAATACTCTACGTCCATGAGTCCTCCAGATCTGCTCCTTTACCTAAGGCTAAGCTATTTACAAAAATGCTTTGCTAAATAAATAGGTTTTTAGCCTAGACTTAAACACTGAGACTGTGCCTGAGTCCCTAACACTATTTGGAAGGCTATTCCATAACTTTGGGGCTTTGTAAGAAAAAACTCTGCCCCCTGCTGTAGTTTTTATAATGCGCGGTACTGACAAGCAGCCTGCATCTTTTGATCGAAGTAGGAGTGGCGGATCGTAAGACACTAGCAGTTCACTCAGATACTGCGGCGCAAGACCATTTAATGCTTTACATGTCAAAAGTAGTATTTTAAAATCAATGCGAAATTTCACAGGGATCCAATGAAGTGAAGATAAGATAGGGGTGATGTGCTCATATCTTTTGGTTTTAGTGAGGACTCTCGCTGCTGCATTCTGAACTAACTGAAGCTTGTTTATACACCTAGTTGAACAACCAGACAGTAAGGCGTTACAATAGTCCAACCTAGAGGTGATAAAAGCATGAACTAGTTTTTCTGCATCATTTAGTGACAATATATTCCTTAACTTGGCAATATTTCTGAGGTGAAAGAATGCTATCCTGGTGATATTATCTACATGAGCTTCAAATGAAAGACTAGAATCAATAATCACACCAAGGTCTTTTACTGTTGCAGTAGATAGAACAGAAAGGCCATGTAAAATTACAGTGTGATCTAACATCTTGCTTCTAGCTGCATGCGGTCCTATGACTAGAACTTCTGTCTTATCAGGATTAAGCAGAAAGAAGTTAGTTAGCATCCAGTCTGTTATATCCTTTACACATTGCTCAACTTTAGCAAGCTGGTTTCGCTCATCTGGTTTTGCTGAGATGTATAACTGTGTGTTGTCAGCAAAACGGTGAAAATTAATATCATGTTTACGGATTATGTTGCCCAAAGGAAGCATGTAAAGGGAAAAAAGCAGCGGGCCTAAAACCGAACCCTGTGGGACACTAGTGAACATGCAGAATGATCACCATTTAAATCTATATACTGATAACGATCAGTCAAATAGGATCTGAGCCACAAGAGGGCTGTTCCCTTAATTCCTACTACATTTTCTAATCTGTGAAGGAGAATGCTATGATCAATTGTGTCAAAAGCTGCACTGAGGTCGAGTAACACAAGCATAGTTACGCAAACCTGATCAGAGGCCAATAGGAGGTCATTTACTACTTTAACGAGTGCTGTCTCTGTGCTGTGATGAGGCCTAAATCCTGATTGATACAGTCCATGTATGTTATTTCTATGTAGATATGAGCATAGCTGCTCCACTACTATCTTTTCCAGAATATTAGAGATAAAGGGGAGGTTTGATATCGGCCTGTAATTGGACAGCTGACCGGGGTCAAGGTCAGACTTCTTAATTATCGGTTTAATAACTGCTAATTTAAAATATTTTGGAACATACCCAATGCTGATTGAAGAATTAATTATTTTCAACAGGGGTTCTGTTATTTCTGGCACTACCTGTTTGAGAAAATGTGTCGGTATGGGATCTAATATACAGGTTGATGAATTTGCAGAAGAGATGAGTGAAATTAGTTAATTCTCTTCAAGGGGAGTAAAGTATTCTAATTTCCGATCTGACATGGTTAACATCTGCATCAATTACATTGTCCGGTTTCAAAGTCTCAATTTTATGCCTAATGTTTTCAATTTTATTATCAAAAAAGTTCATGAAATCCTCACTACGGTATGTTGTTGTGGAGATTTCTGCAGTGGTCTTATTTCTGGTTTTATTTTGGTTACGGTATTAAATAAAAATCTAGGATTATTTTTGTTATTTTCTATAAGAGTGGAGAGATATGTTCATCTAGCATCACTGAGAGCTTTTCTATAGTTCAGGATGCTCTCCTTCCATGCTATTTGAAATACTAACAATTTGGTTTGATGCCATTTACGTTCTAAATTCCGAGCGGTCTGTTTTAAACTGCGCGTGTGATCATTATACCAGGGAGCGAGTTTCTCATCTCTAATCAATTTCCTTTTAACTGGAGCTACATTATCTAAGGTATAACGAAACATTGACTCTAAATGTTCAGTCGCCTGATCCAGTTCCGTGGAGTCAGATGGCGATCCAATCAAAGTTGATAAAGCTCTGTGTGGTATTTGATGTGAATGTACGTTTAATACAGTACCACGTGCTTTGCGTACATTATTACTATGACAAACATTAATTGAGACAAGATAGTGAGCTGAGATAACTTCAGACAGTGGAATTGTGAATAAATTTCTTATACTTAATCCGAAGGATAATATTAAATCTAAAGTGTGACCTGCTTTATGAGTGGGTCCTACTACACACTGATTTACTCCTACCGAGTTCAGTATGGACATAAATGCTGTTCTCAGAGGGTCTTCTGGATTCTCAAAATGAATATTAACATCTCCACCAATTAACGCTTTGTCTACAGAAACAACAAGGTTTGAGAGGAAATCTGCAAATTCGCAGAGAAATTCCGAGTGCAGCCCTGGGGGTCTGTAAATGATGATTAGTGGAATCGATTGAGCAGACTTAATATTTGTAGCTACACTTTTTACGTTACCATAGAGAACTTCAAATGCATTAGATTTAAAACTGTGTTTTTGTATAAGAGACAGATTATCGTTATAAATAACTGCGACTCCTCCTCCTCTACCAGTTAGCCGAGGCTGGTGTATGTAGCTGTATCCAGGAGGACTAAGCTTCATTTAGAGCTACATACTCGTCCTGTTTAATCCAAGTTTCTGTTAAACATAATATATCAAGCTCCTGATCTGTGATAGTTTCATTAACAATAACTGCTTTAGATGCGAGAGATCTAATATTTAACAGTCCTAGCTTCAGATCAGAGGTGCCGGCTGCGCATTCAGTGTGATCTGAGTTTGTGGTATCTATGTTCATTAAATTACTAAAACAGACTTTCTGAGTCTTTCTAAATGTATGTTTCTGTTTAGCTCGGGGAACAGACACAGTCTCAATATGATGAACCCTGAGTGACGACTCTATGCAGCTAGCAGACGGTTGGTTTAGCCTGTCTGTCTGCTCCCTGGCCTTGGCTCTGGATTGTCACCGATTAACTAGGCCTCTTCTGAAACTATGTGCCATACTGCAAGAAATGAGAGCAGCACCTTCCCGAGTGGGATGGACACCGTCTCGCCCTAACAGGCCAGTTTTGTCGTCAAAGGTCTTCCAGTTATCTATGAAGCCCACATTATTTTCCAAGCACCACCTCTACATCCAGCAGTTCAGTGACCATAACCTGCTGTAAGCTATGTCGCCACGTCTCATTGGGATGAGACCAGAGCAAACTACTTCTTCGGACGCATGTACAACTACTGTATCTTTGAGAACCTATGCTGTCTTAGAGCCCTAAGATATTCTGCTATATCTGGTGCTCTGGCTCCTGGGACTCATATACACTTGACCATATGATGGACAGAGATATGATCGTGAGCTGCTCATTCTGTTCATCATAATATGTCCTTAGTAATATTTTTTTATTACTGGCACTATGTGTGTATGTAGACATGTTGGGGTTCTATTTATTCAAACGTTTATTTCTGATCAAAAGAATGAAATGAACTAAATGTGTGTGTATATATACATATATATATATATATATATATATATATATATATATATATATATATATACACTGTATATTAGTGAATCTGATCAGATACAAAAGTGACAAAAAAAAAAAAAAAGATTTGTGTCACAGTAGGAAAAAACTTGAGCCACTTCAGGTTGGCTGGTAATGTGAACGTAACCTGTAAAAGTTTGAAAGGTTTGAAGCAATATGTTATTTGAATATTTGACATACTATTTTATCCAATATTATGTGACATCATTTAAATGTAAGCAATTATTATGTACAGTTACACAGAAGAATAACCACTATTTGCACTATAGAATCATGTGAATTTATTTAGGTAATCCAAATTCTGTCCACACCTGAAGACATTTAAATAAATGACTGAAGTTTATACTTTATGGCCAAAAGCATATGGACACCTGACCATAGCACCCATATGCCACACACACATTTTTATATTATGTCTTTGTAAGATTTTCTTCTACTAAAACTGTGTCCAAGCATCCGTTGCCAAAACGTAAGGCATGACTTACATAAGGTGGGTTTGAGCAGCAGAGAGCAAAGAGTACGCGTCAGTATACCAATTTTGGACCAGGCCTTCTTGACAAATATTATTGATCAACTACAGTACGTGCAAAACTTTTCTACAGAATTCCCAATCTATAGATTTCTATTAAAAAAAAAAAAACAGACAGACAGACAGACAGAGAGACAGACGACACTTTGTTGATCCCAAAAGAAATTTTAAATGTCCACTAGCAATCATGGTATTACACACAACAGGCATATAGTTATAATTGTAAAGTGTCACTTGTGTAGAGCGTAGTAAAAAAAATTTATTAAAATGAGAAAAACAGAATATTTTATATCTAGGCGATGGGGATTAATATTCAGTGGACATAATATTGCAAACTGAGATGTGCAGCTAAGTTATAGCAATTAAAAGTGGCAGCAGTGCAAAAAGGAAATGGTGCAAGACTGAGGTAATGAACGTCAAAGCAGATTAAGGTAAATGATGAGTAGATGAATATGACTGTAAACAGTAAGTTTGATAGGAAGGAGCGCTACATGTACAGTATAACCGAGGATGAGTTGTGGATGAGGGACCATCAGGACCAAGAATCCCAATCACGTCCCCAAGCACAAAATGCCAAATGCGCTTTGTGATATAACCTCTGTCTAGGCCTGGGACTGATCCTAAGAGTGCCCTGGTCTGTGCAACCCAACTGGCTGGGGTTGGTTTGGTTTGTCTGGGATTGAAACCCAAGCCACTGTGATAAAAGTGCTGAATGCTAGCCACTAGTCCCCATGAAAACTATACCTACTATTCCAATCCCAGACATTAATTAGGAATAGACATTTTCTATTCAGGAAGTATTTTGACTCCACAATCTGTATCATGTTCATATCAAAATACTTTTGAACCATTCTCAACAAAATCCATAATAATGATAAGCTAAAAGTAAACACTACAACTTGAAAGCTATATGGGATTGAAAGAATTTACTTGAACATAGAAACAGCCGCAGGCTCCTGCAAACGAATCTAAAGACGTCAGTAAGCAGGTCTTGTGAGATGCAAATGGAGAATTAGAAGAGAAGAGAATCTATAATCCATCAAAGACTGAGCAACGTTTTTTTTAATTATTGGGAAGAACAAGAAGAGCTCTTGTGTAACGTGAAAATTTGTTAGAGCAGTGTATAAATAAGAGAATTCTAAACAACTGATGGGATTTATGGGCTCTAGAAACATTTATGGGCTCTAGAAACAAAGTAAATGTCCAAAGGAGTTCAAAGGTTCTGTGAACTTAAAACTTAAAATGGAATTCTACAGATCTTCAGTGCCATGAAAGAAGTTCTGCACAGTCTTGGAGGTCTATAAAACTAAATAAAATTCTTAAAGTACATTCCTACTTAATGTTTCCGATGGGGATTTTGCCACTAAAGCAACTTTTTTAATATCTATGAATCAGCAACTGGAATAAAAATAGAAATCCAGGCTATTTATTTAGAGAATATAATGAAATATTAAGTCAAAACAATCATATAGCACACTTTTTACTACAAAATATGAAAATACTTAATAGGCTTGAGTTGAATTATTTTGGGATGCACTGGATTGGAGTTTTACAGTTTATACAAGGTTGGCTAAAAATTAACAACTCTGGATGAAAATCAATGTACAGTAGTATTGTACAAGTTTGTCAAAGCAATGCCAAAATAAATGGTTGCTGGAAGCAAAACCAAAGGTGGTCCAACAAAATATGCTTGTGCAACTTTTTTGGGCAGATAGCACAGTGAGTGGTTAGTACTGTGACCTTGCATCTTCAGGGTCTGGGTTTGAACAGTTTGAACTGCTGCATAGATTTTGCATGTTCTGCAGATGCTTGGTGGGTTTCTTCCCTTCCAGGTACTCTTGTTTCCTCCCACTGTCCAAAGACATGCTGATTACGCTAACTGATATTCCCAAATTGCCAGTAGTCTGAGTGAGATGTATGTGTGTGTGCCCTGCAATGGATTGGCACCCTATTTAGGATGTACCCTGCCTTGTGCCCCCTGGGATAAACTCCAGGAACCCCATGACCCTGGTAAAGTGATATAGAGGGTTAGTGAATGAAAGTAAATAAGTTTTTCGGGACAGGTAGTATATTTTTATTGCTTAAGTTCAACATGGAATGAAAGCAAAGTAAGATAAGGCACCTTGGTGTTCCACTTTTAGTTGTGCATCAGTTTGCATTCCTCGAGCCACATGAAAAAAATAAGCATGTTAAGTTTAGAGTTAAGGCCAGAGTTCTTACCTTATGTTCCACCTCAATTCATACAAAACTAAAAAAATAAAAAATTAAATACAACCACCTGACACTGCTTTGTGTAATAATTTCCTGTGAGCTTAGGTTGAGTGTAGCTCACATAAATCTTTCCAAAGAAATTTTATGTATTCATATTAGACATGCAGCTTGCCGGTGAGTCTAATATGACAAAATAAATTCTGGGAAATGATCTGATTACAGTGCCAGATGGGGTAGGGGGGTGGTGGTTGTGGGGGCATTTGTTAGTGGCTTAGTGGCTCTGTAGCACTGACACTGTGAGTTTATACAGAATCCATGTCATTAATACATCACCAGCTCTCCAGATGGAGTCAGCAGAAATAGAACATTTTCCCCTCATGGCTCATCTTTGCCAGCAGAACTCAAAACATGAGGAATCACAGAAATGAAAATGACACGCTGAACTGGAATTGTATGACTCAAAAGAGAAAGCCAGGAACCAACCCAGATACTCAAAACTAATAATGTTTGAAATGCATTTGTTGCTTCAGAACTTGGTACTACAGGAATCGGTCTGGGACACTCCAGAGAATGATGCTTGAGGTCAATAAGGAAAGGAAAAAAAAAAAAAATTCTAAATCAACATGGCCTCACTGAATATCACATGCATTATAATAATAATAATAATAATAATAATAATAATAATAATAATAATAATAATAATACCTTTTTATTTAAAAATGATAGGATTTTGTATTGTAGTGTCACTTTGCCTGGGATGAAAACACATGCTCCCCCGCTGCTGCCTGGCACACCTCAGATGTTGTTAATTGAGCACAAGTTCCCCAAATAGCCTTTCAGCTCATGAATTTCAATTTCTGCATGACAACATTTGAAAAGGTAATTAGAAGTTCATGTAGTAAATTGCATGCTTAAATTTTTCATTCCTCAACAACCCCGGACAGACATTAATAGATGCACTGAATTACCACTGTGTTTCATTGTTACTGTATAGCAAAATCTACATGACGGTTTTGCTACTGTATGTAGGCCAATGTGAAGCAGGATGGCTTATGCTTGACGTATAAGTTTTATGCAAGTGGAAATGTAAGCAGGTACTATAGACTTTCTCGCATTAAAGTATATCTTGTGTATAGAATGGAGATCATACATTACGGTTGTACAAATGGGAATAAATACAATGGTTACCACCTTCCTCCATGGTCCCTAGTTGGTCTACAGTGGTTCCTGGATGGATGGATGGATGGATAAATGGATGGATCTTATGTACCCTTGACAATGCAAATGGCGCAACTTCAGTATCCAGTTTTATATCATTATACCATTCACCTGAAGAAACTCTCACTCTTCACTCTCACAAATATTGTAATTTGTGTCACTTGATGAACATCCGTGAGCAATTCATAAATCTTAATGAGCTGGTAATGATGGCCACTCTACTATGTAATATTATTAATGCTATTAAATACAACTTTACTAATGAAATCACAAAATCAACCTGATTTGATTGTTAAAACGAGTGAATGTTCTCCATACCTTGACCGCCTCCTTTTCTCTCTCCGAACATTAACAGTATTAATATAGTTCATGGTAATCTTATACTGACATTTAAGCAACTGATTGACAGTTAGAAAAAAAGAGAGAGAGAGAATTTAAAACCTTGAAGCTGGGAGCATCTGGGTTGAGACTGAGCACATACTGTATATATAGTGCTTCGGGTTTACAGAGAACCTTTTGACATGTGTGAAGAGAAAAGTATATAAACATGGTGACAGCAGTGGAACTGAAGGAGTGTTCACTTAATTAGTTTCTTCACTTAATTAGACGAAGTAAACTAGTGTTACTGGAACAAAAGGTAGATCCACTTTCAGTTTGTGCCGCTTCATTCTCCTTGTGCAAATATGCATAATGCGTGTAAAGCATGTAGAGTGTGCTTTGCTAGTATGACAATTTCACATGGGAGGGGAGTTATTGTTACTGTCAACATATAGATTATTTCACTGACATGAAATAGCAACCCATCTTTTATTACTTTCTTAATGACAAGTGTCTGAACATATGATGTAGAAAGATTCATAAGTAATTGTTTGTATTTGGGTAAGAAAATGCATTTTTTTTTTTATCAAAGTCTTTTTTTATTGGAAATATAAACAAGTTATATATACATACATACATTGTACACTATTTTTTTTCTACCCATACCCCTCCCCCCACCCCACAATAAAAACACAAACAATCAAACAACAACAACAAAAATCTAAACTAAAGAAAAAAAAGAAGAAGAGGAAAAAAAAACCCAGCCAGTCAGCAGAAAGAAAAAAGGAAGAAAAAGAAAGAAAATTAAATTAATTACGCATCAAACAGAAAATGTAATGAAGGTAGTATTAGAAACAGAGATTAAAAAAGAAATCTTTTATTACAGATCCAGTTGCTCTGCATCTATATTTTCAAAATGGCTTATGAATGGTTGCCAGACATCATAAAATTCCTGAGTCAATCCCCTTATAGAATAGCGAATCTTTTCTAGGTGAAGAAAGTACAAGACCTCTTTAATCCAATGAGCGCCCCCTGGTGGTGACGACTCCTTCCACTTAGCCAGGATCAGTCTCCTAGCGAGAAGGCAGCTAAAGGCGATCATATTGGCCTTGGCATCATTCAGAGCACCACTTGGGTCAACACCAAAAAGTGCAATAAATGGGGATGGTTCTAATGGTATCTGGCATATTTTTGATAAGGTATCAAAAATAAATCTCCAAAAATTGTTTAGCTTTGGGCATGTCCAGAACATATGTAGTAGTGTAGCTGGTTCCTGCTTACATCGGTCACACGTGGGATCAAAATCCTCTCTAATCTTTGCCAGTTTAACCTTGGACCAGTGAAGCCGGTGAACAATTTTAAACTGAATAACTCTGTGTTTGAGGCAGACTGATGATGAGTAAATTCTTTGTATTATCTTTTGCCACAGTTTATCTGAGATTTGTTCTTGTAAATCATTTTCCCATTTGTCTTTAAGTAGATCTAATGTAGCTGAGTTACTTGTGTTTAATAATTTGTATACAGCACTAATCATCTGTTTGACATCTGGTTTACAGCTAAAAACAGAATCTAAAAGGGATGGAGAAGGAGACAAAGGTAAATAAGTTTTCCAGGATTACAAGAAATGAAATCCCTCAGCTGTAGATATCTAAAAAAAAATATGTCCTGGGAATGTTAAACTTTTGTATAAGTTGTTCAAATGAGCCAAAGATATTATCAATGTTAAGATCATATAATGACACAACATCACACTCAAACCAAACCCCAAAAGCATTATCTGTATAAGAAGGAGGAAACATGCAGTGTCCATTCAGTGGTGATATCAAAGACAGATCTGTAAGCTTAAAATGACGCCGAAACTGATTCCAAATTTTAACGGAGTGTATGACCAGTGGGTTTGAGGTAAAAGAAGATGTGGGTTGTTTTTTTTGTGGCAATTTAGCACATAATAATGATGAGAGAGATATTGATCCCATGGATGCTTCCTCTACAGCTACCCAGACGGGAGGGTCGACTGCACACTGCGCCCAGAATAACATCGCCCTTACATTAGCAGCCCAATAATAATAAAGAAAGTTTAGAAGTGCCATTCCTCCTAATTCACGGGGCCTCTGTAGGATTCTTTGTTTAATACGTGGTTGTTTTAGAAATCTGACTACTTAAGTTATTGCAAAAAGATTTTGTTAAAAAGCTTGGAAGACACTGAAATAGGTAAAGGAATTTTGGAAACAGATTCATTTTAACTGTGTTTATTCTTCTGCCCAAAGAGAGAGGTAGCAGGTCCCATCTTTCGAGATCTAATTTAGTTTTGGAAAGTAAAAGCTGATAATTCGCCTTATACAGATCTGCATGGTTATGTGTTATCCAAATCCCTAGATATTTGATTTTTCTGGGACTAATCTTAAAAGGGATCGAGTCAGGAAATATATCATTTTAAATTGGCATCATTTCACTTTTTTGTAGATTAACTTTATAGCCAGATATTTCACCAAAGTCTTTCAGTAAATCCACAAGTTTTGATAGGCTGTGATGAGGATCGGACATGAAAAGCAGCATGTTATCAGCATACAGGGAAACTTTGTGTTCCACCCCCCCACGGGAGATACCTTTTAATATTGGCATTTTCCCTTAATGCGATAGCCAGTGGTTCAATAGCCACAGCAAAGAGAAGAGGTGACACGCTGAAGCTCAAAGAAAGAGGATAAGTTGTTATTTGTCCGAACGGCAGCCAGTGGGGATGAGTAGCACTTTTATCCATGATATAAATTTAGGGCCGAAACCAAATTTACCAAGAGTATAAAAAAGAAAATCCCAATTCACACAATCAAATGCTTTTTCTGCGTCGAGGGAAATAATTGTTTCCAAATTGTCAGATAGAGATGGGTTATACATAACATTCAACAGCCGCCTAATATTAAAAAAAGAGTATCTGTTCTTTATAAAGCCTGTTTGATCAGGTGAAATAACGCAATGCATTACTTTCTCCAGACGGCGGGCCAAAACTTTTGCTAAGATTTTCGTATCTGTATTCAACAATGAAATTGGACGATATGAACTACAGTCAAGAGGGTTCTTTTCTTTCTTTAAAATTAAGGAGATAACTGCTTGCCGCATAGTTGGAGGTAATGATCCAGAGGAAAAGCTTTCTCGGAAAACTGATGCCAACAGAGGAGAGAGCTGATTGGAAAAGGTTTTTAAAAATTCTGAAGGATATCCATCTGGTCCAGGTGATTTACCAGACTGCATACTTCGTATTGCGGTGGCTATTTCTGTATCGGATATAGACTCATCTAATTGTGATGCTGTATCTACACTTATTGTAGGAATACATACATTTTGAAAAAAGCCCTCTAATGTCGAGGTATCAACAGATGAAGGAGCGGTATAAAGTGATTTATAATAGTGTAGGAAACAGCTATTTATTGTTAAATTATCAGTACACTTTACACCATGATCATTTTTAATTTCGGGTATAGCTTGTTTAGCTGATCGCTGCCGCAAAAGATTGGCCAACAGTCTACCAGTTTTTTCCCTGTGCTCATAAAATGAGGAGCGTGATTTTAAAAACAGATATTCCGCTTGTTTTGTTGTAATTAAATTATATTCTGCTTGTAATAATAGCCGTTCTTTGAGTATAGTTGGTGTAGGTGACACACTGCATATTGAATCCAATTCCTTTATCTTATCTGCTAATTTTGCTAATCTTATCTGCTAAGTTTTTCCCTGGTCTCTTTATTTTGTTTTCCCCAAAATGAAATAATCTGCCCCCTTAGATATGCCTTTAAGGATTCCCAAACTGTTGAGAATGACTTACCTGGAGTTTGGTTAACATTTAAAAAGAACTCTATCTCTGAACTCATAAAGCTCACAAACTTCTCATCTGGAAGAAGCGAGGAGTTAAATCTCCAAGGACGATAGTTCGGTCCTGCAGTGGGTATATGGATTGACAGAGTCAGTGGAGAGTGGTCTGATATCACTATGGCTTTATAATCCGAATCTGTTACAAGAGGACAAAGTCTTTTATCTACAAGAAAATAATCTATGCGTGAAAAAGTATTATGTACTGGAGAATAAAATGAGTATTTTCTTGTAGCAGGATTACGGAAACGCCAAACATCTGTCAATCCATAGGCCTCCAGGAAACTCTGTAAAATTTTTGCTGATTTGGACGTTTTTTTTTAGGTGAACTGCGATCTAAAACAGTGGAAAGAACGCAATTTATATCACCTCCTATGATAAGGTGGTGGGTCGTCATATTTGGAATCTGAGACAGAAAGTTAGCAAAAAAACCTTCATCATCCCAATTGGGTGCATAAACATTAGCCAGAATAAGTGGAAGCCCGTATACTTGCCCAACTACGATAATATAACAGCCAGCAGCATCTGCATCTACAGTAGTTGCTACAAATGGTAAGTTTTTATTAATCAGAATAGCAGCCCCCCTCGCCTTTGAGCGGAAGTTGGAGTGATATACTTGTCCGATCCACCCCTCCCTTAATTTAGATTGGTCACATGTGCGTAAATGGGTCTCTTGAAGAAAAGCAATATCAGCTTTGAGATGTTGCAAATGAATAAGGACTTTTTTCCTCTTTACAGGATGGTTAAGAGATTTAACGTTCCAACTAACAAAATTGATCAAACATCCATTAGCCTGTCTAGAAGAAACACCTATTTTTGTCATGAGAAGTTAATAGCAATAGTGAAGCTGCAGATTTACAGAGAATAAAATAGAGCCACGAAAAAAAGAGAGCAATTAAAAAGGAGAAAAGAGAGAGAAAAAGAGATTTCAAAAAAGTACTGCTGACTGGCCTGAACCCGAACCCAATCACCCATTAAAACCGGGTGATTAACCCAACCCACACGAACATATCCACACACTGTGCTTATCTGGATCCTAGTGAGCCAAAATCAGGCTCTCACTGAACCAAGTTATAAGCTTGGAACAATAACATGTATAAACAGGTCTAAACATTAACTAGTCAACATCATCCTTATTATGGTTATGAAGTGTTAATTACAAACAGCTTTGTACTGAAACTAAAACAGGAACTTCAACACAACTACACTAACTTGTAATAAACCACTATGGCTTTCCCCTGTCAGTACTGTGTTTACCGTCCATGTGCTAATGATACGCAATGTGAACATCCTTCAGTAGTTAAGGTCTGGCTTCTGCAGGAGTAATAACACTATGCTTAACATCGTGCATGGCTTTATCCGGATCTGTGAACATCTTGTCCTCGCCCTTGTAGGTGATACGGAGTCACGCAGGATACAAAATGCCAAAGCGCACACCGTCCTGTCCTCGTAAGAGTTTTCTAACCTCCGTAAATGCTGCACGAGCCTTGGCCACACTCGGAGTGTAAATCGGGAAATATGGCTATTTGCTCGCCGTTAAAGCGCAGTGGACCTCGGGACCGGGCTCGGCGCAGCACCTCCACACAGTCCTGATGGTAGTGTAGCTTGGCGACAATGGTGCGCGGTTTCCCTCCTTGCGTCTTAGGTCCGGAACTTCTGTACCAATGGTCAATAAGGAGGTCCTTGTCCATCTGCAGAACTTCGGTCAGTAGCTTAGAGACCGACGCGGTGGAGCTTGACCCTGGTTCCTCCGGAACACCCAGGATTCGAATGTTACATCGCCGCATTTTCCCTTCCATGTCATCATACCTCGCTTTCAGTTCGGTCAGTTCTGCCTGCAGGCTCGTTATTGTAGTTTGCATTGAAACCATTTCATCCGACCATGTAGACAGTCCGCCCTCCATGTCCCTCACAGAAGCCTTGATCTGGTCCATTTCTGCGCGAGTTGTCGCAATGCAACTGGTGATTTCAGCTTTGAGTGTCTGTAACTCACCCTTAATGGAGTTCAGTTCTTCGGTCAGTGCACTCCTCAATTCTTCTTTAATTACTGTTAAAATGTCACTCTTGAGGGATAAGAGAATTTGAGATTTGAGGTCTTCAACGTCCATTTTTTCAGATTTTGAGGGAGATCTGAAGTAGGCTTGAGCTCGGCTCACTAATGGGGCTGAGGGCCGAGGATGTGCTGGGCCTCGTGCTGGATGAGCCACTGTATTTGTATTTTCTCAAGTTTGCAGCCATATCCGACACCAAAACAACTACTAAACTTGTCACCAAGTTATGGTTGCGTATTACCGACCAGACTAGAAATTTTAAAAAGTATTTTAACATAAAAGTGTTATTATTCAGCGAGAGCCCGACAAAACACGTCCTACTCCATGATCGGCTCTATAGCGCCCCACTGAAAATGCATTTTAAGGATGCACAATCCTTTATTACAAAGCTCAGATTCATTATTTATTTATTTTATTTATTCATTTTTTCATATAGCTGCTAAATACGTTAATCATATTCCTTTGTATATTACCTTAATTTACTTAATATGAATACTTAAAAATGATAAATATATGCCTGTAAGTAATTAAATAAAAATCTAAATAAAGTATTATAAATCAAATAAAAAATTTATTATCACAAACAAAGTCATACACAGTAGAATATGCAGTAAATTGCATATAAAAACAAGATTATCAATAAGAAACAAATTATAGAATAATATAAGGAAAACGAATGCTATAGAAAATATACATCTTATCTATAGAAGATAAGAATAAAATATAAAATATATAATGTAGCTGTACAAAACTTAAAAGATTTGTCTGTACAAATATAAAAAATTATAGAAACTGTCCTGGAGTATATGCATGAATATATGATATTTATTTTTGGTCATACAATGTCCATAAATGCAATGTGCAAAAATGTGCACAAATGAAGTAGAAATGTTGAGAATATAAAAATAAATTCACACAAATAATACTTTCACTCAGTCATCATCTGTACACCTGTATCCTGTATTCAGGGTCTATCCCAGGAGACTTAGGGAACAAGGCCGGGTACACCCTAGACAGGGTGCCAATTCATCACTGGGCACACACTTACACTCACCCACTTATTCACACACTACAGGCATTTTGTAAATGCCAATTAGCCTAATCTGCATGTCTATGGACTGTGCAAGGAAACTGGAGTACCCGGAGGAAACCCACCAACTATTGGGAGAACATGCAAACAGACCTGGAGGTGCAAGATAACAGTACTAACCACTAAGCCTTTATGCCACCAAAGTGGGAGTACAGAATGGAAAGAATGCCAGTCCATCTCAAGCCACCACACACTCCTTCACAAATAGAGCCAATTTGTCTTAACTAATACACTGGCTGCAAACATTTGGAAACGGCTTGGACTGAGGTCAGGACTGTATGGGTTATGTGGCAATATCTCCCATCTGGGGTTCTGCAGTGGTATTATTGAACATCCATTCATAGCACCTCATGTTTGAAATAAAAACAACAATGCTGCTGGGTTCCTACTTGCATATGCAAGTCTCTTAATAATGATGCAAAAATACATAAATATCTCACTCTCAAAACACTCAATAAGTTCAAAGTTGTCTTTGAAATTTTGCGGATGTTACTAATGTTCATCATCAGTTCCTTTTAGAACTTTGCAGATTTGAGGAAAATCCTCAGTATGGCGTCTTTAGTCAAATGCAGCAGCAGATTATAAAAAGAAACTGAAGACTGCAGCTGCTGCTAAAGATGATATAAAAGAGAAGCAGAAAATTCCTACAAAAGCCTCAGCATGAGGATCTGTAAATTCTCGTGACAATCTAACTGATCTTTTCATGAATCTTACATTTGGTATCTGCTGTGGCACAAAACAGATGGACTGCTTTTAAGTTTTCTTACCTCTCATGAGGTTTTGCTCACCCATCCAAATAACTGAATTCAGCAAAGTCAATAACTTCAGACAAACTTTGCAAAATTTAGCAAAGTCAAGAGCTACAGACCTCCAAACTTCACGTTGCCTTGAGATTAGCTTAAGAACAACACATAGAGAGCTTCATGGAATGGGTTTTTTGGACAAGCATCTGCATTTACATCACCAAATGAATTGCAAAGCACTGGATGCGTGGTGTAAAGCACATCATGACTGGACTCTAGAGCAGTGGAGACATGTTCTCTGGAGTGATGAATCACACTTCTCTGTCTGGCAATCTGATGGACAAGTTTGCCGTTTGCCAGGAGAATGCATTGTGCCAAGTGAAAAGATTGGTGGAGGGGGTTTATGATAATTTTTTTTCTTTTTTCAGGAGTTGGGCTCAGCCCCTTACTTTCAGTGAAAGAAAATCTTAATGTTTCAGCACCCCAAGACATTTTGACAATTACATGCTCCCTTTGTGGGAACACTTTGACGATGGTCCCTTTCTGTTCCAACATGGCTTCGCACCAGTGCACAAAGCAAGGTCCATAAAGATATTGATGAGCGAGTTTGATGTGGAAGAACTTGACTGGCCTGTACAGGGTCCTGACCTCAACACCTTTCGGATGAATTAGAGTGGAGACAGTGAACCAGGTCTTCTTGTCCAACATGTGTGTCTGACTTCACAAATGCGCTTCTGGAAGAATGGTCAAAATTTCCCATAAACACACTACTAAACCTTGTGGAAAGCCTTCCCAGAAGAATTTAAGCTGTAACTGTATGACTGTAAAGGTGGGGACCAACATCATATTACATAAACCCTATGGATTAAGGATTAGATGTTACTCATCTAGTGCATATGCATGTGAAGGCAGGCGAGTGAATTCATGTACAGTATATGGATATACAGCATTGTGCAAATGTCTTGAGCCACCCCTCATTTCTTCATATTTTTCTTCCAAAGAACCAGACATTCTTGTATTTTTTTTAATGTTGTCTTCCAAACACATTACCTGTGCATTCAAAACTTACCCTGGTGTGTATATATATATTTATATGGATACACCTTAATAAAATGGGAATGGTTGGTGATATTAACGTCCTGTTTGTGGCACATTAGTACATGTGAGTGGGCAAACTTTGCGGTGATGCTGTGGTGTTGCTATCAGTGTGTGAAGAGTGGGAGAAGAGGGTTGCATTGACAATCCATCACAATGGGCAGCACATTGAACACACATTTTATAAGTGGTCAGAAACTTGTAAATAACGCATGAACGAATAAAGTTATGTTAACCAAGCACACCATTGTTTTTCTTGTGAAATTCCCAATAAGTTTGATGTGTCACATGACTCTCTTCCTATTGAAAAAACGAAAGTTGGATCCAAGATGGCCGACTTCAAAATGGCCACCATGGTCACCACCCATCTTGAAAAGTTTGCCCCTCACATATACTAATGTGCCACAAACAGGACGTTAATATCACCAACCATTTCCATTTTATTAAGGTGTATCCATATAAATGGCCCACTGTGTGTGTGTGTGTGTGTGTGTGTGTGTGTGTGTGTGTGTGTGTGTGTGTGTGTGTGTGTGTGTATATATATAGAAAGGGTACAAAGACCTTATTTGCCTCTGGGGATTGGCCCTTAAATGAAATCCCCTGGCTCTTAGTAATGAACAGTCACTTTCTGGCGTAGCTTGATTTCCTTTAGGGTTCTGAGAATGGATTCGACATGCGCAGGAGACAGCTGTGCCCGCATTGCGATCGAATCCCATGTGACACCCGAATATGTTGCTCTCTGAGCAAGAAAAAGAATGCTTTTCGTGGCGTTGAGTCTCAATCCTAAAGAATTGAGTTGAGCTAGGACAACATCTCGATGTCTAAGCGCTAGCTCTAGAGACTGAGCCAAAATCAGCCAGTCATCTATATAATTTGTAAAGTCATAAAGGAGCCAGGGCTGCATCCATACATTTTGTATATGTGCGGGGTGACCGAGCTAGGCCAAATTGAAGAACACGATACTTGTAAGCTTCACCCCGAAAGCGAACCTCAGGAACTTTCTGTGTTGCGGCAATATTTCTATATGAAAATATGCGTCCTTCAGGTCGATTGTCACAAACCAATCCCCTGGTTGGATTTGAGAAACAATCATTTTGACTGTCAACATTTTGAACTTGTATTTTCTGAGATAGTGGTTCAACCCACGAAGATCCCTCCCCCCTATATTAACTATGATATCCGTGAGGTTTAGCCACAGATATCTCTACATGGACACCATGACAGTCATAGAGCGGCTTATAGCACAGGCTGTCTGCTTGGTTGCCAATCGAGGTGTAGTCGTTCGACCACACGTGTTACTACTGTTACTGCACGAAGCACCTTAATAGGGCGGAGATCACAGTGCTCACACAGCATGCTCTTCCCCCAAACACTCAAAACAGAAAGTGTGGAGATCACCATCCGTCTAACACTTGCCTTTTGTTTTATTTGATAAATGCTTTGCACACACATGCAAACACAATGCGGTCCTTGAAGACAAAAATACCTGAGGATGTTTCTGGTTCAGTCCTATTTATAACCTGCAGGTGCACCTCATCAGATGACGTCACCTGACCGAGGTTATATAAGCTAAAGTTTGGCGTGTGGACCAACTGGTGGAAAAAGAGACGTTCTCATAGGGTTATCACGCAGCATCGAGTGTAGCTTTTGAAAGGAAACCACTAATTTCTCCAGGCTTGGGACTGGTACTGGTACTGGAGCTCCAGTGTCTGGGTATTTTACAGTATATTGGTCTAGGGTTAAAGGCAGTTAAGGTTAAGGTTTCAAAACCTTACTTATGGTTAATAATTGAAGGCTGCCAATGACTCACTTGTTCAGACATCTAGAGGAAGTTAATTCCACCACCTAGGCTCCAGAACAACAACAACAAAAAGGTCTTAATGAATGCCTTCCTTGCAAGGCTTCACTTCCTTGTAATCATAACAACATGCTGTTTCACACATTTTTGTTATTTAAAAACGGAGGCATAAAGATAGACCGACACTGCAGTACATGTGTTGCTTTGGTCCAAAATCTAATAAAACCTATAGAAAATGAAGCTTAACAGCTAAATAATACTTCTAGTCCACTTTATTGGGGACTGCTATACGGCTATACATTCATGCAGTTATAGCATCAGACAATTATGTAGCAGCAGTGTAGTGCGGAGCAAAGTGCCTGATCTATGCACACAACATTGTAAAAAACTCACATAAATGAAGTGAAAGACGATATCTTTTCAGCTAACCATGTCATAGTTAAAGTCACAGTTATCACATTTTTGCTAATTTCTATAATGTTTAATGTGAATATTAACTAAAGGTATTGAGCTGCATTAGCACTATATGGACAGAAATATTTGACTAAACCTGTCATTGAATTAAGGTGTTTCAATCAGGTCCCTTATCCCCAGTGAAGGACAATACCATTCTTCAGCATACCAAGACATCTTGAACAATGCTGTGCTTCTGACTTTGTAGCAACAGTTTGGGGAAAGCCTTTTTTTTTTTTTTATTCCAACATGACTGTGTCCCAGTACACGTGGAGACGGAGACAGAGACGAAGTCAGAGCCTTCTTGTCCAACATCAGTGCCTGACCTTAACATCTTGTGGGCGGCCTTCCAAGAAGAGAGGAAGCTGTTATAGCTGCAAAAGGAAACCAACTCCATATTGAAAAATATGTATTTGGATACAATGTCATTTCAGATTTGGTCAAATACTTTTGTCCATATATTGTATATCATATGCCTGCTACCACAAGATTGCCTAATTAGATTAAAGTGCATGGTAAAAGTGCTGCCATTGTTGTGGGGTCACCGCTGGCTTGGGGCCTAACCCAGGGAACTTACCCAGGAATCTACCATGGATGGGGTGCCAATCAATTGCAGGGCACAAGCACACACTCACACACCCACAGGTAATTTGGAGACACCAAGCAGCATGATATACTGTACAATGCATGTCTTTGGATTGTAGAAGAAAATGAGAGTAAAGGTTTTTTGTATTATTTTTTTTGCATGATCAAACCTCTTGCCTGCATTATGTAAAATCCCCATGACAACAGGTAACAATAAAGCCATGAAAGCACTGAGAAGAATGTAGAGCTATCGGCTAAACGCATTTATAGCTGTACAAGGAAAATGCAATTGGAATTGCAGAAGCTTTCTGGATGAGTAGAGCAATGAGAACATGAGCATGTGCAATGCAAATGCAACTATTTCTATTAATTTTTAAGATTGTAAAAATATCCCAATTTAAACGAGGAAAAATCAAAATAGGACCTCCTTTGCATATTTGCGCATGCACGTTGGTATATAATGGCTGCCAAACATTGCAAATGCACATTAAGGAAATACAATTGCAAATGTACTGTACAGTACATATTTGCTTTTTTTTTTTTTTTTTTAAACTGGTGTCTGAATTAAAACACTACACCATGATAAAAAAAATGTTGCCATGGAAAACCAGGAGTTAAAAATGTCAGAAATTATCATTATACTAATTTAAACTTATCCAGTTAAACGTAATCTTATAAAAACGCACAGAAATTCATTAGTGCTAAATTTAACTACTTTTTTTCCCCATTACGTCTTAGAGGACTTGACATTTATTTTGCTTTCCAATTAATTTAATGCTGTGGTTATGCAATGCATGTAAATTAGGTTTCCTGTCATACCAGTGTCTACATTTCTGTTTCTCCCTTTGTAGTGTAAAGGGTTAATCTTGGCAATAAAAACAGCAAGCAAAGCTTGGAAGTGAGTCAAAAGAAATTCAGCAGGCATATAATAAATTATACTTTAATAACATCTCCATTTGTGCATACGATTGCTTGCGCTGTTATGGTACTCACTTGGGAAAGAAAAAAAAAGTACATTCATCTTAGCAACTTGCATTTTCCCATACTTCTGCATAAAGGTCTACATGACAAAAGCAGGTATACAGACAAAAAATAAATAAAATACAATAACAAAATCTTCTCCTTTCAAATTCTATCCTATGATTACTGATAAAAAATATGCATTTATTTTTCACCAAATTTATATGAGAAAATATGCATACTTTATAATTTCATACAGTATATTACTTTAGCAGAGTGGGGTAGCTACGTCTTCAAAACAGATAATCGCGACTGGGTGGCTTGTTAACTGATATACAGCACACATTTACACTCTTACAGCCTAAAAAAGCAAGAAGTTAAATGATACGAGGCTTCCAAAAGTGCAGTATGTACTCCAAAAGATAAAAGGAAATTGAGCAATATTAACATTGTTAGATAATTTTTATGTGAAAGGTTTTTTTTTTTTCTGCCAGTAGTAACAGTTAAGCCAGTTCTGGCCAAAATGAGTCTAGATTAATGCACTCTATGCGTAATGAGTCACTGGCAGGTTTCGAGTGAGAAGGAACATGCAGCCATGACTCACTGCCCCATTCATTCATTTTAAACATTTAGTCATTGTTTGTTTGTTAATTGGGATTTTAATATTCAGCAAATAATATTACTCAGATTTGTTCCTTCTCATTGTACGCAGTGTCTGTGGAACAAGTCTACGGTCATTCATCAGAGAAAGGAACAGGGAGTAGCGGTGCTCTGTATTATGCAGCGGTTGCTCGAGGCCGAATGCTGCAAGATTGACATTGATCTCGAATCGAACAGCATTGAGAAATAAATCAAGAATGGATTTAGGTATATCCATTAACCCTACCCTATACACCATTTTAAAGTCCAATATCATAAATAGTTATTGTCAATATCATGCCATTATTAATGTACTGTATGGTCATGTTTTGTAGCAGAGGACTACACTATATGGCTGAAAGTACCCTTATGTACCTGAAAATCTCATCCATATGTGCTTTTCTCTCTTAACGTTGGAAGCACAGAATTGCACTGAATGGCTTTGTATGGTGTAAGAATATAGATTTCATTCTGTCTTTTTTTTTTTTTTTTAATAAACCTAAACCTGTTCCAGCATGACAATGCTCCCAAGAACAAAGCAAGACATGGTTTGCCAATGGTGAAGTGGAAAAATTCATGCATATAGTCCTCGACATAACCCTACTGGACACCTTTGGGTATTGACATCTCGCACGAAACCACAAATGCTCTTGTGGCTGAATGAGTTCAATTCCCCACAGCTGCACTGCAGAATTTATACGAAAATCATCTACAAAATTCACTACATTACATTTCAACTCTTCTATATTTCATTTTATTATATTTTATTATATATTTGTAATATTTCAAATTTCATACTACTATTTTATTTTCATTATTTGTATTGCTTGCACATTATGTAAATTTAAAAGTCTTTTACATCTAAAGTTTATTTCCATATTTCTCTTATATTTGTAATTGTAAAATTCTCTTATTTTTTCTTATTTCACACTGAAATAAGAATAGAATTTTTTTTTTTTTAATCTTCAGGTCATATCATACTGTGTATGGCTGTGTATGATGAATAAAATTTTAATTTGTAATTAAAGTGTAATTTCAATAAAGCAGAATTAAACATACAGAGGTTTGGTTAGATTGTAATATAGGGTACTTATAGTTTATGTTGACATTTTATTAATAAATGGCTGTAAAGGTATTTTACATGAAACATTTTCCTTGTAGGTAAAAAAAAAATTCTGAAAGCTATGAACTATTAAAATATTATAGTTATGTTGAGGTATTGGAATCGTAGATATATACTAATAAATAGCATTGGTTATGATAATTTCTTTCTGACAATGCAGAAGCCTACAACCAGGTGCTTTATTGGTGTATTTCAAGAATTCATGTTTGATTAAAGTATTCATAGTGCATGTACTGTATATTCATATCATTAGTGATGGACATGAAATGAAAAAAATACCGGATAGTACAAAGGAAAGGAAAACGTACAAGATCAGTGAACGAGCTGACCCAAAGCAAGCAAAGCATGTAGGTGGAATGGCATCAGAAACAGATGGAATCGTGTCTTCACCAAGCAGTGGTGTGGGAGATCGATGGAAGCCTCCCAAACACAGTATGTGGGAAGTGTGCCTCCCTTTATGTTCGTCTCAGAACTATCAGAACTTATAGGCTACAATTCTTAGACCTATGAGCACACTTTCAACTTTCTTTGTCCCCAGGATCACCAACTGGGGCCTGGGAATAATTTTTCCCAGGACAAGGGAAATACAGTACATTATATGGTCAGCAATTCTTCTTCTAGGGGAGATCGAATGGAAATTGAATATGAATTGGGCGTATAAACAAAAGGCATAGTCACAAATCTGTCAGATTTTGGATGAGTTCTGGATTTTAAAAATAAACCCTAGAGGGCGAGAAGAAAATGCTAGGAAACAGGAAGAGTTGCCTTTTTAGGCAGAACATACTTGATTTCTTGATACTCACTCCTGACTAGAGTGCTGGTCACTTGATGTGATGTTTTGCTTCCCCTACCTGATTCCATCTTGAAGTAATCAAATATAGTAATTACCTTCTCCCCACCTTACTACTGTAGATACTTGGACTAAAGGAAGGTAGGACCTCATGTACAACCATTATACTGATTAGAATAGAGGAAGATCGATGTTTGTGTTTAAATGCTCCTTAGTATGTCTTGCCATCTGATTATTTAGGGGTCAAGGTTAAAGGTTTGATGCTGGTCAACACAAAAGGTACGTATAGCTTGGAGTACGGGGTGTGCTCAGCCTGTTCTTGCAGAGAGTAAATTAAATTCTGACTGAAGAGTCAGGAACATATAGGCATGGAACATATCAAGTCGCAGGATTTCAATTTCAGTCTCAGAAACTCTAGGTCTGAGCTGTCGATTCTGAAAAGATGGAAGAAGACATAACATGACTTTGAGCATAAGCTTTAAGGGATTCTCAGAGACGAAAGGAATATGCTAGAGGTAATATTGATGTGCATAAAGCCACTCTGGCAAGGGAGCGATTGAGAGAATACTCTGTGAAAATGAGGAATGGAGAAGAATCCTTTTTTGGGGATGAGGGACAATGCGAAGCAGCCACACTGTCTACCCAGTCAATGGGGCTGATACCAGTAAGCAATGCTGGCTGCAAATAACCTATGACTTCATCTCAGTGCTCATTACTTTAAAGGAAAGTTATGTTACTAAGGACTCCAACATAACATAACATTACAACCTACATGCCTCCAATCATCCATACCTCCAATCATCCACTACGACCAAACTGGGAAAAAAAAACAAAAAACAATCAGCCTACAATGCATGTCTTCGGACTGGAAACCAGAGTACTTGGAAGAAACCAACAAAGAAAATGCAAACTCCATACCTACAGATGGGAGGCAAGATCTGAATGAGTCACCCTGAAGGACTGACCAAATGTCAAGAAAATAAATAGATCCAGAAAGAACCTGAAATATATGGTATGAAAAGAGAAGGAAAGATTTAAATTAGTCAAAAGAGGGTCTACCATAAGAAATGTTACCACGGTATAACTACCATTGTATTTTTGACAGTACCATGGTACTTATTTGCTGATATAATACATGTACCACACTATGGTACATACTTTGGTACAATGGTACTCCATGTCAAAAAATGTGTTTTTGCACCACAAAGGTAATTTATATAGTATGGTACCATTGTACAGTACAAACGCTGTGGCACAGTGGCTTGGTGGTTAGACTCTCACCTTCCACATCCAGGGTCTGGGTTCAATGTCCACATCAGGTCTGTGTGCATGCATTTTGCATGTTCTCTCCATGCTTGGTGGGTTTCCTCCGGGTCCTCTGGTTGCCTCCCACAGTCCAAAAACATGCAGATTAGGCTGACTGGCGTTACCAAATTGCCTGTAGTGTGTCAATGAGCGTGTGAGTATGTGTGTATGAATTGGCACCCAACAAAGCTGTTGGGTGCCAATTGCCTCATGCTTTTAGTCTCTTGGGATAGGCTCCAGGCCCCCAGCAACCCAGTACACGGGATAAAGAGGTATCGACAATGACGATAATTTAATGCCTGTCTGTACTACATCATACTGGTATTACTCTATGTACTACAAAAGAAACTGTGGTCGCCAGTAAGTACTCTGGTATTCACCATAGTATTGTTGTACACACTATGGTACCACCATGAAGTGCCTTTTTATCCATCCTGGTACCCTATGAAGTCATTTTTCTTTTTCATTTTTAGTAGAACATTTTCTTTTTTTAGACTTTTTCTATGAATTGCTTTATGACCCAAAGGTTTTAAATGTGTCTCTTGCAAGAAGACGAAGAATGTTTGAACATTTGGTTTTATTTTTCTCATCATTCCCCAGGGGCCTCCCGTGTGGCATACAATGGAAATGGCACTGTAACCAGTGAATTGAATGTATTTAATACTGTAGATAGATTATAGATTATGTCCTTACATGTACAGTAAATAAGTAATGAACACCACACAACAACAACAACAACCCCCATTCACTACAAAAATGTAAACTAAAACACCTATTGTCATATATTGTACTGTAACTAGCATTCAGAGAGCATTGAAGGAACCTGTTACTTCACGCAAGAGCTTCAGGAACTGTAAATATGGTCCACAGATGTGGCCACAGTACCCAGTCAGTGAATAAATTGAAACCATTTAAATGTTATACCAGTTCTTATGTTATACTTTGTACCTTAGAACCTTTGTAAAACTTCAGTTAAGGTAAATGTGGAATTATAAACCAAAATCAGCCTCATGGATACCTCAATAAACAAAACTTTTCAAGTGCATGCATCATCAAGCGTAAAATTCTGCAAACAATGTTTCTTATAATGCATTGCTTCTATATGCTTCTCGAATCAAAACTTGTGATGATTCATTTATGCCACAAATTCAGAATGCTCCCTCCAAAACTATGGAAAACAAGAGTGAAAGCATTCATTATCTTTAATTATTCATCTAATTTTTCTTTGAAGAGCAAGCATCGTGTTTATGCAACAATAACATTTTGATGAAGTTGTGAAGATAAAGGACAGCCTGATTGGCAAGGCTCTGTTTTAACAAAGCCGATGGGTAATCGCTTCACCCGGCACGGGGGTTCTGAGTGTCTCTCACTTTTAAACAGAATTAAATTCCAAGACACTGTATACTGTAAATATGCACAGCACATACTTTCCCACTAGTAGCATATACATATGGTATAAGAGTCAAGTGAGATAAGAAAGAGATGAAATCCAGTAGTGAATCCAATATGAAAGATTTACCAGGGTTCCAGGAAGTGCACCAAACAGAAATGTAAAAATCGATATGAGCGAGCTAGGTGATCTGCTATCGGGATCTACTTCCGTATGTGGAGCAATAAATAAACAGAAACTTTGTCCATAGTGCATCCGAAATATCATTCATTCTTATTCCATATTGCACATCCTGAGTAGAGTCACAGGCAGGGTGTGTGTGGATGAGCATGTGTGTGATTTTGCTTAATTATAGCATAATGTTTAATTCTACATCAGTGACACATTTTTATGTTCGTTGGCCTTAATTACTTTTAACACATTCAGCTCAGGGTCTAATTCCTTAAACATGAAATGTACCAGAAACTACAGTCTTTATTATCAAAGCAAAGCTCCTTCTTGCTTCTTGCAGAAACCCTTGCAAACAAAATCCTATTAAACCTGTCCTCCATACTGGTGTCCCGAGGCAACCCATTATGTGTTGCGCCATTTGTAATTTACTGTATTCCTTTAATATGAGTTCATTACATGTTTATGAAGTACCCCCAGTTAGGACATATTGGGGATGAGACTTAAGTGTAGTATAAGTATTATGAGCATTTGTATGGTCATACACTGATGTTGGACGAGAAGGCCTGGCTCACAGTTTCCACTCTAATTCATCCCAAAGTGTTCAGTTGTGTTGAGGTCAGGACTCTGTGCAGGCTTGTCAAGTTCTTCCTAATCCATGTCTTTATGGGCTTTGCTTTGTGCACTGGTGCGCAGTCATGTTGGAACAGGAAGGAGCCGTCCCTAAACTGTTCCCACAAAGTTGGGAGCATGAAATGCCCAAATGTCCAAAATGCCTTGGTTCCAGTGAAAGGAACTCCTAATGCTTCAGCATATCAAGGGGCAAAGCGCAACCCCACATCATAATGCCCACTCCGCCAAACCTTACACTTGGCACAATGCATTTGGACAAGGACCATTCTCACCACCACTGACTCTTTGACTCATACATTGAATTATCAGAGAAGCGTAATTAGTCACTCTAGAGAACATGTCTCCACTGCTCTAGAGTCCAGTGGCAGCTACTGTAGTGAAAATCACAACATGGGCTCAGGAATACTTCCAGAAAACATTGCTGGTGAACACAATCTACTGTGCCAGCTAAAACTCTCTAGGTCAAAAAAGATGCCATAAGATGCCATATCTAAACATGATCCAGAAACGTTTTCTCTGGGCCAAGGCTCATTTAAAATGGACTGTGGCACAGTGGAAAACTGTTCTGTGGTCAGACGAAGCAAAATTTATTTTTGGGAAACTGGGACGCCATGTCATCCGAACTAAAAAGGACAAGGACAACCCAAGTTATGATTAGCGCTCAGTTCAGAAACCTGCATCTCTGATGGTATGGGGTTGCATGAGTGTGTGTGGCACGGGCAGCTTACACATCTGGAAAAGCACCATCAATGCTGAAAGGTATATCTAAGTTCTAGAACAACATATGCTCCCATCCAGACATTGTCTCTTTCAGGGAAGACCTTGCATTTTCCAACATGACAATGCCAGACCACATACTGCATCAATTACAACATGGTGGACATGGCCTTGTCTCAACTTTTTTTGAGATGTGTTGATGTCATGAAATTTAAAATCAGCTTATTTCTCCCTTAAAATTCTACTTTTTCTCAGTAAAAACATTTGATATGTCATCTATGTTGTATTCTGAATAGAATATGGAATAATTCAAGAATATTGAATATATTCTTTATAATTAAATCTATTTCTACAGGAATGACTTCACAAACATGTTTAACACGTCTGAGTTAGCTATTGCTGTATGTTAATCAGTCTCATTTCCTCCAGCTAAGACAATTTCTGTGTGCTATATTAGATATGTCAAATACAATTATTGTTATTTAAAGAAATGGAAATCCACTTGTTTAATATACATTGTACTGTGCAAAAGTCTACAACTCCTCATTTATTCATATTTATTCAGACTTTCTTCTATTTCAAGTGTAGCCTTGAGGAACAATTCTCCAGGCTTCCTGAAGGATGAGAGGGGAAATGAAGTTGCTGCTAAGGTTGTTACATACAAACTACCGAATTTTTTTAAATGATATCTTTAGGCCGTGTTCACATTTGATGCATATAATCTACACACTGTTCTAGCACCTCCTAGGGGGGTGTAGGAAAACATAACATCTAGCCCTGTTACCTACCCCTACCCTCAGAAAGAGATTTGTCATAACCATGGCAAATCTTAAGATTTGCGCATGATACGTTTCTGTGCTACCTGGATCTGCGATGAAAGAAACTGAAAAATTAACAGGCCCCAATTTTTTCTTAATTTTTGCTGGCCCTTTCCATTTGGGGGACAGCTTTGCCATAATACCTTCATCAGCTTTAGATAAAGGTTGTGTCCGTACCCACACAACATCCCCTTCTTGAAAGTGCACTGACTTACGTTGTCAATCATAATATCGCTTCTGTTTGGCTTGGACATGTCTCATATTCTCTTTCACCAAAGTAATGAGTTCTTGATGTCTGTCAATGATGGGATATGCAGGGTTATCAGGGTCAGGCGGTTTATGAAGAGCCCTCTCCATTGGACCTTTAAACTTGCGTCCGAGAGCCACTTGAGCAGGTGTGAACCCCGTACACTCGTGCCAAGCAGTATTAACAGCGAACCGGAATTCAGCGATCCATCTGTCCCACAGTTTGTGAAGATCACCGACGTAAGAGGCAATCATTGTTTTCAAATTTTGATTGACAATCCTGGTCAGATTAGTTTGGCAATGGTAGACTATCGTAAGTTTTTGAACGACTCCCCACTGTTTACATACAAGGCCAAGGAGCTGAAAGGTGAATTGTGCACCACGATCTGAGACTAGGTAGGCTGGTGTTCCCCACCTGGTAAATATCTCCTCTACCAGAATTCGGACTATCTGAGGAGCCTTGGCCGATCTAAGAGGAAACATCTCCACCCATTTGGAATAATAATCCACAATCACAAGTAAATACTAATTTTGTTTGGTGCTCCTTGGAAAAAGTCCCATAAGATCGATGCCCATCATGTAACCAGGTTCAACAGTGGGAGTACATTGTAGAGGACCAGATAGTTTTGATAAAGATGGTTTGTATTTTTGACAGACATGGCATTCTTTACAGTGTTTCCACACGTCAGCTCTGATAGTAGGCCAATATACAGTATCCAGTAGTCTGTGCAAGGTCTTAAGCTTACCTAGGTGACCGCTGAGTGGATTGTCATGCGCATACTGAAGAAAAACTTGTCGCTGGCTGGATGGAATGACAAGCTGAAGTTTGTGTCCACTATGTCCATTTGGAACACTACGGAATAGGAGTCCATTTTCTGTTATATACTGTTTTCGAGCTGCATCTTGATGGTTTTGAGTTGCGGTTTTGGAGAATTCCTGTATTTCTGAGTCACCTCCTTGTGTAGTTCCACTGGCATAGAAAATGATGGTAGACAAGAAGTGGAAGCCTGAGCAACTGCGATGATGTTAGGTGACATGGCGGGACTGGTAACTCTGGATAATACATCAGGTACCACATTACTATGACCTTTTCTATATTTGACTGTGAAGTGGAACCCTTGCAGACGTATGGTCCACTGGACAAGACGTGATGGTTTTGGGTGCTGGAAAGGCCAAGTCAATGCTGCATGATCAGTTACTACTTCAAACGGCTGCCCTTCTAAATATGGCCTCCATTTCTCTACTGCCCACACTACTGCTAAGAACTCCTTCTCTGCTACGGAGTAGGTATCTTCAGCTCCTCTTAGTAGTCTAGATGCATAAGCAATTACATGTTCTCTTCCTTCAGTTTCTTGTGTAAGAACTGCTCCCAGTCCAACTTTACTGGCATCAGTTTGAAATCTGAATGATTGGTTGAAATCTGGGGACATCAGTACTGGAGCTTGTGTTAAGTCTTGTTTGATAAGGTCAAATGCTTGCTGACACCGATCCGTCCAAGTCCATGTCGAGTTTTTCTTTTTCAGAGCATGAAGTGGGGCAGCCTTTTCTGAGAATTTGGGGATAAATCGATGGTACCATCCAGCTAAACCCAAAAACTTTTGGACATCTTTGAGAGACTGTGGGATGGGAAAAGAACTAACCACTGACACTTTTGCAGGATCTGTTTTGATCCCTTCACTTGAAACAACATGGCCTAAGAACATGAGAGATTTCTAAATGAAATTACACTTTTTGAGGTTGAGTGTAAGACCTGCTTGGTAGAGACATTTGAAAACCTGAAGATGTTGAAGATGGTCTTGCTTATTCTTGGAGAAAACCACAACGTCATCGATGTAAACCATGCAACATTTAACTTTCAACTCCTGTAGACCATGTTCCATAAGTCTTAAAGAAAGATGCAGCTGCGTTTTTTAACCCAAAAGGAAGACATAGGAATTCATATAGCCCTGAAGATGTAGTAAAGGCTGTTTTTTGAATGCTGTCTGCCTCCATATCCAGTTGCCAATAACCACTCCTTAAATCAAGTGTGGTGAAAACAGTTGCCCCATGCAGTGATTCTAGGCTGTCCTCTATCTGTGGCATAGGATAGGCATCAAGGTATGTTTTGGCATTTAGCCCACGGTAGTCAACGCATAGTCTGTACTGCTACCACGTGTGCTACCCACGGAGAGCTAGATGGTTGAATGATTTTCTTTACTAGCAGCTCCTGAATTTGACCTTCAATGAAAATCTGCTTTTCAATGGAGATCTTGTATGCTTTCTTTATTACAGGTCGCTCATCTGTGGTAATGATACAATTTTTGACCACATCTGTATGTCCAATCTCCTGTTTCAAACAGAGGGCCAGATTAACATCAAATTTTCCAATTCTTGCTGCGTCTACGAGTCACTGTTTGCCTGTTCAGAGAGTTGACGTATAGACTGATAGACTTCATGACCCCAGGATGCTAAAGGTATAGCGAGGTAAAAATGCACAGAAGAATGAATGTCCTGATGAAGGAATGGAAAGGTGTCTGGTGTTTCAGTGCCTTCTGTCAAGGAAAAAGAATACAGAGCCTCATTAAAGTCCAAAATCATTCCAGATTTCAACAAAAAATCCATACCAAGAATGATGGGTACTGTCAGGTCAGAATCATTCATTATATACAATTTCAATTCGACTGGGCAACCCTGTACCTTACTCTTCCACACAACTTCCCTAACAGCAGTCTGTTGTTGCCCGTTGGCCAGGAAGAAAGCTTGACCTCCGCTGGGTAAGTATGTTTCTTGTCTACTTAACTTTTTCCACCATGACTTTCGAATTAGTGACAAGGTACTGCCAGTGTCTACCTTTGCAGTCAATTCTGTGTCTTGCATGTTATGGGAATGAGAAGACTTGTGATGTGGTGTTGTATATTATTTAGGCGAGTTTGAACAGCCCTAGTGTTAGCGGTGGCTATTCTCCGTTGCGGGTCATTACTTGAAGGATTTCTCTTTTTCTGCTCCTCCACATTAACTTGTGACCAGTATTACTTTGACTCACCAAAGTCTCTTTCTATCTGTGTCCCCACTCTTACAAGTTCTCCTATGTCTTTAATATTCCCCCGTAGCAAGCTACAGTAGCAAGCCTTGGATTACAGTTACGATTTCTCCCTCCGCCATTCCCTTTTTCCATCTCAAGCAAAGAGCTCGGTAGTGAAATGCAAAATCTCTAAAGCTTTCTCTTGCACCTTGTCTTCTCTCCATCAGCTTCCTCACTGCCACTTCTTCATAAGAAGCTTTCAGTACAGCTTTCAGTAAAGCTCAAATTAAAATTTCTAATTTTCAAATTCAAATTTTATTTGTCACATACACAGTCATACACAGTACGATATGCAGTGAAATGCTTATTTAAAGCTGTTAAAGAAGCCAAAATGTCATTATCCTTCAAAGGTCAAACAGCGAAATACTCCTCACATCGTTCAATAAATACGATGGGGTCTTCTTCTGGAATGTTGCTGAAACTGGGGAACTCAAGCTTGACTGGTGGGACATATGGATTTAGAGATGACTCTGGGGGACTGACTGGGAGAGTATTGGACTGAAGACTACAAGTTGGATTTTTCAGTGATGTGCAACCAAAATGGGTGTTCTTGGATTTTACTGGAGTAGATGTTGGTGTTTGCAGAGATTGAATTCTCAGTTCAAGTTGTTGGTCTCTTCTCTTTAAACAGTCTAACACAGATTGACCAAGATCTTGAATGAGCAGCTCTACCTGGTTCCTTACCCTATTACAACAACTTCTCTTCAGTGGCTTTGCGTTGAGCCTCAAAATCAATGAAGGTAACTTGTCCGCTCACCTGTTGACTGAGGCTGGTATCATCAGTGGGAATGTTAGGCGCGACTTCCGCATAGTCATCTGGTGGAGGTGGCAGGGGCAGGAACTGGTCTGTGTCTGTGTACTGAATGATGGAGATCCATAGTCTGGATCAGGTACGGGTTCATTCTCATCTAGAGCTTCCTGACTAGCCATGTTATTATATACTTAAACTGTATGTGTAATAAACACTGGGAAATCCAAAACTGGGTAAATTAAGTTGGTTAATTGGTTGGTTGCCCCTATAGAGCATGTAACCATATAAGATAATGAGGAGGGACCCACCATCTACCTAGAATTCTTTGGTAAGGTTTCCCAACAGTTACCACAAACAAAAAGACTCTAAATAGTTTTCTTAAACTTTTTTATGTTGATATATGGATTAATGCATCAACGATATTGAAAAAAAAAACAGTACAGAATAAACAAAATCAAAATTGGTTATGCATTCACAGGGTTCAGTGGTGTCGGTAAATTACTTGCGGTGATGTACAAACAATATGCTTAATGTCCAAAGCTTTGTCTTAAAGGTGTGACGAACGATGAACAAAAATAAAAAATGTTCTTCAAACATCCAAAAAAAAAAAACATAGGGCACGCAAGATCCCTTGAACAATGGTTTTCTTGACATCCCTTTAAACCAGCCACAAAATAGGATTTAAAGAGTCCATCTAAAAAAGAACAAAACCCTAGCATTAACTGAAAGCACACACTGTAATGTTAGGGAAGTGTATAAAAGAGGCGATACCAGCGTTCTCCGGTTCAGGAGCTTTATAATGGTATTAATGACAAAGCAAAACAATAACACGAACTCACTCAGCATACATCCAACAAACTCTCTGTCTCTCTGACACATACATTGTCACTCAGTCGTAACTACTCTACTATAAGCACGTAGGCTATTCAGTACGTTACTGTATATGTTCTAAACAACTATCATTACATCTCCCCTTTCTTTGAGTTTCAAAAATGTGTAAAACATAAATTTCAAATCACAATTCCAACAAATAGAATAACTAAACAAACAGTTGTTTCACAGGCTCTTCTTAATACAAACAACTTACAATGTAACTTGTGTACATAAATATACAGAAGACTACGTAGGGATTCCGGGTAGACTACCGGTCACCCACATAGACGCAGAGGATTATTCTGCCTCATTTAGCAATCTATGTATTAACTACAAAGTCTTTCAAGTTCGGCCTCCGAACAACTCTTCCTCTGGATGTAACAACATTTTCACGTTGCTCAGGAGCATGCTGCTCTGTGCTCTGAATTTGGACGCTCTGTGGCTCTTCTGTGTACATCAGTTCTTCACTTTCACTTGACTGTTGTTGGCGTGAAGCTGCATTGAAGAACTGTAGATGTTTCCTGTTCCTTCTTACATCTCCACCTTCTGTGCTAATTATGTAAGATCTCGGAGTAGTGTGTTTACAAACAACTATGGCAGTCTTTTCCAAGGCAATGAACTGGAACCATGACGGCTGTCATAGTAATGCCTGTATTTGGACTTTGCTTTACTGTCTGCCGCTCTCACTTTTGAGAAATCAGGCCACTCAGGCAGTAGCGTCTTTTCCAGGACTGGAACTGGCGTTCTCAGCTGACGTCCGAGCATCAGTTGTGCTATATCCTGTCGCTTGGATAGGTGTAACTCTGTATGCGAGTAGAGCTAAGAAAGGGTATCCTTGTCTGAGAATATGTTTTGCTGTCCTTACCGCTCTTTCAGCCTCTCCATTCGACTGAGGGAAATGCGGGCTTGAGGTGACATGATTAAACCCGTAAGCTAACGCAAACTCCTGAAATTGTTGACTAACAAACTGGGGGCCATTATCAGTCACCAGTATATCCGGACAACCCCATCTGGCGAACATGTTGCTCAACCTTAACTTCACTGACTTTCCTGACATGTCTGGAAGATACGCAACATCAATAAATCTGGAGAAATAGTCAACAACTACAAGGTAGTTTCTTTTGTCAACCTCACAAATATCAGCTGCAATTCTCTTCCACAGTTCATCTGGCAAGGGGGTAGTAATCAGGGGTTCTCGTTGCTGTGTAGGTTTGTTTGATTGACAAACTGTGCAGTTTTCTGTGAATAACTGAATCTCCTTTCTAATGCCAGGCCACCAAACACTTTGTTTTGCACGCTTCCTGCACTTGACAATACCCATGTGACCTTCATGAAGTTTCCTTTTGACCTCAGATCTCATACTGCTTGAAAGGACAATCCTATCGCCATAAGTTAAAAGATTGTGAAATACCGATAACTTATCTTTTACAGCATAATAAGGCTTGGCATGTTCAGGTATTTTTGAAGAATATTTTGGCCATCCTTGTCTCACGTACCTCACGTATCTCTTGCAATTTGTGATCAGCTTTTGTGTTTTCCACAACTTCAACCGTGAGTGTTACATTGGCCAGGCATCTGTAGTAGACTTCTCTAGAGCCTCTATGTCATCTGTGAGCTCCACCGATCCTAGTGTTGTTAAAGCCGAGTGCCTGCAACTGTCAGCAGCAACTAACAGCTTTCCTGGTACATACATACTCAGCTTTGGTGTTGAATCGCATCAGTCGAATCAAAAGTCGCTGACATCTCAGAGGAACCGTGTCCAGTTCCTTACTGTTAACGAGCGGAACCAATGGTTTGTGATATGTATGGATCATGAAACTATCCAGACCATACAGAAATTTGGAAAACTTTTCACATGCCCACACCACACTGAGGCATTCCTTTTCTATTTGCGCATATCTCATTTCTGCATCATTCAGGGTACAAGAACAATACGCTATGGGTCTCAAGCATCCATCGTGCTGTTGAAACAGAACTCCCCTTAATCCATAGCTGCTAGCATCTGCGCTAACTACGGTTAGTTTGTTCACGTCGAAAAACGAGAGAGCTGGGGCTTCGGACAAGAGTCCTTTGATTCTTATAAGAGCCTTTTCTTGTGCATGACTCCAAGTCTAAGCTGTTCCAGCTTTAAGAAGATCGTTAAGCGTTACATCAGCCAATCCAGGTAAGTAACGACCTAGATAGTGAACCATCCCCAAGATCCTCTTCACTTCAGTCACGTTCTGTGGGGGTTGAATATTCATTATAGCATCCACCTTTTCCTTATCAGGTCCTGAGAATCAATGACATGACCCAGAAATTGTATCTGTGTTTGTCTCAACAGACATTTGTCCTCATTGAGATTCAATCCAGCATCAGAAATCGTTTCCAAGATTCTCTTTAGTCGACGATCATGTACCTCTTGTGTCTCTCCATAGACAATAATGTCATCCATTTACACCGCCGTACCCTCGTGGTCTTTTAAAAGTTTATTCATCTCCCTTTGGAATATTTCTGGTGGACTAGAAATTCCAAAAGGTAATCTATGATAGAAAAATCTCCCAAAGGGTGTTATGAATGTGGTGAGTCTTTCCAGTGGAATTTGCCAAAACCCGCTCTCTGCATCCAACAGCGAGAACATTGTTGCACCAGACATATAGAATGTTGTCAAGAGTTGGTAGAATGTAGCGTTCACGTTCAACTGCTTGATTTAGACGCTTTAAGCCAACACATATCCTCACTTGTCCATTTTTCCGGGGCACTGGCACCATCGGAGCACACCATTGGATTTGTTCTGAAATTACACTAAGGTCTGCTCCAGTGTCAATTTTAAACTACATGCCATGGATCATTTGAGTCTTTCACTGTAATTGCACCAATGGAAAACGAATCTTCGTGTTCTTTGCGCACTATATTTACATCACCTACTTGAATAGTCCGACACACAACAGCATAATGGCCTCTCTTACCACACTTTCGACACTCTGCTCTTCTTGCAGGGCAGTTGACAGTCTTTGGGTGGTGTTTGCCACATCGTGTGCATTTCCCAGCTGCTGAGTCTTTGGAGTGAGTTTCTCTCCGGCTATTTGGATTATGTTTCAATGCCGTTTTCGGTCGAAAAGGTGTGCTGTACTTCTTATGTGCTACTTCATTCAGGGCCATAGCACCACTTTGTTCAGATACGTGACATTTTATCTGTTTTGACTGCCGTGCGTGTCTGCACGCTTTGTCCAGCGACAAGTCAGACATCATCTGCAAACTCTGGGACAGTTCTTTATCAATAACTCTTATCACTAGCCTGTCCCTTATATTGTCGCTTTTAGCTTCACCAAACGCGCACGTTTCTGCCAGTCCGTGCAAGCTCCGGATAAACTCCTCCACGCTTTGACCTTGCTTTTGCACGCGCTGGTGAAATCTTGCCCTCTCGTGTATGATGTTTACTTTCGGCACGAAATATTCATCCAGTTTCTCTAAAACTTTGTCATGCTTGTTCTCATCGCCCTCTGTTGCATGCACGAATGTGCTAACTATTTGTTCCGCCTCCTTCCCGAGAGAATATATAAGGGTACACACTTGCACTTCCTCCGACTCTTTATCCAACTTCGTGGCTATTCGGAATCTGTGGAAACGCCGCTTCCATTCAGACCATAGCTCGAGATGACTGTAGTCGACACTTTCGGGAGGGGAAAACTTTGCCATGTCGTCGCGTTGACTTCTGACACCATGTAATGTTAGGGAAGTGTATAAAAGACGCAATACCAGCGTTCTCCGGTTCAGGAGCTTTATTATGGTATTAATGACAAAGCAAAACAATAACACGAACTCACTCAGCATGCATCCAACGGACTCTCTGTCTCTCTGACACATACATTGTCACTCAGTCGTAACTACTCTACTATAAGCACCTAGGCTATTCAGTACGTTACCGTATATGTTCTAAACAACTATCATTACTCACACTTCCAATGATGCAAGTCAACAAAATAAACACAGATCAAATAAATCAAATATACAAAAAAAAGCACAAGGAGGAACACAACTTACATGACTGAACTGGAAACTACGTTTCTCAATCAGGACTCCTCATGAAATTTGTGGGGAACCTCAGGCACTACCATGCTTCCCTCTTCCAAACAAATCTCTTCTACCTCTGCTCTCTACCTGCTTAAATACATGATGTTTTAACCTTTTAGCACCCCCTAGGGGAATGTAGGAAAACGTAACCGCTAGCCCTGTTACATTGTATATATTTTTTATATAAGCGATTAGATTATCACAGTATGTGTCATAGAGATTAGAAATGTGGGCTCACAATTCCAGGGTTGAGTGTTTGATTCCCACCTCTGGTCTGCATGTGTGGAGTCTAACAGGGCTTAATTTTTTTTTTTATAAACATATAAACAAAATCTTTTTCGATTAGCTAAAATGAATTTTTTTTAAAAATGTAATTTCAGGTACATTACTAATCAGTAAAACCTGTTAGTACCCCTGGCTATGTCACTCACTCACTCATTATCTATATCACTTAATCCTGTATTCAGGGTCACGGGGGCCTGGAGCCTATCCCAGGAGACTTAGGGCACATGGCAGGATACAACCTGGCCAATCCATCGCAGGGACACAGACACACACATACACTCACTCATTCACACACTACGGGCAGTTTGGAAATGCCAATTAACCTAACCTACATGTCTTTGGACATGCACGGGGAGAACATGCAAACTCCATGCACATAGAGACAGGAATCGAGCCTGGCCGGGATTGAAGCCAGACCCTGGCGGTGCAGTGCTAACCACTACACCACCGTGCCGCCTCCCTGGCTATGTCTTTTAGATAATACATTTTACTGTCAAATCAGCTAACTATGACAAAGTCTTTTTTGTTTAAAAAAAAGGTCATGTCCAGGTTCTCAAACATACAGTACTGCACAAATAGCTTAGGAAAATTCAACACAAACTTGCCAATCAGTTTGTACTGTATTGTTGTAATGTGAATGACGTTTTCTGTGTCCTGGGTTTGTTTCTTTGCTTAATACCCTGTGGCCTTGATTATGCTGATCACATTGATATTTGGGTTGTATTTTCATCTGTTTCATCTGTTTGCAGTGATCAGCCATCGTAGTTATTAAAGCCCATAGTATTTTAGCCCTCATTTGTTTTGCTTTAAAAAAAAAACATATATAATGCTCAGCAGAGTGAGATGTTCTATTTTTTCAGCAAAACTTAGGCATTATGATCAACTAAATTTGAGTTCATATTAACCAACTATACACCCATGATTGAGCAAAACATTTTAAAATGGCTCCCACAGGCAAATAAAATAGCACAGATACACATGATCACATGTTTTTCTGGGTGTTTTGCTTGTTTCTGTGACCAAAAAAATATTAATAATATATAAGATTATTTAATATAATAATATATGAAAATATTTGCCAGTATTCTGTAGTGGCAAAATGCACTCGTTCTCAAAGTAATAATAACTTACGTTCTACCGGACATATCCGAAAACACAAATGCATAGTTTAAAGCCTTCCCATTAACACACAATGGCAAGACTTCCATATAAGCGTATTTATTTATTTATTTATTTATTTATTTTCACCATTGACTTACTGTATGCTGTGTTGCCAGCATGGATCTGTGCCACTTGGGTATTAAGAGTAAACCTTCTGCACATGGATGCTCACCTTGTGTTTCCATGTTACACACCTTCATCATTCATCATCACTACACTGTATCCTTTCAACAATTTATCCACTAATCTGTCTATGTTGTAACATGATGCTATTCAAGAAAATAAATATCAAAATAACAGAAGGTTCAGACCTGGACCACATGCCATAAGGCACCAGCAATAACTTCTCTGCCCCAAAATTTGACACCTACAATGGCTTTGACCGTAAGACATAGCTCATTTTTTTTCTTTTAGATCATTTAATCTGAACCAGCATCCTCTGGTTCTAAAAAAAATTAAGCCATAACATGCAGTTCCTTAAGTGAGCACTAGGGGCTCCAAAAGTGAGTCAATCCCCTTAGACGCCTATTTTAAATGTCCAACAGAACAGTACAATAAAAATAAATGTGAGCAGTCTATTACAAAAAATTGGTTTCGTTTCAACAACTACTGTAGATTTCCAAATTGTGGCAATTGCATGGGGTGAATTTTTATGTAACTCAAAAGTTAAAATAAAATGAATCCATAACACTATGCATAATAAGGGCATACGCTATCCCAGGACGGGTACACACCCTTGACAGTGGGTCTAACTGGGGTTGTCCAGAACTCCCTTGAAAGCACTCTTCAGAAAACCTATGGGTTATGTCACAGAGGGGTTCAATTCCAGTTATATATATATATATATATATATATACAGTCTATAGTTGGAAAAGGACAGAGAAATAGTTGCACTAAAAAAGAGGAAATCACCTCAACGTGTAACAACATCAATTCTCATACATTAAGAACATTTTTGTTTTCAATGTACTGCAAGCTCATGAGGCCATCAATGCTTTTAAATACATTTTCTGCCTTTGGATCCAGCATTTTTCAGGACACTTAAATCTGGATAATTTCAATATGTACCCATAACAGATTCCCTTTTGCCTTTAGCAAAAGCATTACTTTCCATCACACACACAAGAATGCAAGAATTTGCATGTTTCCCTTCAAGTATACTTTTCGAGCCAAACTTTTTCCCCCTAGCCGGCGGGACTAATTATTTCAACACACAAATGCATGTTCTCTCCACACATCGATGCATGTCCCGTCCATTCCACCCAGGCCTCTTAGCATAGCCGCGGACCATCTGATGAACAATGCGGGAGAAGGTACGTCTTCTAGAGTAGTGTTCGCCATGTCTCTGTGGTTAATTACTCAGAACAAACATTGAGAACACTTTCACAAAACCAGCTCCTCCTTCACCTCCTCTCTCTTCGCAGTTTGATAATAACACAGGCGGTGCTGAGCGCTCGTTAAAGTAGGGCATAATAATGAGAATTAATTAAGTTATACCAGGTGCTACAAACCAATGGAGAGCGAAAAGCAACGATAATGTTGACGAATGCCATAAACAAGGCTTGGTATGTACAACAATATGCATATATAATAATATAATATAATATAATATAATATAATATAATATAATATAATATAATATAATATAATATAATACATTTTCATGATAAGAAGATGACAACCACATTACTGTCGATACCCAAAACAGAGCTATAATGACGGCACTAATAAAACGGCTTGAAATGACCCCGCTGGAGATCTTGTTTTGAATAGCTGTCAGAGCGGACAAGGGCTTTTGAGGGTTTGTGAGTATGGGAACAACCCCAGGCTAACAGCAGTGTCACTGTGATATTAGAGCTGAAGGAAATAGCCGCAGAGGGGTTATCCTGCCAACCTGTCTCGATGTAGGTTGCTCGGAACGAAAGCGGCAGTCGAACACGGCCTTCAAATACATGTTGCGGAAGCTCTGATACCCTCTATGCCGCAGACATGCCAATTATAGCCGTACATTTGTCATGGTATTACGCGCATTAATGTGACTCTCACAAGCGAGAGACCACTTCGTGAATGCGCGCCGACTTGTGCGCTCATTTGAAGCCTCGCTCCGTGCAGGCCTTTTATTATTGAATTATTCATGACGCTGTAGGCAGTGAATAAACTGTGCATGCTGTAGACCTCATGAATAAACGAAAAGGTTAACACCCATAATCCACTCATGCATCATGCCTGACAGCTACATTTTTGCTTGTGTTGTATTTGACAAAGCAATCTTTTTTCCCCCTTCGCGTACATATTAGGACATTTCCGCACATTTAGCGCAAGATCCGTCTTACTGAAATGTCCAGGTTAGTTTTTTTTTTTTTTTTACTATTTTTGTTTTTCTGTGTTCAATCCATGGACATACGTACAAAGGAATACTATTAACAAAGACATAACATGTCTATTAGCAGACACAACATGAGTACTATTGAAATAAGACCAATGATTTGATCTTATTGTTCAAATTCAAATTTTATTCGTCACATGTACAGTCATACGATATGCATAGGACTATATATATGGACACACCTTCTCATTCAAAGAGTTTTCTATATTGTGTTCTTTATTGTGTTCTTTATTGTGTTCTTTAGCCCAAACGCGTCTCTTCTGCTTGTTGCCTGTCCTTAGCAGTGGTTTCCTAGCAGATATTCTACCATGAAGGCCTGATTCACACAGTCTCCTCTTAACAGTTGTTCTAGAGATGTGTCTGCTGCTAGAACTCTGTGTGGCATTGACCTGCTCTCTGATCTGAGCTGCTGTTAACCTGCGATTTCTGAGGCTGGTGACTCTGATGAACTTATCCTCCGCAGCAGAGGTGACTCTTGGTCTTCCTTTCCTGGGGCGGTTCCGCATGTGAGCCAGTTTCTTTGTAGTGCTTGATGGTTTTTGTGACTGCACTTGGGGACACTTTCAATTTTTTTCCAAATTTTTCGGACTGACTGACCTTCATTTCTTAAAGTAATGATGGCCACTCGTTTTTCTTTACTTAGCTGCTTTTTTCTTGCCATAATACAAATTCAACCTCTTTGAATGAAAAGGTGTGTCCAAACTTTTGGTCTGTACTGTATATAATTAGAAATAGAATATAGAGAAACATATCTATTGAAAATAAAACAAAAATATAAAAATATAAAGACTTAGCTACTGTATACAATATAGTAAATATTGAGCTATAGAAAACTATAAAAGATTGCGTGTGATTGTGCTAGATGTCAGTTTCGAGCAATTCTAGTTCAAGTTCAATTCAAGTTTTATTTGAATATATAATTGATGCTTTAAAAATTCATTAAAAAATACAATTGAAACTGCACCTAATGACCACTTTATTAGGAACACCTGTACCCTAGTTATTTCATTGGTAGCAGAGCAATGCATACAATCATGCATGAGTTCACGTCAAAAAGTATAATAGAGGAGAAAACTAATTGTAGATGCAATTACATGGTTTATATTTATTGGTTTATTTTTATTTTGTGTATACTTATTCGTTTATTCTTTTTTTTCTTTTCTTAAAAAAATCTTAAAACTCCACAGTCAGGAGCAATTGCATTTACTACTGTTGTACTTGTGCAGTCCAATGGTATCTATAACATGGTACAGGGTGCTACTATGGTACATACTTTGGTGCAATGGTACATATACTAAAGCATTGTACTGTACATGGTCCTATGATACTGCACCACGGTACACATACCAGGATATTGTCAAAATATATGTTATATATTATAGATTTTGTGTAAAATACAGACCAAAAGAAAAATAGATGAATATGAAGAAGAATATGACAAATAATTTCAAGCTCAGGCTTGCATGGATATTTGTAGCTGTTTTAACAGACATACTGTACACTTCTGTTGCCTAGAAACAGTTTGAGCGAGCCCCTACAGTATGTCTGTTTGAATATGGTCACTCTAACTTGTTTTGACTCCTCAAACTTACCAAAGGTCAAAAACATTATTTTCTACCTGTACCTTCATGGTTCTTTAAAATCCTTGAGGAAGTAAGCATGAATCAACCTCAAAGAGAGATCACTCATTACTGCCTCACTAGACATCTTGGCATTTTCACAAATAACTGACATTAATTAGATATAATCCCCCACTCCCACCAATCTTGCTGATGCTTTAATCCTATTACACTGTAATAAGCGATGGTTATATCACACAAGTTCCCCGGCTACTCGCTCAGCACTCAAGATCTTATCGTTGTTAGAGATGAAGATGAATAAGAAGGATGATTTTAAATAATCACTGCCAGATGAGCTTTTTATGCTGCAGGCCTTAAAAGCAACCCTTATTGATTGCTTGGCTGGCACGAAAGGATTACCACTGTGCTCTGAACCGCTAGCTAAACCTTTTTTTGTTTTGTGAGGTCAAGCGCTGGACAATTTGCCTATACAATACACTGCGATGCACTTTTTCTTTTCTTTTCTTCATAACCATGCTTTATTATACAACCATTCCACCATTATGTGCAATGAGCTGGAAAACCACCTACTGTACAGCACACATGGTGGAATGTTCTACTATACATTTTCCCAAAGGTGGCACGGTGGCTTAGTGGTTAGCACTGTCGCCTCGCACCTCCAGGATTCAGTTCGATTCCCACCTCTGGGTCTGTGTCCATTCACATTAGGCTAATTTGCTTTATCAAATTGCTCGTACTGTATAAAGTGACCATCAATTGTGTCTTTGTGTAGTCCCCGCCTCGTACCCTTGTAAGTTTCCTGGGATAGGCTCCAGGTCCCCCACCACAAATAAAGTGGTATGGACAATGAGTGAGCGAGTTACATTTACCCCTTTATTAAAATCATACATGGGGCGATCATAAAATTTATTATTGCTAAGAAAAAATAATGTAATGAAAACAAATGTTAGTTGTAGTCCTTCTCGACATGTCCTCCACCTAAGGCAATGCACTTCACCAAGCAATAGATGAACCAGTCTTTGAAGAAGCCTTCTTTTTGGCTCTTGAGGAATGTTTGACCTAAACTTCGTTGTCGTCAAACATCTGCCATGAAGTGGTTTCTTCAAGTGATGGAAGAAGAAGAAGTCACTGGGTTCAAGGTTGGAGAGTGGATGAGATTTCATTCATTTCATACCCCAAACCTCCGACGAGTTTCACTGTTCCGAATGGGTTGTCATGAAGAAGACGCACTAAATTTTCTCACCTGGGTGCACTTTAGTTTTGACCCTATAGTGGCATCGTGTGGAACTATACCATGGGTTTCGGAAACAAGAAGAAATGTTCATTAATGCACTAATTTCCGGAGACATCATTTGGACATAAATAAATAAATTTGACAAATATTTTTTTTCAAATTGTTTTTTCTTATGATGATACAGATTTTATGACCGCAGCTCATATTGTTGCCACTGGTTATTGACAGCTGACATTGGTTATTCTTAAGTCTCACTGCGGTTAACATGACCGTAGTCGTGTATTAGCCAACACAATACAGCCCTCTCCAGTTGGAATGAACCAAATTATGTAAAAAGAGAGCGGTGTCTGTGTGCACCATTCAGATTTTAAACGAGAATATACAGTAAATTAAATTTACACATATGCACATGTTATTAGAGTACATACACTAGAATGAAAAAAAAAAAAACTTCAAATTTCCTAGTGACAATTTTTCGTGTTTTTTTTTTCAAGTATAGTGAACTTTATGACTATTATGCTAAACGAAATGTCAATTAAAAATGTTGCATTCACGATACGCAGCCTATTAACTTGTTTTGCATTATATTTTAAGTTTAGTTCACTCAACTATTACACCATTATCTGCTTACTCTTGTTGGAGTCACAGTGGATCCGGTGCCTCACCAGGGAATTCTGTGTGAGGAGGAAACACGTTATTTTTACGATAAAAAAAAAAAAAAAAAAAAAACACACACAGAAACTTCAGACCTACTGTGAATCACCCAAGTGCACAACTGAAACCAGGAACCCTGAAGCTTTAAGCTAAGAACTCTGCTCACTGCACCATGACAAAGCAAGGACAGGAGTAGCAGAAATCCTTACAGATTATAACAACAAAGGAATTCATTGCCCAAACTGAAAAAAAAGGCTGCTTTCTCAGTTTGTATAGTCTTACAATGTGTTGCACTGCTCCCTCAAAACCTTAAGGTGCCAGGTTTAAAACGTAAATCATACCTAGGTGTATCTGTATACACTTACTGTAATATAAAGCTTTTTAATTGATACAGCTTTTAAAAGGTATTTCATTCATTCTTGTTACAAACAGTTTAAAATAATAATTCACTGCACTTCAATTAAAGCAACTGAAAGTCGCTTCAAGATTTTTAAAATGCTTTTAAAAAGTATTTATTTATTGTGCTAGGAAATGGCACGACTTTACACACATACAGCCTGTTTAAAACTGACTCCCTGCTCAAGGTGATCTTTCCATGCAGAAAGCCTAGGCAAGATTATAAAGATGATAAAAACTTTTATACATGTTGATTTTGATGGATTACATGTACACCAGCGGAAGATCCCATCGGGGTTTCTGGAACAGGAATCTGATGCTACAGAGGGCACCGCTGAGGGTCAGACACCAAACATGATCGCTCAATGTCAATGAAATCACATTTTTCTTTTGACTGAAGCTCTTGCTACAGTATATGAATTCATGCATTGCAATCGTTTGACATTATTGCATGATTAAATGATTACATGGGCGACATGATGGCTTAGCGGGTTGCATTGTCGCCTTGTACCACCAGGGTCTGGGTTTGATTCCCACCTCAGTGAGTTTGCATGTTTTGCCCATGCTTCGTGGTTTTCCTCCCACAGATTAGGCTAATGGGCATTCCCAACTTGCCTGTAGTGTAGTGAGTGTGTCTGTGTGTACCCTCTGTTGGATGGGCATCCTGTCCAGGGTGTACCCCACCATGTGGCCAAAGTTTCCTAGGATGGGCTCTAGGCTCCCCGTGACACTGTATACAGGATTAAGCGGTATAGATGATTATGAGTAGGTTATAAATTATTCCGTATACTGTATATATGCTTGTGAACTTACTAAAATGGGCAGTGGGTGTGTACATAAGTTATGATTTTTTCATTTTTATTTACAAATGTATAAAATTTGAAACAAAAAAGTCCAAACCTGATTTTTTTTTCTTCTTCTTTTGAATTTTTCCCCAAATTCACCTGTGGCAACATCTGTTGGATTTTCCCATGCTGCCGTAAACATGGTATATTAGGATAGGCTCTAAATGTTATTTCCTTTCACAAAACCCACATTCGTTTCACTTTTACTCACACTGATTAACAACCAGCTTTTGGCAAATCCTCTGGAGGCCTAGTGAATGTGACCTACACTTATGATACTAATTATGAAGCCATATGGCGCTAACCTAAAAACGGACATGTAATGGAATGTCTAATGGAAATTAAGAGAGCTTTCACATGCAGTATGTAATTACGAGTTAGTTTAAATCAAACATTGGTATGTTTACACCCGTGAGACAGTTCATCAAGGCATGGCAAACATACTCTGGTTTGCACCAGAACAACAATTGAGACAATTGAGAAAGACATGCAATACGTTTAAGTATACTGTAGTGTAACATAAAATATAAAATATTCAACAAACAACAAAACAAACAAATATATAAAATTTTGTTTGTTGTTTGTTGAATATTTTATAAACCCAAACGCGGAAGTTGTGCGAGTAGGCAGGATAACCACGCGTTTAGTCTAAGAACTCTCTTACGCAAAGAGCAAGGATCTACACAAATAAGCCCGCGTTCTAGCAACACACACTCAATCAAAGAAGCAACCCGAATCAGTGAGTACTCACAGAATAGTTGGCGAAGCATCGGCAAACGCATGGGCGAACTCAATGACTGAGCAATGTGAAGCGCCATTTTGTCTCCTTTTATGCTTCCTGGTTCGCGACCATCCTACTTCCGGGTCCTAGTGCCGGTCGTGTTACGAGTGTGCATGACAGTACAGACCAAAAGTTTGGACACACCTTCTCATTCAAAGAGGTTGAATTTGTATTATGGCAAGAAAAAAGCAGCTAAGTGAAGAGAAAAACGAGTGGCCATCATTATTTTAAGAAATGAAGGTCAGTCAGTCCGAAAATTTGGGAAAAAAATTGAAAGTGTCCCCAAGTGCAGTCACAAAGCTCTACAAAGAAACCGGCTCACATGCGGAGAATATCTGCTAGGAAACCACTGCTAAGGACAGGCAACAAGTAGAAGAGACTTGTTTGGGCTAAAGAACACAATAAAGAAAAGGTGTGTCCAAACTATATATATATATATATACACAGTATAGAAATGGGACTTATGATGAAATTTCTCATCATTCTAGGCATTGACATTTACAAAAGACTTGGCGTCCACTGCAGTCTTCATATTAACATTCCGCGAATTGAATGTCTGATCCTTGAAAAAATTAAGGAACAGAAGCATCTGTCTCTGGCACGTAGTCACCAACACCAATTGCATGTTACAAGAACTCAGAAACAGTCTTTATATCGCTCCAAGCCATTTAGGAGTTCCTGCAAGGCCGGCATTCCAGACATAATGCACGCAGTCCAATCATGGCTTCGGCATACTGAGAAAATTTTCTATCTTGATGTTATCCAAGCGCTAGGGGATTGTATAGAAGAATAAAGGGAGTTTTTACTCTCATAACTGTGTTCTGTTGTTCTGCAAAATCAATAGTCTGGGTTTGACTTGAATGCCCCTAGTACTGTATACTGTACAAAGCTCTTAACTTTTTTAGGCAGTCTTTCTAAAGATTACTTCTAAATGTTGCTTTAAATGAATTTTGTATATCGCATTAATCTATAAACATTAATGAATATGGCAATCTCCCTGATGTCAAAAAGGCAAGCGTTTTCATTATGCGCCTACGTTTACAAGCGTCTGTACCTGAAATGACTGCACAGCCTCCTAATTGCAGATATCGGGTTTCTGTATTGATTTCAGAGGTTCACTCTTCTCAGATCAATTCGCACTTCTACAATGGTGTCTTCATTAGAAGAAAACTTCTAGTGAAACTGTCTCCCAGCCGAGTCGGGTGTAATATATGGAATAAAAAACAGAAAGCTTTTTATTTATTTATTTATTTATTTATTCTTGTTACTCTTTCTCCATTTCATCATCAACTCCAATGTATTCTGCCCTCCCACCCACTCTTGTTCATTGTCCTCTGGTTCGTATATCCATCTTGTCCTTATTTACGCTTTGCCTCCATTCCCATCTCCAAGTTAGATGTGCATTTATTTTCTCACTGCTACAGCTAACCAGAGCATGAGATTTATTACTCCTTTGATAGTCCCTGTCATCACAGGAAGCCTAAGTCCCTCCCATCTCCAAGTATTCATTAAGGGAATGTGAAACCTCTCACGCATGGAAAGCATAAATGAGTTTATGGGCGTCCAGAAATTCTCCATACATACAGGAAATAAGCACATGATATATACTTTCTCTCTTGTAATGTATTGCTATATGTTATATATTATGATAATATTATGCTATACATCATATATTGAAAATGCCAATTAGCCTAATCTGCATGTCTTTGAACTGTGGGAGGAGATTGGATTACTCAGAGGAAACCCTACAATCATATGCAATAGATGCAAAGATGCATATCATAAATGCAAAGTAACATAACCTAAATATATTTTACAAGAAGATTACTGTACAAATAGACATAGAGAGACAGGAAAAATCTTGTCAATTTATTTTATTACCTTTACTTTATTACTTCTATTACAGAGTCACCGCCATACGCACCACACACAAACACACCTCCGCAAAATAGATAGCTTATATTTTAATTGTCAGTAACTTGATACTGATAGACATCAATGTGTTTACCTGCTTTAAGGCTTTCTTTGTCCTTCCCTTCACATGAGGCATTTTCTGTTTTTCTTCTGTCTCGCCAGTCGTTCCTGTCCATCAATCAGGCATAATATTTTGAAAGGGAAGCAAACAACGCTAGTGCGTCTCTGACACTGCAGGTAATGGAGAAGTGACGGGGGATGAGGGCTGACTTTATGTGCCAGTTTCACTAGCATGAATGGGAAAGAAAATATAGCACCTTGTCTTCCTGCTCTAATGAGATCACATGTCACCACCAATAATGGATCCTCCTTGTGAAACTTTAGTGAGTAATGCCAGAAATGTCGACAGATTTTCCTCTAGTGAATTAAAATGTATTGTCATATTTCAGACACAGTCTAATACGTTTTTGATATATAAGGAGTTATGAACTAGGGATATTTTAATCATTATAGATTCTTTTTATTACTTTGTTCATGCACCCTTTCTCATGGGAATGCCATTTGTAAGCCAATTCGACGACTGTTAATGTTCAAATTAAATATGTGACAACAGGCTTTTTTTTCTTTACAAAGGAGGTTACTGTAATAGAATTAGCACTGATATTTAGAGACAGATGAATAAAAGAGCAAAATAACTGCCGGAATCATAGTAACTTACTTTGCTCCTGCACTTAAGTACAGTGGAACCTCTGATTGCGAGTAATGCAGTTTGCAAGTGTTCCACAAGACGAGCACAGATTTGTAATAAATTTTGACTTGAAAAACGAGCAAATTTTGGATTATGAGTACCGAGTATCATGTATCACGCATGCGCTTCTTGTTTTGATACCAAGCATCACATGATCACAACTGAGGCAATGGTTTTTCTCTTTCTTGCACTGCAGAATTATGGGTAATCGTCTCCCCTGCTGGGTCTCTTACTGGTATAATCAGCATTTCAGCATGTCATTAGTCCTATGTCCTGTTTTTACTTTATATATTGTATTAATTATTTTTATGTATTTATTTTTTTGCGCAATGGAATTAATAATTAGAGTTTTCATTATTTCTTAAGGGAAAATTTTTATTTGGTCTACGAGTGTTTTGGAATATGAGGCTACTACCAGAATGAATTATGCTCGTAAGGTTCCTCTGTATATAATATTTTGCTTTATCAGTGGATGATTTTTACAAATATCTGTACTTTCTACTTTACTACCTTTCTGCATAATTCTACTTACTGTGTTGCCAAAGTTGTGTGTAATATTTTAAGCAGCAGTATCACCACCTGCTGGCTATTTTACATAATCTGCCTTCCCTAATCACGTAGTAGGTGTTTAAAATCAGAAGCAAGGGATGGAGGGAGATAAGGGATAGGAAGACAGAGAGAGAAAGTGTGAAGTTTGTGTGTGTGTGTGTGTGTGTGTGAGAAAGAGAGAGAGAGAGAGAGAGAGAGACTCTTTTACTATGACTTTACTCTAATACAAGCTCAGTACACTTGATTCTTAAGTACATTTTAAAGCAAGTGTAATTGTAAAAGGAGGACCTTTACTTAAGCAAAAGGATTGAGGATTACATAAATATTGGAAATTGGAAAAGTTGCTGCTTAAGTTTTTATAATAGCAATTTGCATATACTCCAGAATGTTATGAAGAGTGATCAGATGAATTGCATAGTCCATCTTTGCCATGAAAATTTACTTAATCCCGAAAAAAAAAAAAAAACTTTTCACTTTGCTGTCATTAAAGGACCTGCTGAGATCATTTCAGTAATCGTCTTGTCAACTAAGATGAGAATGTTGACGAGCACAAGGTTCGAGATCATTATGTCAGGCTGATTGGGTTAGAATGGCAGACTTGACATGTTAAAAGGAGGGTGATGCTTGAAATCATTATTTTTTCATTGTTAACCATAGTGACCTGCAAAGAAACGCATGCAGCCATCATTGAATTGAATAAAAATGGCTTCACAGGCAAGGATATTGTGGCTACTAAGATTGCACCTAAATCAACAATTTATAGGATCATCAAGAACTTCAAGGAAAGAGGTTCAATTCTTGTTAAGAAGGCTTCAGGGCGTCCAAGAAAGTCCAGCAAGCGCCAGGATCGTCTCCTAAAGAGGATTCAGCTGCGGGATCGGAGTGCCACCAGTGCAGAACTTGCTCAGGAATGGCAGCAGGCAGGTGTTAGCGCATCTGCACGCACAGTGAGGCGAATACTTTTGGAAGATGGCCTGGTGTCAAGAAGGGCAGCAAAGAAGCCACTTCTCTCCAAAAAAAACATCAGGGACAGATTGATCTGTATGGCAAATTGATCTGTACGGCGATCTGTATTGAAAGTATGGGGAATGGACTGCTGAGGTCTGGGGCAAAGTCATATTCTCAGATGAAGCCTCTTTCCGATTGTTTGGGGCATCTGGAAAAAGGCTTGTCCGGAGAAGACAAGTTGAGCACTACCAACAGTCCTGTGTCATGCCAACAGTAAAGCATCCTGAGACCATTCATGTGTGGGGTTGCTTCTCATTCAAGGGAGTGGGCTCACTCACAATTTTGCCCAAAAACACAGCCATGAATAAAGAATGGTACCAAAACACCCTCCAACAGCAACTTCTTCCAACAATCCAACAACAGTTTGGTGAAGAACAATGCATTTTCCAGCACGATGGAGCACTGTGCCATAAGGCAAAAGTGATAAGGATTTGGCCCAGAAGTTGATTGAGAGCATGGCCAGTCGTATTGCAGAGGTCCTGAAAAAGAAGGGCCAACACTGCAAATATTGAATCTTTGCATAAATGTCATGTAATTGTCGATAAAAGCCTTTGAAACGTATGAAGTGCTTGTAATTATATTTCAGTACATCACAGAAACAACTGAAACAAAGATCTATAAGCAGTTTAGCAGCAAACTTTGTGAAAACTAATATTTGTGTCATTCTCAAAACTTTTGGCCACCTCTGTCCAGGATTCAGTTTTGCAAATATTTGCATATATTAAAAAATATCTGTTTGTTTGAAAAACAAATGAAGATCAGCCATTCTTGAACAGTTATTGCAAGAACAGCATTGTCAAGTGCATTTGCAAACCCCATCAAAAGGCTTTCATGATGACCTTCCCAGGAAAACAAGACCAAAACTTACCTCTGCTGCAGATGAGAAGTTCATTAAGAGCTACCCATTACGTCTGAAATCACCAATTAACAACCAGCACCTCAGATTATCAAGACTTTACAGAGCACAAGTAGCAGATATATCTCAATATCAACTGTTCAAAGGAGGTGATTGAATGTTTTGGATGCCTTCAGAATTTGATCTAACATTGCCAACCAAACTTGTGGAGTCTACACAGTTCCAGTACAGGCTGTCATTAAAGCAAACGAAAGCTATACTCTGTTCTGTTTTTCATAAAAAATATTATTTGAAGTGACAAATATGGCGTAATATTGGAAAATAATTCTGAACAGAAACAGACTTATGGACCTGATGGAGATTCTATGAAGAGCAAATCTAATAATAATAATAATTATTTTTATTATAGCACAGTTGCATGGATGGTTGGATGGATGGATAGATGTTTTACTACAACAACCTGAAAAGCAACCTCATTTCCTCTCTTGTCTGTTCCAAATTGACAACCTACTAATCACAGGGTGATCATCTGTCTTAAGTTAGAATATATTTTATGCTCGAATGACTCATACTCTAGGTCACTGGGCGGCTTAACAAAAATAAATAACTAATGAAATGAAATAAAATAAAATACATTATTTGTCTGAAACTGGTCAGGTATAGGGACTGAACTGAAAATGAGAACCAAAAATGTCCATCAGGATCCTGGAGAACTATTCTTTCAGACTACATAAAAAATACAGTACAAGAAAGTCTGGCTAACAAAGTAATGCATGGTTGCTTATGACTTTTGCTCAGTACTGTATATAGAAATGAAATGTATACAGTGTTAGATTTTGATGAGGTGTAGCAGTGAGAACAGAAAAAATATGAAAGTGTTGGTATGGAAATGGTAGATAAGGCAGTTACAACTATTCAACTTCAACTATTGTTCAGTGAGCTTACCCTTAAACTGGCTCATGCAAAATTGTGGTCCAGCAACAGTAATGTGTTACTACTACTGATGGTAGAAATGATCACTGCTTTCTACAGCAGGGCTGAATGAATCTTCTACTTATGAAGATACACTGTAGCTCATGGAGGGATTGTTTTTTTTTTTTTTTGTCCCCAGAATGTCTGTTTATTTATTGACTTTATTGTCCATCAAGTAACTCAAATCCAGGTAAGTCTTTTTCTTTTTTTTTGTCTCTTGAGGTTCAGATTCTGTCTCACCACCATTCTGCTAGGTGGTTACAACAGCCTTGATGCAAATCTGAAAGGACATGAACTTCCTCAAAAACAAGTATTCACTATTCTGCACGCAGTCTCTTAGTAGACCTTCAAGTCTAGGTTGGTTTTCCTCACTGCTCCATGAAGTAGTTTCCCAGGCACCTGTCCTCCTCTCCCTGTCCATCCCTGATGCGCATGACCACTAAAGAGTCATCAGTAAATTTCTGATACGCTTTTACTGTGTAAAGTTGAAGGGGAGATCATGGTTCCCTGTGGAGCTCCAGTGCTGCCCAGCAGGCACACAGACAGGCAGGTTTCCAATTTCACAACCTGGGGTCTGTCCGACAAGTAACTATTGACCCAGGAGAGCATTGACATGCCTGCAATTCTTTACATCTTCTCTCTTAGCAGGAGCAGATGCTGTTAAATAGGCGTCTGAAATCAGTGCAGGTTGTGGTGGGACTTAATGGTCATTAAAACATTCTTATATAATAATAATAATAATAATAATAATAATAATAATAATACCCATCTCTGGTATAATCCTGGCTCATATCCAGTTTTTTTCTGGTGAAAATGAATGTGTCTCTCACGTGTGCGCTTTGTGTCCTAATGCTGCTTTACTATTCTACAAAGTCAAACTGAAACTTTTTATTTTGCAAAATAACTGAGTAAAAAAGAGTAAAAACTACAATTACTTTTCTATATAATCCTCCGCTACACTAATAAACATATTCCAGCATTTCACTTGTGCTTGGATACTATTTATTTTTTCATTATGTCAGACTTCCTGATAGGACTTCCTGCTTCATGTCTGAAACATTGGCCTCCCAGGAACTCCTTTAATGGCCCAAATATGGTGGAAATGACTTAGGGCGAGGTCAGGACTGTACGGCAAAAGTGGAAATAACTCTTTGCTGCACTGTACAGTTTACAGTGTAGCATACCCCGGACTACTTTAATAATGTCCCCAAAACAATACATTTAAATATTTTGAACTCTGTCTCTGAGTCATAAGACAGACACTTACTTGATTAAATTTGACAATCTAATCTCCTTCTGGAAAATTATTACAATTCATTTTTAAAACCCGACTTGACTTTCCTGCTTGCTAACTAGGTGCAGTAATAACATGATTGCCTTGCACACCCTCGGTACAGATGTACACTGCATGGTGCGACCGTCATTTAATATTCAGCCAGGGAAAAACATGATAAAAGTGTCTCGCTTTACATAATCACTCAAGCAAGATTAAAAAGTAATCCTCATTAAAACTACTCTTACAAGTACAATTTATTTCTTTTACAAAGCCGCCACCCCTGTTTGCAGGAAATTGCAGGCCGAGACGCTCGCCTCATTTAGAACACAAATGCCAACAGGATCTTGGCTTTTCAGCACCAATTTCCCTGACTTACATTCTTGCGCCTCGCTGTTTTTCCTAACAGCGCTCATCTTTTTGACCTAATAGCAAGTGATGTTTTTATGTTTTCACTTTCATCTATGCATGCATATATAGATACACACACATGCATGTATATTTCAGTAGGTCTACAGGTCCTACATCATTTTAATGGAACTGAAAAAATGTGGTGGGGCCATGAACAAAGCAAACAGACCATCATTTAAGTGGATGACAGAATTTTTTAATTGTCAAGAGCAATTTTGTTTGGTTGCAAAAAAACAATATGGAATTTTCATGCAAGCTGGCTTATGAGACAAGATGTCGATATACATACATATATATATACTAGCTGGGGATTATATAGAGAAATAAAAATATATTATAAAGAAATATATACTGTATACAGTATGTCACAAAAGTGAGTACACCCCTTACATCTCTGCAAATATTTAGTTACATCTTTTCATAGGACAACACTGCATAAATGACTCTTTGACACAGTGAAAAGTAGTCAGTGTAAAGTTTGTATGGCAGTGTAAATTGATTGTCCCCTGAACCCCTGGCAACAAAATGAGTACAAATTGAGCACACTTAGTCATTTTCCTCCCCTTTGTCATGTGACTCATTAGTGTTACACTGTCTCAGGTGTCACCAGACAGCAGGTGAGTTAAATTTGGTATAAAAGCTCTTCCACTCTCTCAACCTGGCCACTGAAAGTTCAACATGGCACCTCATGAAACATCTCTCGGAAGACCTGAAAAAACGAATTGTTGCTTTACATAAAGATGGCCTAGGCTATAAGAAGAGAGCCAACACTCTGCAACTGTGCTGCAGCACAATGGCCAAGACCATCCAGCGCTTCTCAGAACAGGCCTCGCCATGGTTGGCCAATCAAGCTGAGTGCACGTTCTCGGCGTCAGATCCAAAGATTGGCTTTGGAAAACAGACGGATGAGTGCGTCCAGCATTGCTGCAGAGATTGAAGGGATGGGAGGTCAGCCTGTCAGTGTTTAGACCGTACGCCGCACACTGCATCAAATTGCTCTGCATGGTTTTTCAGCTTTTTCAGCATGGTTGTCGTCCTAGAAGGAAGCCTCTTCTAAAGATGATGCACAAGAAAGCTCGCAAACAATTTGCTGCAGACGTGCAAACTAAGGACCAGGATAACTGGAACCATGTCCTGTGTTCTGATGAGACCAAGATAAACCTATTTGGTTCAGATGGTGTCAAGCGTGTGTGGTGACAACCAGGTGAGGAGTACAAAGACAAGTGTGTCTTGCCTACCGTCAAACATGTTGGTGGGAGTGTCATGATCTGGGGCTGCATGAGTGCTCCTGGCATTGGGGAGCTACAGTTCATTGGGGGAAACATGAATTCTGACATGTACAGTACTGTGACATACTGAAGCAGAGCATGATCCCCTCCCTCCAGAAACTCGGCCGCAGAGCAGCGTTCCAGCATGATAATGACCCCAAACACACCTCCAAGATGACCACTGGCTTGCTAAAGAGGCTGAGGGTAAAGGTGATGGACTGGCCAAGCATGTCTCCAGACCTAAACCCCATAGAACACCTCTGGGGAATCCTGAAAGGGAAGGTGGAGGAGCACAAGGTGTCAAATGTCTGTACATTTCCCACAGACAGACTGTTTTGCTGCAGCTAAAAGTCTCATCACTGTACTGTAAATGTCAAAATCTTCATTTACCAGAAATTTTATCACCAGTCCCAGTCATGCCTTTGGTCACTTTGGTCCATGCAAAGGAATCCACATTTTGTCTTTACTGTACATCACTGCATCGATGACAATACCGTCAGGACTGTGTACTGTACAATATGTGCATGTGTGAGAAGAGGTTTTACACATGAGTAAACAGCAATATGGTGTAAGTTAATGCAATATGGTGGCTTGCTAGTCATTTAGTTCTGGTAACTGCTTGCTCAGCATCTCAAAAAGATAATATGTATTTTATTCAAGAGACTCCCAGCTTCTTATTTCACACAACAACATGATTTAAACTCTGACTCTAAATATCAGCCACTGTACCCTGACCTGAGCTTTTCGCAAAGATAAGCAGTAAACTACTCCGTCAGAACATTTGTTTAGACACAGTACACTTTTATCTGTCACACTTTGGTGACTGCAGTTCAGTTCTTATAATTTCATTGCCATATTGAGCTATTTTTCTTAATCCTGACGTTAAGGTCTGCTGGTGATGTGTTACAGCAATCTGTAGTTTCATTTTCTGACTTATATAAACAGTCATGGTTTTAGGATAAAGGAAATACAGTGCAGCGCTTTTTTTAAATAACCATTTACAAAGATAAAATTCTTGGCTGGCATCAGGAAAGGAAAAAAGTGCTGAAATTACTGGAATTGGGTTAAGAGCTATGCAATGTACGGACAAAACCTTATGTACGGACTAATGTACGGACAAAACCTTTCTTTTAAAGTATATATCCTATCCTGAACAGGGAACGTCAGTCATCTTGATTTCCAAGAATAAACAAAAATATCTCTTAAGCACTATTCGGACGGGACTAGTTTTACTGGGGGACGTTAGAGAAATTTCAGTTTCACAGAGGTACTTTGTGGTTTTAATCCCGTCCGAATCTGCCATGTCTGTCTTTTTCTCACACGACCTTTTGTAAAAATTCCAGAGCAAATCACCTACTGTTTTTCAGCAAACCCGGCGGTCCTCTGAGAAATCTAATCTCGTCCGAATGCAAATGTCTGTGTTTGCTGAAAATGTATTTTTCCGAAACGCGTTTTCTTGTGTTTTTTGGTCAGCGTGAACTACCGTACAATCTCTAGCGCACCGGTATTCGAGTTTCTGCTTTCTACGCACCAGTAGAAATCCTCATCCTCAACACGTGGTCTTGTGCAACGCCCACATGTAAAACACAGACACGCCCACCTCCGTAATAAACACGGAGATGTTAGTCCCGTCCGAATCCATACATGAAATGACAGACGTCGGCTGAAAAAAATTCAAACTCGAACATCCCCCAGTAAAACTAGTCCCGTCCGAATAGTGCTTTAGGAAAAGTCTTGAAAGGATTTTACTGAAATGGTTAAAAAAAAAAAAACAGTGCTGTGATTTATCCTGTCAAATTTTTACAATGCAACTTCAAAAGCGTTTCATGATTTTGATTTTTTCAATTACAATTCTTCCATGAGGATGACGGTTCAGAACTATCCTTCCAAGTATTAATAGGATATTGGACTTTCTTTTTTTTTTTTTTTTTTTACTTAATTCAAGTCAATTTTCATAGTCCGAAGCCCGCCAATAGTTTCTAAAACAGAGACTTCATTTTTCCATTTTAAATAATGTTATAAATAATGTCAAATGAGGGAACCTGAATGGAAAGCATGACCAACTTGTATCAGATGCTCTCAACAGGCATTTGCTGCATCGAGTCACAAACTTTAGACCTGACATTTTACACACATTGAGTACAAAAACATTATCTTGAAAGGGCAAAATTACCTTTAAATGGTCCACTTCAGGCAAGACTGAAAGACAAATGGACTCTAGTCATTTAGCTTTCAGATTGCTTTATACTTCAGGAAATGCTAAACACGGTTCTTTTAAAGCTTTCTTCATTCACCATCTGTGAAGGTAATGACTGAGACCACATGCTACAACTTTAATAAAAATCGTCATCCCTATAAATACTTTATTTTCTATCTACTTTGAGATATGACTGATTTCCCCACATAACTCCATCTATGCCACTATAGTCTAAATCAGTGCAGCTTTCCTTATTTCCATTTACGTCATTTGACCAGATTGTTTTTAGAATATATCTGACCACTGTTGACTGTAAATTATTTTTACTGTACATAACTTTTATTTATTTATTTAATATTAAAAGTGTAAATGTCATGTTGTCCCGGTTACTGTGAACCAACACAATTTTGCTTGCATACAATATGAAATTCTCAACACAGACGTGTCAAAGAAATTGTCATTCTTGTTGTTCATTCTAAAAGTTGCAAGGTTAACTAAATATAATTGGTTTGTTCTTATCTCTTATTTATCAGTGCTGACATCAAAATGATACCACTCTGATTAAAGTATGCCTGCTCTGTAGGTTTTAGGTTTTGTTAATTAACAACAATTATAAACTATAAACTATAAAACTGCAGGAATAACTGGGAACATACAGTTTTATGCAAAAGTTTAGGCGCCCCTTGATAAATAACAGATTTTGGTGATTTTTTAATTGAAATGATATTAACACTGTCTCTCTTGGAAATGGAAAAAATGCACAATATTTTCAGCAAACATTGGTGCATAGTTACTTTTTATGTCATAAATTGAACAAAAATAAAAAAAAATTATTGTGGCACTGTGCATAATTTTGGGCACCCTACTGTACATAATCAGTCCTTAGTAACACCTCCTCTGGCCGATATCACAGCCTGCAAATGCTTTTTATAGCCAGCTAAAAGTCTTTAGATTCTTGTACTTGGGATTTTCTCCCAGTCTTCCTTGCAAAAGGCTTCTAGTTCTATAATATTCTTTGGTCGTCTTGCATGCACAGCTCTTTTAAGATCTACCCCCAAATTTTCCAATGATGTTTGGACTGTGATGGCCATTCCAACACCTTCAGCTTGCGTCTCTTGAGGAATTCCATTAGGATCATTTGTCCTGTTGTAGAAGCTATCCTTTTTTGTGTGCACAAGGTTTAAAGAGTCAAAGTATTTGTAAAGCTTTGAAATGGGTATTTATTAATGACAGCTGTTGCCATGCATCAGATCTAATGTGCTGATTAAGGTCTGAAACCTTGTAAAAGAATCGGAGACTCTGGAACTCTTAGGGTGCACAAACTTTTGCCCAGTGCCATAATAATGTTTTTTATTTTTGTTCAATTTATGGCATAAGAAGTAACTATGTATTAATGTTTGCTAAAAATATTTTTCCATTACCAAGAGAGATTGTGTTAACATCTTTTCAATTAAAAAAACACCAAAATCTGTTATTTATCAACGAGTGCCTAAACATTTGCATAAGACTGTATGTTGATCAGACACCAACACTGAGTGGGCATCCAAGTCTCATCTATGCCTGGTAGGACTAAAGACTAGCCCATCCAGTCTGATCCTAATGAAAAGCCAAGGTAGTGGAATTTTTTGTAAAAAGTCAATGCTTTCCATGACCGAAAGATATTAAAACACTCAGTACATCACAATCAAAAAAAATTTTGGAAGGTTATATGAAATTTTACTGTGTATGAATCAACATGATCAGATTGTCCCTGTTAAGCTAACTGAGGGCTGAGGGCGACTGTGGCAAGGAAAAACTCCCTGAGATGGCAATAGGAAGTAACCTTGAGAGGAACCAGACTCAACAGGGAACCCGTCATCATCTGGGTGATAACAGATAGCAGGGATTGATCTGCATCATATTGTGTGTGATTTACAGAGGCCCAGCCTGTAATCCACATCACCCAAAGGATCTCCCGCTAATTTCCCAGTGCCAAGAACAACAGCAAACGCCAGAGATCTTGTGGAGTCAGCACAAGACTATTGTGGATTTAATGATTTTCACTATATTGGACTTAATTCTTTGGATCTTAATGTTATAGCTGATCAGAATACTCACACACACACTCACTCACTCACTCGTCATCTCTACCACTTTATCCTGTATACAGGGTCGTGGTGGGCCTGGAGCCAATCCCAGGAGACTTAGGGCACACCCTGGATGGGGTGGCAATCCATCGCAGGGCACATGCAAGCCTAATCTGCATGTCTCTGGACTATGGGAGAAAACCCACCAAGCGCAGGGAGAACATGCAAACCCCACGCACTCAGACTCGAGGCGGGAATCGAGCCAGGATCCTGGAGGTGCAAGGCGACAGTGCTAACCACTGTGATCTAAGTACATGGATGATTAAAGATATGAGATGTTTGGCGGTGGAGAAAGCATGTCCTTGCAATTTGTTGCATCAAATATTTGACTGAAATTTCATGAGCGGAATGATTTACATTTCTATGTATTTAGAACGTCTCTTATCATCATTCAAATAAACCAAAGACCTACAGTAAGAGCTCTACTCCTACAGGCCCAATTTAACCTCTAATATTTTCTCTTTTGCTATCAGAGTGCAGCATGAGGTAGCAATATAAACATCCTAACAATGGTGGGAGAAATATAATACTTGCACCAGGCTTAAGTCTCTACTAGTCCCATGAGACACAAACATTGAAATCATTGCATGGGTTGTATTTTGTTCATATTTAAATATTTCTAGGGGCATGTTGGGAGATTGCTGCATACTGTATACTGTAGCAGAACTGTTTGCTTCTGCACTCTCATAATTCTCATGAGCTTAAAATGTATAAAAGTCATAGTTCATGTCGTACCATGCTGTAATAGTGACAAACTGACACATTCTCTTGAGGTTCATAATAATCTGTAGTCCTCTTACATGTGTCTGCTTACTGTAATACTGACAACACCATGAAAGATAAAAGATGATTAATCAGAAGCTCTTGTACAGAACCAACAGAACCAAGTTGTTACAGTATATTCCTTTTTAAGTTGACAATAAGCCACATAAGATGTAGCAAATAACATTTTGGTATAATAATATTTTAAGATCACATCCAGATTCCGTGATTAAAACATCATGCGACATGTTATTTCAATCCTTATCTCAATCTTACCCGGATTCATACTGTAGGATTGCATCGTGCCGTTAAACATAATGGGCCAGAATCACTTCAAAGTATTACAGTACACTTTCTCGAAATTGCCTCATGGAGGATTCCTTACAGCTACTTTTTGTGGAAATTAGATATTGATCAGGCGCCACGATGGCTAAGTGGTTAGCACTGTCGCCTTGCATCTTCAGGTTCGATTCTCACCTCGGGTATGTGTGCATGGAGTTTGAATGTTCTCCCCATGCTTGGTTGGTCCTGTAGTGTGAGTGTGTGCACAGTATCTGTGTACCCTGCAATGGATCGGCATGCCGTCCAGGGTGTACCCTGGGAAAGTCTCCTGGGATAGGCTCCAGGCCCCCCGCAACCCTGTGTACAGGACAAAAAGCGATATAGAGAGATATAATGTGTGAGTGAGTAGATATTGATTAAATGCTGATCCCTTTCCTAGACTGAGAAAACAATTGAAGGTGCACTTGGAATATAGATATTGTTCCTCCTGTACGTGTCCTCTTATGTGCAAATACTTGGTTAAATATTTGGTTTCGAATGATTTATCAGACTGGGTGTTGTTGCCTCTCTATAACCCCCTGCAGTCATGTGAAAAAGATGAACATGCTTTCTGGCTGTTTTTTGATCTTTGGACAAAATCCACTGCCAAGACTTTTCTAAAATTTCTTCTGGGAAGGCTTTCCACAAAAAATTTAAAAATGCTCAAATGATATTTTGATTATGATGAACTAATACAGTACAGTATGTGAATATATAATACAATACAATACAATACAATACAATATAAATACAATATAATATAATATAATATAATATAATATAATATAATATAATATAATATAATATAATATAATATAATATAAATATATACTGTATAGATAACATTAGTAATAGTAACATTTTTGTTTATATAATTTTGTCCTGACTTACAGTATTAATAAGTCCGGAGACAGTTCAAGCTTGTGCCGGCAGTGTAATGCCTGAAATCATGCAGACACAGGTCAGGAGCTTCAGTTAATGCTCACATCAAAACATCAGACTGGGGAAAAAGTGTGATCCCAATGACTTTGATCGTGGCATGGGTGTTGGTGCCAGATGGTTTGTTCTGAATATTATATCAGGACTGCGGATCTCCTGGGGTTTTCACACGGAACGGTTTCTAGTCTGTTTATACAAAAAAAAAAAAAAAACATCCAGTGAATGACAGTTCTGCAGCTGAGAGAGGTCAGAGTAGAAGTGAACAGCCAGACTGGTTTAAGTTGACAGAAAGGCTGACACAACTTAAATAACTACTCTTTACAACCATGCTAAGGGGAAAAGTATCTTAAAACACAGCAATGCAACCCTGTGATGGATGCGCATTAAGAAACCGCATCACGTTATACTCTCATCATCCAAGAACTTGAGCTTAAATAAAACAGGACAATTAAAGACTTTCCCAATCTTCAACATGTCTATGGATGTTTATAATAAAGTGGCCGATAAGTGTAATACCTATTGAGATCTAACATGAGATGCATTATACTGCCAAAAGTATTCACTAGTCTGTCCTTCACATGCATATGAACTAACATATGAGTAACATCCCATTCTTAATCCATAGGGTTTAATATGATGTTTGCCCCGCCCGCTTTTGAAGCTATAACAGCTTCAACTCTTCTGGGAAGGCTTTCCACAAGGTTTAGGAGTGTATTTATGGGAATTTTTGTCCGTTCTTCCAGAAGCGCATTTGTGAGGTCAGACACTGAGAAGGCCTGGCTCTCATTCATCCCAAAGGTGTTCTATCTAGGTCAGAGGTCACACCAAACTCACTCATCCAGGTCTCTATGGACCTCGCTTTGTACCCTGGTGCACAGTCATGTTGGAACTGGTGTGAAGTTGCTTTTCAGGAAAAGGAGTTTCAGTAAAAGGAATTCTTAATGCTTGAGCATTCCAAGACATTTTGGACAATTTCACGGTTTGTAGGAACAGTTTGGAGACGGCCCCTTCCTGTTCCAACATGACTGCACATCAGTGCACAAAGCAGTTGCGAGTCTTTGGACTGTTGAGGAAACCGGAAAACCCAGCAAACACATGGAGAACATGCAAACTTCATGCACATGGTGTGCTACTGATTATTAAATGTCGGGAATCGAACTTGGATCCTGGAGGTGCAAAGCAACAGTGCTTGATTTGTTTAACCTGGTAAACAGAAGGTCAATGTAAATGATCTTTAATAATACTTCACAAGTCATGATATTACCTAACAGAATGCAATGTTAGTACAGTACATACAGTAATGAGTGAAACTAAGTGACCTGTCTTTTAATTCTATGTTTTTCAGTCTTATGTATACCATAAGATATAATATTTATTTCTTTGCCAGAATATAATAGTTTAATTCTTACTCAAGTGTGAACTGCATGGTTTGTTACTGATTATTACTATTATTAAAGGTTATTCATGTATAGTATGACTCAGGTTGCTGTTAATGTATACATGTTTTAATTATTAGCTCGTGTACAGTAGTAAATCCTCACTGTTGTAATATTTTAAAATGCTAATTTCTGGTAAAGTGTTAGCAGTATCCCTGGTTGTCTGCATTCCTGGTTGCTTCACCTATTTTAGTTAACCAAATTACTTTCCAAGGAGATATATGGGCTTATTGCAAAATCTGCAAAACGCATGCTTTTATTCAAATATCTCCCTTCATGAATATTATCATAAGCAATACGTCAGTCCTGGACACATTTATCATAATAGTTGCAACCTGTTTTCTTAAAAGAAAAATGTATTCTGAAACTAATGCATGCACGTCCATGGTTAATGCCGAAAGTGAGTGAACATCCTGATATAGCAGATGTAGAATAGGAAAAAGCCTTCTTGTTGGCATAGCCATAAATCTGATCGAATTTAAACGCAGAATGTTTCATCATTTTTATGTTCAATGTAAGAGCTCATGGCAGGAATGAACATGGAAAGGCAGTGAAAAAAAAGCATAACTGCCAGAAGACAAAGCTGCACTGAATGTCTGGCTGGGGATGGTACGACTATCCTTGGCAAAACTGCCTGATTTCCTTTTCACAATCTTTTGTCTGTACGTTGCTGATATTTCAGGCCTATGAGAATGCTTGATCTCCTCTAAGCCACAGGTTCGCCTTTGTGCTCAACAGTTCACGTCATGTGATGCAATTACACTAGAAGATTCGCTTCTTTACCTGGAGATATAAGGAAAACAGGATGCAATGAGCTCCAGCTTGGAGGATTTCATCTCCAAGAAATTCATCATTGGGTTGCCTTGGAACATACAGACGTGATCCCTTCCAAGATTTTGTTCCAGGATTGGGCCTGATGCTGATACTCGGAAAAGAATCAGTAAATCCCTCAGCAGGAATACAAGGCAATATGAGGGTAGGATGTATTTAAAGAAGTTAAATCGTCTGTTTTAAGTTTTTTATTTTTTTTTGACAGAATGGAACATAAGGAATTTGGGTGAGTAAAAATGTGAAACTTTTGCATGATGTTTAAGTTAAGCAAAAAATAAATATATATATTATTATAATTAATATTATATATAAAAGCAGTGTGGCTTTTAGGCGTCTCTGTGACTGTGGCAGATCCACGGTTGAAGATGGCGTCTGTTGAGCTTCCCAGCCCAGGTGATTTGCTTTGGCTCGACCCCTTGTTAGACATACACTAAGTCTGAGTGAGTGAGAAGCTTCTTCACTGAGTATCCCGCTATCACAAATATATATATATATATATATATATATATATATATATATATATATATATATATATATATATATATATATATATAAAATACTGACCAGACGTCCTACCATGGTTGTAAGCATGGGAATAGATATACAGTACAATGGTCACCAATGGCCTATACGGTCCACAAGGTACTTCCTAAGGAACTCAAAATCAAATAGTTGTAATTTATATTTAAAAATGTTGACGTACAGTGGTCCGACAATAAGGGGATGGGCATTGACTTTTTTTTTTTTGTGATGACTGTCTCATCACAGATATCTTGAGGACAACTGCTGAAAGTACATTTACAGTTATGCTCTAAGTTAGACACACAGAGTAACTTGAACGAAACTCCTTGATCTGTGAAGTGCCACAGTATGCTGTTAGAAAAAGTTACCACTACAGCTATGATTATAAAACCAGATTTTTCTTTGGGTATAAATGTAATTGTTTTGTTTAATTAAATTTGTCTTAGATTTATTAGAAGGAATTCTTATTATTACATTTGGTAGAGGCAATGCTTTGTTGTTGATGAAACACAAACCCCTTCATTACTTTATTGTACTGCCACAAATGCAGGACATTTGCTTTTATGTTGTTTTATATTTTATAAACAAATATCTAAAAATAAAAAATAAATGAGTATAAAATAAAGTGTCCAGTACAGTATGTATAATTTGACTCCTACACCGAAACACACCTACTGAACTTGGGATTTAACAGAGTTAAATCAGTTGTTTTTTAGCAGAAGACTGAAACCAAACTGTTTTGCACACTAGTCTGGTCTAGATGATGATATTGAGGCCTGTACTTTATTTACTTTTTACTACTACACAAAAGAAATTGTGGCAAAAGTAATTAATTAATTAATGTATATATAATAATAATAATAATAATATAATAATAATAATAATAATAATAATAATAATAATAATAATAATAATAATATATGAATAATCATAATCATAATAATACCAAACAACAATAAAACTGATTTCTTGTTTCACTGGTTCCATGAAATGATGTGTTCTGTCCTGGCCTGTGCAGGGGAATAAATTTCAACAGTTTTTCCAGTGTGAGGAATCTCAGTGTATACTGTAGGTGTGAACAGCTGAGACATCAATAGGAGGTCACCTGAGCCAGGTGTGAATAGGTCTTACATATTCATGAAAAGTCATGGATTATTCAGTGAAACAGAGGCCCTATTGAAAAAAAAAAAAAGTTTGACACATCAATTAATTTACCTCAAATTAAAGGTCTTTCTGAGTGTAATAATTTAGTTGTTCTGCTACGGACACACTCCCAACATTTTCCCAAGCCAGGTTTGTTTATTCTCCTTTTTCTCTGCTTTTTTGCTGGAATTTGAATTTTTTACATTTTTTTTGTATGTGTACATTGACATAATCTTAAAGGTCGCACATGAATCTGGCATGTTTACATCAGCCACATAATGAAAGCCCATTTGTCTTCTACATAAATAAGGGGAAATGTATTAGCTACTACATGTATATTGGTAAATGTAAGAAGAGCGCCGACTTACTGCAGGTCTTCAGAAAGGCCTCAGACCTCAAAGGCTTTTAAAGTAACATGGAGCCCCTAACCTGACTTAAAATGAAGGCAAAGTAAAATATGTGGGGGGGGAAATGAATTTTTATTGCGAGATCTTGAAAAACCCACAGTAACTTGTATACTGTACTTCCTTTTCTTTGAACTTTAACAGATTTAACTTTAACAGGCTAACAGATTTGTTATTTTTATCATTTTAATAATAATAATAATTATTATTATTATTTCAATAATCATCATTGTTATCTATAAATCATGTAATTACAGTATGAATAAATATGGATTAGACCAACACTGAGATTTAGTGATTAATAAATATTGTGATGAACTGGGCTAAAAAAAACAATGATTTGATTCCCCAGTTCATGCATTACCGTAGGTTTACCCTCCAATAAAAATCTTGAAGTTCAAACGGCATCCTAAAAATATTGAAGAATGCAGAGGGAACGGGATCAAAGCGGACAAGTTCATACTATTTCCTAGCCACGTTCCTCTCTGGTTCTCTAAACATCTATCCTGCTATCTCTAATTTCCTATCAAACACATGATCATGTGCTCAGCAGGTCCAGTGAGATCGGATCGCGTTATTACTACAGTATGTCTTATCAGACCTCACCATGTTCTTACCTGGTGCTTATCACACGCTTACTACATTGTCATTGCGTCTGGTGGGTTGTAATAAATCCAGCGCCATGCACAGTGCTTTTCATCACAAAGTGATAGAGTGGGAATTGAATCCTAAATTCTCTGAACATCACATAGACATGCTGATAACCTGCTGAGAACGTGATAAGTGCATGAAGAATGTAATATGAAATTAATGTGGCCTTCTGCAACGTGGGATGTGGAACCTTGGTCATAGCACAAGCCTGAAGAGGTCATTGTGAGATCTTCATTGACGAATAGCGATAGCGCAGGGACATCCCAATGACAACGCAGTCAGAATGCAGTCTAGTTTTTCCCATCTCCACCATGCTTGTAGCACATGGATGAAGGTGATAAGATGCATTAGTTCCACCTTTAACTGGTTAGTGAGTGTAGTAAAAAGAATCATTAATCCATAAAGATCTTCTTTATTACAATAAGTCCTCACCAGGCTCAAAGTGCAGCAGCTCAACATCCAAGGAGACAATACAATTTCCTTACTGGTTTCTACTACCTTCCTGACAAGTTGTACAAGTTCCTAACGTGTTCACCCAATTGTTTTTCAGGATTTCATGGGAATGTGGCTCACTGTAATGGGGTTTACCAAATTATACCACAAATGGATTATTTTAACCAATCATAACACACAAGGCAGGATTTCTTAGCCTCACACAAGCTTGCTAACAGAAAATGGCTAACAGAAGCTTTCTATTATTATTGATAGATCAATTTAATGACTAATGTGGCTTTATCAATCATTAATCAATTATTCAACTTAATTAACATATATTGTGCCAAACTTAGCTAATAAACACAACTATTTGAGTCTCTGGCTTCATGATCAAGGTTTCTAACCAATCAAAGACAAGACCAGATTTTTTAAATAAATCATAACACATAAGGTGGGATTTCTTAACCTCGCGTGGAGGCTCGCTAATTGTTTTGCAGTCGTTTTTCATTTAAATTATGTTATAATTCACTTTACAAAAATACTCTCACCCATCTTGGCAAAAAAAAAGAAAAAGTTCCTTTTTTTCCACTATGCATTTTTTAAAAATACTCTTGTTATATCTCTTTCATATTTATTTCCTCCTTTGTCCCTTAAGGGACGTAAAATAATAATAATAACATCAAATAATAGATGTGCATACAAAGTAAGGCTTGAGTGGGGAAACATGCTATAATCAATCTACATGGTTGAGTTTTGTCATTTTATTCAAGAAGGATCGCTGTAATATTTAGAATTTGCATAGCGATCCTAACAATAAGCATTGTTACAAAAACAGATCTATAATGAATAAACATCCTGCGATGATACGAGGAAGAAACTTTGAGAGAAACCGGACTCAAAATGGAGACCACCTTCTTTGGTCAAATAAAAGTCTTTAAATAGTAATGATTAACCTGACTCATCATGGAATGTGATGGATTCCAGGCACAGTACCAGGAAAAGGGGAGGATCAGCTGCCTGCCAAGACTCCTATTCAAAACCATTCACGGAAGCACTTTCAGCAAGAAAACGCGTCTGATAACATTATGCCATCTTTAGTAACTCCTTGTACGTTGTTCTGAATTGCCTCTGAACTGTCCATGGTGTGTTTTGATCTTTCATTACTGCTAGCTAACATGGCCACAAGCTTCTGCACTGACATACACTGACAAGTTCATGACTCACCTCACAGCTACAAACCTTCTATCAAGTCTGAATCCCAACTCCATCTCTAATCCTTGAACAAGGGCACTACCTGGTGTTTGGAACCATGGAAGGCATTTTTCACTCATTTTTTACTTCACATATTTTATTTTATTTTTTTTAAAGTACCCTATTTACGATTCAACCCCTGGAACCCAGAAATTACCTGATATTCGAAAGTTTGATAAGTACTGTAGAAATATAAATCTCATAAGTTTCTCAGGACTGTCCAATACCTACATGGTTCATTCTTCTCATCCCTTTGTATTACTGGCAATAATTTAAAACTGCTTATCAGCCATTTAAAGCTTTTTCCTTGTGTAATCTCAGGACATTTTTCCTTGCCACATGTCTTAGTGATTGAGGAAAAGCTCTTGCACACACAAACAGTTGAGAAGTCGTGGTCCAATGAGTGAGACATTAGCGTCTCTAATGCCTGAGTCAAGGGCTTGCTATCTGTTTCTATAAAGCCTATAACCTGGGTAAGTCTGGGTGTGCGCCTCTAATGCTACAATCTCTCTCAGACAGTTACCAGTCCAAACCTCTCCCTGGTAAAACTACTGATAATGACAGCACAAGAATAGCTGGGCATCTTAAATACAACTCAGTGAAAAAGGTCAGAGTCAGAGTCATGCTTAAAATATTTAAAACATGTTTGATTGCCTCACAGTGGGTGTTGTCTTTTTATTTACTGCATGTTTACTGTCACTTCCTGTAGGAGAGTTGAAGGTAGCTCCGGGAGGGATTGTATCTGTTTGTTCAAAATACACAAATTAATAGATAAAATGCTTCACAAGCGAAGGTACAAGCGCAGAATAAATGAGGAGAAGAAATGTGGTGGCAAAAAAACGGGGAAAGATTCCCTCAGGAAATTAATTTGAAAACCAGTGTTTGACAAATTACTTAAGAAGCAGAACATTCCAGCTATTTCTCAAACATGTTTCGCTTCCATATATGCTTTCTAATTACTCTAACATGATAATTGGAATCTGTTCATGTTTAACTTACATCCATGCTCCACATGCAGTACAGTATGTATATTGCTATTTCTACTGTAGGAACCTCTGTAGTCCAACCAGGGACCGTGGAGGCCAATGGTGACCATTGTATTTATTCTCATTTTCACAACCATGGTAAAATCTCCGGTCATCATTCACACACTATGAGCAATTTGGGAACACCAATTAGCCTAATTTCCCAAATTGCCAGTTTCTCCTGTGGGGGAAAAACTGAGTAGGAAACCCACCAAGCATGGGTAGAACATGCAAACATCATGCAGACAGACCACGATGTGGGAATCGAACCAGTACCTTTGAGTTCAAGTTGTGCAAGGTGACAGTGCTAACCACTGCACCACTGTCTTAAAGAGCACAAAGTATTAAACACTGAATGTTTCATAAAAAAAGCAAGAATTATTAAATGCACCAATCCTGAATCTCACTGAATCTTATATCTGCCCAGCACGTATCTGGATCCAAATCCACAATCAATACAAGAAAGAAAATGCTTCCATTTTGCAGTCACACAAGAGTTGATCCAATTTTCCCAGAGCTCCATGCCTGCCAGTTGTTATTTATTATTTAACGGTAAACACAATTGGTGCTGGTGATTGAATGGGGGAATTGAGTGTGATTGGTTTCAATAGTGCTTATGTTCTTCATTTACCCTCCTATCTAGCAGTAATGAGATGAGTATTGTTGATAAATAAGCCAAATTAAAGAGACAGATTTTTTTTTCTAGGCTGTCTGGTTGATATAAATAAAATATATTGTTCATTGTTAGTTCAAGTTACATTGGGGTTTACATTTGTTTAATAGAGTGCATGGGGACACAAAAGTTAATAAGTTAATAAAAATAAAAAAAAGAAACAGCTAAATTGAGCGTCCAAGAGTCCAAAAGTCAGGATACGCATAAATAGGGACATGAGAGAGAAGGCAAATTGTAAAAACTGTAGAATAATCCAGAAAAAAAAGTCAAACACTATAGGGAAATGGAACAAAAGGCTTAAGGAGGAACAAAGCCATGTCATAAATAGGAGAAACACTTTTTAAGAGATCCAAGTTTCCAAAATATCTTGTTCATGTACTGTACAGTAGCAAGACTTTGTGGTGAGCTAACAGGCCTTTTGAAATGGAAACAGATGTTCAGGCAATTCAGAACTCTGGTAAAGATGACCTCTTGTGGATGTTAGGAGATTTATTCTATATGTACTAGACTTGCGTAAGTCAGCACAGTGGCTTAGTGGTCAGCAATGTCGTCTTGCACCTCCAGGGCCTGGGTTTGATTTCTGCCTTGGGTCAGTGTACATGGAGTTTGCATGTTTTCCCCATGCTTGGTGGGTTTCCTCTGGGTGCACCAGTTTCCTCCACCAGTCCAAAGACCTGCAGATCAGGCTAATTGCCATTCCCAAATTGACCATATTGTGTGTGTGTGTGTTTGTGCCCTGCAATAAATGGTACACCGCCTAAACAATCACAGGGACAAAGCCATGTATGTAGGTAAGTAGGTGCAACCTTATTGTAATTACTGTTCATAGTGAAGGTACTCCGCAACAAAATGCATCTACCAGATGTGCAAATAGTAGTATATATGCATCAGTGCGATATAGGCATTGTGGAGTTCATTTCACCACCTGTGAGTGCCAGTACAGAAATGCGTCTTGATGCGTATCTTTCTGGGTTTCTTTGAACAATGGTGGCTTGAGCTGTGCTTGCGGCTAGAAGGGAACATAGTACCAAGGGTTGGCCGAGGGATTGTAGCAGTAGCGAACCATGTCCTTTATATTTAGCCATTCAGTGAGCTTAAAAAAAGAGCCTGGAGCCTATCCCAGGAGACGTAGGACACAAGGTGGGGTACACCATGGACAGGGTGCCAATCCCTCACAGGGAGCATCATTTCAAAGGATGGGCTGTCAATCCTTGGCTGTAATAAATCCAACAGAATGTCTTTTTATTTCAGAAAGTGCTACACTCCTGGTAATTTCACACACAACAATCTTTAGAGTTTATTACTTAAAAAAATGCAAACTTATTACTTTATTTTGAGAAGCTGGCACTGGATTCTAGGTAGTTAGTGCTTTTGCTAGTGTTTGGCTTTAAAGGCAAGTAGCAATATCTTAAACTTGATGATGGAAATTAAACGTACAACAATAGATTGATGTGGAAGAACTTAGGGAGACTAAACATATACTGTAGCTCTATTCTAGATCAGTCAAGAGGGGTCTGATGAGGACAAAATCAGTCAATGATGTTCAGACAGGGGCTCCAGGTCAGTCTTCAGGTGCCGTTCACAGTGAGATGTACAGTAGCAACTATTACTGATATGCGTAATCATTTTTGCTTTAAGAAGAGGTTCATGAAACATATACACCATATGAGTGACAGGTTTTGTAGCAGGTCTATGAGCATGTCATTCATTTATATTGACTGCCCTTTGAAAACTCAAAATCAGTCCTGACTAGACTGTGCAACCTTTGTTTTTTTTGTTTTTTCTTTTTTTTTTTGTGGAAATCACTGACAGGTTAGGGATGAATGGTGACTGAGTCTTGTGAATTGAGGGTAGGAAAGGCACCCTTATTCTGTTATGTTCTCTCTTCTGCTGTCTAGCACCATTTGACAGAGCATCTGTCATCATTCCCTCTGCTTCCCAATATCTCCTCCTGCCAGTGTTAAGGGGAAATAGTTTTGTGCTTGTTTATGAACCATGCAGTCCCAGGTGAGATTAGTCTGAATGACAGAAGAGAGCGATGTAGGTGAAAAGGGAAGGTCATAATCGATTACTTTTCTGCAAGATTTCCAAACTTTTTATTTACTTACAGTATATCGGCAATGCTAATAATGATAGTCTTCATCATGAGCCTGTTCATTCATTCATTTCTGAAGATTGTTTGTCTTTAACAAACATGGGTTCACCTTCATGAACTTACAGAGGTTTCCAATTCAAAAATTGCGACTCATCAATTCCAAATCCCTTATCTTCTTAATTTACTAATCAACTCCTTATTTTTATCTCCTTATAAGGACGTTATCTTTAAATGGTACCCAGGTAGGATGTGACTATAGTGATTAATGTTTATTTGTGGTTTAATGCTGTCTGTGCTATGTGGCTTCAACTTTACAACTTTACCCTGTTTGTCCAGAGTGTCCCATTGGGTTCTTGATTGGATGGGGATCTTGGGAGTTTGGAGGCCAGGTGGGCAGCCTTGGATTCTTTTCCTGCTGGGCCATATGCTCTGAGGGCTGTAGTGCACTGGGTGTTCTGATCCCTTTCTATTGTGGCCAGCATTTACTTCTTGTGCTTTGTGCTGCAATGGCTTTTCTGTGGGAACGGACCAAGAGGGCTGGTGTTGGGTCCCCATGGGTATAGGTGAGCCTTGGGTGCCAGTTTACTGGTGTATAGATTGTAATCAATGTATGGCTGAATGGGGTATTTGTCATTAGAGGATTAGCTGTTAGAAACCTTAATTTCTCTTCCTGTTAAAATAATGATCCAGACTACGGACAGGCCTGGTTCAAATGGCTGTAAATTACTGATCAGATCGTCAGCGGTTCAAGCCTCAGAACTGCCAAGCTGCCTCTGTTGAGACCTTGAGCAAGGCCTTTAACTCCATCTCCAGGGCTGCTGTACCCTGGCTGACCCTGTGCTCGGACCCTGTGCTCGGACCCCAGCTACCTAACTGGGATATGTGAAAATGCTTATTCAAATCTCCTTATACATGTGACAAACAACTAAATATTAAATTGAATAATATCATGAAGATCAATGTAATGAAATTATTTAGAACCCTATACATGGGTGATTTAAACACCTCCATCTCATTAACATGCCTTCCACATATCAATACAACCCAATAGTCAGTCTGTTTACAGGAAATTCACTCATTTTCAAATGCTGAAAAGAAGAATGCCAGTGGGAGACATACAGAATGTTCCAGGTGGCGAAAGGCCAAGGATAATGTTAAGGCTCACCCCAGGGAGTAGCACTCCTCTACTTTTCACATGTCCAACAGATTTCACCCCACTTATTAAGGCCCTAGATGAGAAGCCAGTTGCTTAAGTGGTACAAGATTATTTTATGATACAGTTATAGTTGCATTCCGGGAGCCACTGGATTGTATTGTAATCTTACAGCATCGGTCAAGGACAGAGTATATATAATGGAGACCCACCTAATACTGAGTTGCCCCGCCCCCCCTTTGCCACCAAAATTACCTATGTAGGCTGATACCTTTCTTTCTTGCTGATTAACCCTTTTCTACTCCAGTAGCTCTTCTATTGGCTCAGACTAAACGGTCCACGCTTCACTCCCCATTTACATCAGTGAACCTTGGCCACCCATGATCCTGTTGCCAGTTCACTGGTTCATTTTTGGTATGTCCTGACCATTGCAGTTTTGGAATTGCTCTGACTCAGTTGTCTCGCCATCGCAATCTGACCCTTCTTACAGTAGCTACCTTTTTAATATCTCGCTACAGTAGTGGCTGTAAGTGGGTGGGATGTACAGTACAGTAATGTACAACAAGTGGATTTCTTTTTCTGGAGTTGATGAGTTGGAAGCAAAAAAAAATGGGCAAGCATAATGATTTGAGTGACTTTGACAAGGACCAATTTGTTATGGCTAGAGTACTGGGTCAGAGCAACACCAAAATTGCAGCTCCTGTGGGATGTTCCTGGTCTGCAGTGGTCTGGACCTACCAAAAGTATTGTAATCCAAGGAAGGAACACTGGTAAACAGGTGACAGGGTCATGTGTGGCAAAGGCTCACTGATGCACATGGGGAGTAAAGGCTGGCCCATGTAATCCGAACCAATAGAAGCACCAGTCTAGATTAGATTGAGATAAAGGTTATTAATGCTGGTTGGGGTAGAAAGGTGTCAGAACACAGAACTGTTATGGTGGCAAAAGGGGGACCTACTCAATATTAGACAGGTGGTCATGACTGGATGGCTGATTGGTTTATATATAATGCATTTATATATTTTAGATTAGTATGTTCTAACCCAATCAAACGTCCGGTTGTCCATGTGGTGCTTCAAAAATCAAAAATAATGTGGACTTGATATATAATTGAACTACCTCTGAGGACAAGTTCTTTCCTTTTAGCCTGAGGCATCATTTCCGACAACTTATAGTAGCTTCTAACGTTAATGCAATGAATTATTTCTATCTGTTTCAATCATTTGAGTGAAGCAAAGCAGTGGGTTATTGGATACGTCTTCAAAAGTTAGAGTGTGAGTGGGTGTTCAAGGTAAAGCAGGTACAAGGTAAAAATGATAAAAAAGAAAGTCAGGGGGTGGGAAAACATTTTTTTAACCATTTTATCTGATGTTCTTGAGCTGTTTTCGAGTTGTTCTGACAGTTCTGTAATAGTAATTCACAGTCAGCACCGTGTCAGGGGTGTCAAACGGAATTGGCAGGAAATTTGGACGCATACGTCACGCGCCAGCTCCGATATGTTCTGAAATGTCATTACACTCCAAGTCCAGGTATAAAAACAAGTCTAACTTTTCCAAATAGCCAGAGAGAGAGAGAGAGAGAGAGAGAGAGAGAGAGAGCAAAGCCAACAGGAGCGCATGAGTGAGAGAGATGGATTGAGTACTGATGGATTTTGATCTTTTTTTCCCTTCTGAACTGGTAATGCATTTATTTTTCTCTAATTTAATCAATGTTTGTAAATAATAGATCATAGTCTACCATTTGTGGAATTTATATCATAACCCAGTTGAGAGGTTATTGAGCTTGAGAACTGATTTTACCTGGTAGAGGTCCATACACTGTAAAAATTGCTATACAGGAGAAATACAGGAGATTTCGTAATCATTGGATACTGTACAGTAAGTGTTGATGCATTTGCAGAACTAAATGTTGACAGAAAACTACTGTACAGTATTATAGTATCATATGATATTTTTTTTCATGTCAGACTTGAATCTGGCCTGAATGTTGCTTTATTACACACACAACTCACTCACCATCTATATCGCTTTATTCTGTATTCAGGATCACAGGGGGCCTGGAGCCTATCCCAGGAGACTTAGGGCACAAGGCAGGGTACACCCTGGACAGGGTGCCAATCCATTGCAGGGCACACTCACACACTCATTTACACACTACAGCCAATTTGAGAATACCAATTAATCTTCGGACTGTGGGAGGAAACTGGAGTACCCCACCAAGCACAGGGAGAACATGCAAACTCCATGCATCGAACGGGAATCGAACCCGGACCCTGAATGTGTAAGGCGACAGTGCTAACCACTACACCATCAACTGAGCTAAATCACAATCTACATTGCACCACAATCTGAGCTAAATCTTTTTGTCTCACCACTTAGCACACACTCATTCATTCATTCATTCATTCATTCATTCTCTATACTGCTTATCCTGTATTCAGGGTCAAAAGAGGCCTGGAGGTATTGCAAGTACAAACTGAAGTTGAATTTCAACCTGTCTCTGACCCTAACAGCACACATCGTCTCAAAACTACTGCTTTTCTACTTGTTTAAAAACATGTACTGTGTATTATTCCTATATGTTCTCTAGTTAACGTTATCCAGTATATAAAGGGTTGCGGGGGGTCTGAAGCCTATCACAGGAGACTTGGAGCAAAAAGCAGGGTACACCCTGGAGAGTCAATTGCAAGAGAACACTAATTTGGGAACGCGAATTAGCCAAATCTGCAGGTCTTTGGACTGTGGGAGGAAACCGGATTACCCGGAGGAAACCCACCAAGCATGAGGAGAACATGAGGGTATCAAACTCAGACCCTGGAGGTGCAAGGTGACAGTGCTAACTACTAAGCCACCGTGCGGCACACATTAACCCTTTTATTATGTTTGAGACCCATTTCAAGATGAAAAAAAAAAATCCTCATTATTCCTCAGTATATTTCACTGTAACTGGGTGTTATGACATTTTAAACACAACAATACTAATGGTTATCATTTCAGAATTTCATCAAACAAACAGAGCAAGGGAACATGGGAGGATAGGGACGACCCCACAAACACCGCGCACCATAATCTGTCCTGCTCCTGTGCTTTACTTCACAAGGTAATTGCGATTTTATCAGTCAGCAGTGCCCTGTTATTTCATTTTCTATTGACTTTGCGTTGCATTGATTGAAGTTATTTGTCGGTAACTTTGTGTTGCAGGCATGCATGCAAATGTTTAACTAGCATCATTCTCTCTGGCTGCTGAACGAACAAGGTGTTATATTTTTTTGTAGCCACGGTATTGAATTAATATTTTTTTATTTATTAATACATATAATTATAATTATATAAGATTGGAGAGATGTAGGGAGTAATGTATAGATTTGACTCTTGGAATTATTTTTACATTATCAATGCATTCCTACTGTACATGTACACCTACTGTATGGTGAGAGTGTAGGCTCACCAAACATTTTGAAGTTACTGTACATTTTTTCTGACTTCTCTACCACAGTGTGCATTGGTAAAGACAACAGTTTCCTTATGTGCATTACTAGTGAGAAACTTGGCACTAAAAAGCCGGCTCAATTTGTGCCATCTGTGATGTAGCACTAGAAAAAAACCCATACATGTGCTATGATTAATCCATCAGCCTTGCTGCTAGAGGTTGTGTCCTCTGCTTCTCTTTGCTTTGTCTGTCCCCATCAGGTGAAGGTTCCAATACTTCAGCTTATGAGGTAAATAGATCTGGTCAATAATATACAGGATTATATAGTCAATTTAATCAGTCATATAACAAAAGTATTCAAAATCTTGGGATAATCACCTACATTGACTACATTAGTACTTTCCCCACATTTGTTTGCCAACCTCATTTACGCTACATTAACCACAACAGTGATTTGCAACTGAACTTTGGCTGCATTCTCTCTCTCAAATATTTCAAGCAGCACACTATAGATACCATGCTTGAGTCAGAAATAAAGTCTCACTCACTCTTACTTATTGTCTATATCATTCATAAATGTACAGGATAGCTGGAGGCCTGGAGCCTATCACAGGGGACTCGGGGCACGGGGTAGGGTACACCATGGACATGGTGTCAATCCATTACAGGGCACAAGCACACACAGACACACACAGGCACATACAGGCACACACACACACACACACACACACACAGACTACGGGAAATTTGGAAATACCAATTAGCCCAATCTGCACGTCTTTGAACTGTGGGAGGAAAACAGAGTATCCACCATGCATAGGGAGAACAAATTAGGAAGCATAAATTTTATGCTATACCCAGAAGGTGTGAGGCGACAGTGCTAACCTACAGCTGATAGTATTACAATATACTATAAGGCCGATATCCTATACAGCATAGTGCTATGCTGTATAGGATATATATATATATATATATATATATATATTTATATTTTTTTTTATTTTTTATTTTTAAGATCTGTTGTAACAAAATAGTAAGTAAGTATAATAATTGTGTTGTTGTTTTGTTTATTACAGTTATACTGTAACATTTTAACATGGGGTTTAGTATTGTATTTTTATTTTCAATTTAATTTTAGACAAGAGAGAGACAAAAGGGGAGACATGAGGAAAATGGGGGGAAAACAGTTTGCTGAGGGGAAAAGAAATTTTCTGTTGGAACGAAATAATGAGAAAACAAACCAAAAAATAAAATAAAATAAATCATAGGAGGGGGAAAAATCAAGATGTGAATATACTGTACTGTTTCCACTCCAGCAACCAAAAAGGGCAAGTAAACACGTTTTGCTACTGTTATGGTGAAGTATAACAAGCGTATAACAAGCATGTGGAACGTTTTGTAGAAAACATTTCTGCTTACAACTTAAATATATAATATTAAATAAATGATCGTACCGTACCTTGTCTTGTTTCATAAGCAGTATAATTTCTGTGGTATTTCTCCTGACCTCAGCAATGTTTCTAAGTCCCCCTCCATTGCAGCCAGTGGACAACTCTAATGTTACTTCAACACAACAGGGGCTAAAATGTACTGACGCATTTGCCCTTTCCGTATTTTGGCACTGGAAGCATGAGTCACATGGTCTCTCTTTTTTTTCCCTTCCATGTCCAGATGTTTTTTTTTTTTTCCTTCACTAGATTTTTTTTTTCCTCCAATTATGTTTTTTCTTCAAGAATTCTTTTTCCAACCATGATTTTTTATTTTTCATTTTAACAGATTTTTCCCCCCCACAGTCCCTTTAGGGGCCCCATAAGATGGATCTCTGAAGTGTGTGGAAAAAAAATCCTCCTCTTTGTCCTTTATATTTTTATTCATTTTATTGGCCTTAAACAAGCCAGTTAGTTTTTTCCCCCATTGTGACCTCATATAAGAAGAGGCCCTCCCCCAGTCTTTTGATCAGCTCTGTTGTTGTCTGGTTGGGCGTGGCTCAGCCGTATAGCATTTGCATTGACACTGAACTGGCAACATTTGGAGGAGGAGTGAAACAAAAGGAACGGCATTATCTGAGGTGTATTTCAGCTGGAGTCATTAAGTTCTAAAACTTGTGATGATATAATTTCTGCACAGTATGGGGAAAACAACAGCTCAACATTAACCTAGCATTGGTAGCCCGCAGAAAAAAAAAACAGTTTAAAAACAAAGAAAAGTGAGATTATAGATTACCTAATCTGGAAAACATTTTAAATCTTGTAATTATTTAAACAATTAGCCAGTTATAATCCCTGTCCAGTGATTATAGTTCTAATTATAATTATAATAGCATTGTAATAAAATCTCCATACACCACAATATCTCCCAGCTTTCTGTACACTCTACACAATGTACAAATATAATCAGCATTTCTGATTTTCTTTTTTTTAATCCTGCTAAAATTTTAGTTTGACACAACTTAAAAATGATTGAAAAGATTGTCAAATGAGTCCCATTGCACACCTACCTGAGTAAGGAAGAAATTGAGATGTTACAACTGACCCAACACCCTACATCTCTCCAATGATCTGTGACCAGACAATCAATTCATAGAAGAATATCAAGGTAGGGGCATTAGCCTGGGTAGCATTTCTTCCTGGCTGCACACACTTAACTCAGTGAAATAGATCATATAGTTTTATAGACCAGTCAGCTCCTCATTCCTACTGTTGACTTTTTGCCCTGGCCCATGTCAACTCTAAATGGCTCTTTTATTGGGCACTGTTAAGTTAGTGACTGTAATGGCACCCAGGGAACTTTATCATGCCTTCGATTACTACAAAACTGAGACAATATATGAGGGGCGTTCGAGAAAAAAATTAGACTTCTAATAAAATTTCTCGTAAATGGGGACTTTAAACGATTGACATTTATTTACAAGACTTCAAACACAGTACTATGTTGAGATTCTTAAACGCTGTAAAACATTTACATTGTTTTTAATAGTTTTAATAGTAAATGTCTATGGATATTCAATGCCAAATTCTATTAGAGACTGACATGTCTGTGGGAACTATACACACAACCATTCACCAACACAGCTTTCACATTACAGGAACTCGGCTGTGAGTTAATGCCACATGCCGCGTACAGCCCTGACCTCACTCTAAGCCATTTCCACATGTTTGCACCATTAAAGGAGTTCCTGGGAGGCCAGCGTTTCAGATGTGCAGCAGACAGTCCGATCATGGCTCCGAACCAAGCACTAGTGAAACACTAGCATAAGGGCATTAGTGTAGCAGGGGATTATATAGAGAAATAAAGGGCATTTATAATATCATAGCTGTTCTGTTATCCTGCACAATTAATAGTCCTGGTTTGACTGAACTCCCCTTATAGTTGTCTTAAACTTAACCCAAAAGCATTAGTGTTTATGATGCTTAATAAGAGTATAAGGAACTATGAACTATGAAAGATCTATTAAGTAAATTTCTTAAAATTTTAATTTTTTTTGTAACAGACAATACTTTTACCATTATTTTACCCCAATTCTCAAAATTCCATAGCAAACTTTAGGATATTGCTATATAAATAAATATATGTGTATTATTATCTTAAAATTGGTATGTCTGTAAAATCTGTAAAAGAGATGATGCCTTTGCAACAACTTGTAATAATTCATCGTCTAAAGAATAACCTGGTCCCAACAATGCTTTTAAAAAGAACACCATTGTATGTCAGTAACTGTGCACACACCAAAAAAATATATACAGCAATTGTCTCTTTTTCTACTTCCATATAGATTTCTCACTACCATGTACTATTTTCTTAAATGCAGTTTTTCTTTTAACCCAACCACCATTACAGCAGGGACTTACTCACTCACTCACTCATCATGTATACCGCTTAATCCTGTATTCAGGGTCACGGGGGGCCTGGAGCCTATCCCAGGAGACTTCGGGCACATGGCAGGGTACACCCTGGACAGAGTGTCAATCCATCACAGGGCACAGACACACACACATACACTCACTCATACACACACTACGGGCAATTTTGGGAACGCCAATTAGCCTAACCTACATGTCTTTGGACTGTGGGAGGAAACCGGAGTACCCGGAGGAAACCCACCAAGCACGGGGAGAACAAAAATGCAAAATCTGAGTCATGCATACAGTTTGATTACATTCCAAAAATGCACACAGTGCTATTCGGTACCCAGAAATAACTTCAGGCTAAACACTTTTCTGATTTTTTTATGTTTTTTGTCCACTGTGTGAGACTCTGAAGTTGGACTTTGGACAGTTTTTCTTGTGTGTACGTGTTTAACAGTATTTAGTCCGTGAACACTGTCTGACAGTCTGTTACAGCATAACAGCATTACATATGCTGCAAAATGAATGACTTAAAATGCAATCCGAGGCCAATATTAAGTACATCAATATGGCACTCTTAATTAATTATTGGCAGTAAAAGTACCACAGCTTGGTATTCTGTCTATGTAGTTTCACTGTATCTGCCTGGATTTACTCCTACCTTAAATACAGTACATTCCTGTATGTGGACTGTTATATTATCTCTTGCTTTTATGTCCCCTTATGCTAATACATTTACTAGTGCATTTTTTTTGGCAATCCAAGCAAAAATGCTTTAAAGTCTCCATTAGTAAATAAATCCTGACAGAAGTAAAGCCATGGGTGAAAGGGGGCTGGTATGGTCTGGTACTGTTTACCACTATAAGATGATGGCGATCCACAGTGCCGGAGAGAGGGAAGAGCAGCTGCCTGTCAAAACCCACATACAAAACTAGTCACGGAAGCACTTTCAGCAATAAGACATATCTGAAAACATTATTTTAAATAAAGGAAGAATCTGAAAATCTATTAAATTAGTGGAACTGTGTAAAGAACCGACCAACATATTAATGAAACCTGGTAGTACAGTGTTCAACTTTATCAAGGTTGGAAAGGGAAGCTCATGCAGCGATGCACCCATCATGCATAGTGTGGACTGTACAAGCATCTGGAGGTAGTTTTATGATCTGGGGTTGCTTCAGTTGCCCAGGTCTAGACTCAGCAACATTATGTGGCAGTAAAACTAAGTCAGCTGACAACCTGAATGTCCTGCTTGACCAGGTTATCACATCTATGGTTCATTTTCAGTGATGGCATGGACCAAATTGTGAAAGAGTGGTTCAGGAAGCACAAGGAACCATTTTCAATACAGGAATTAAAGCCAAAAGGCAATAAAATCTTAAAGTGGGCAGTGTTTTGTTCATGAACGAAAAGAAATATTTGTTGATGAAAATATTTGTTGATGACAGGATGAAGACAGAAATAAATTTAAATGGAAATAAAAAATCTTTGAAAACACTATCTGTGACTAAATGTTTTATATTTTCCTTTAACAAATAAAATTGGATGATAATGTGAATGATGGATGAATAGACTAATCAATTTATCTTTCTATTCAATAATCTGGATTTTAATTTTGCAACTTACAGTATGATAGATGGATAAAAAATTTAAAAAATTTTAAATTAAAAGCACAAAAAAAAAAAAACCTTGACGTGTGACGTGGTACAGTATGGCTCTCCTTACTCTTGAAAGAAAAGAGAAGAAATTAATTATGGGAAACTTCACCAATGTTGAAATTTGCCACAGAAAACAAAACTGAAAAAAAAAAAATCAGTGCAAAAAACACAACAAATATAAAGAAGCGTTTGAAAATCGGCATTTCAGACTTGTATGAAATGGTAAGTTATCATTAAGCTTCATATAATGGTTAGAACGTTTGTGTATACAGTGTATTATTAATACAGTCAGCTTTTTCTTTTAAATGCGTAGCATTATTGGTTAGTAATTTTATCGACATGACGTTAGACATATCATCATTAGCTTCTGTGCTTGCTAACATGTTAGCCACTTCTAAATTAATGACATTCATTTAATGTTATACTGCGTTCTCAATTACCTCGCTAATGGTAATTCCTGAGTGTGGTTACAGTTTGAATTAACTACAAGTGAAAGCAATCCCTACACCCTTTATAGCCCCCGGAAATGTTACTGCTTTGCAGACTGCAATTACTAATTGAATGAAGCTAACGGTGCAAATTAATGGCAGCTATTTGAAACCACTTTAACTCAAGCAGGAATAAAAATTTCTTCGAGCCGAGGTCTAAATTTAATATTTGTCTTAGGATTCAGATCTCAATAATATTTATTGTTGATTTTCAACGTAGCAATTTGAACTTTGATGTTCTTGTATATTTCCATGTACTTGTATGGAATACAAACAACAATTTATAATCAAACTTTTATGAGTCTTCATTTGCATGTTGCTGGGCTGTAAATGAATGTGAAAGGACTTTGGTTGCTCTGTGATCCCGGGCTCTCAGTTCAGGTGGACTGCGCCTCAGACTGCTGCAGATATGTTTGTTCAAACGACTCTTGTTTTGTTTCATAGTGACGCTTTGCATTACTGATTTTTCTTCTCACCAGGGTTTTAGATCATGTTTCACAGAAAGAATAAACACATATTGATTTGTCCATTACATCACTGAAAGTTAAATTTTCTTAATCTACTTGCATTTTCTCAGAGTAATCCATGCTGTGTCGTGTTGTCGCTCTGTTTCTGCACACTTTAGCTATCACATTGACTGGCTTGGTTGAATGACACATAGCCACGCCCACCTGCAGGGAAAAAGCAATAGATCATTGATGTATTAATTATCCTCATCTATCAGAAAAGCATCAGGGTCCAAATAGAACTGTCACTCGGTGCGGATTCGAACTGCAGACCAGCATTTAGTGATGATTGTCTGAAACAATACTTTGTCTTCTTAATAATTCTGAAATACCTGTGAACCATCCATATTGTTTTATTTACGCCTAAGGCAAGATACAGAGTTAACGAGCTCCCAAACCCCTCTTTAACCCCGGTTCAAGGGCATTGCTTGGTGTTATGGAATAAGCAATTGTACACCCTAGTGCACTATCTTTCCATTTAAAGCTAATTGGGATAATCTGGAAATAAATGTAGCTGAAAGTCTAAAGTGAAAATATAAAGTCATAAAGGAGAAAAAAACAATACAGTTGTCAGTTCTAATGAAAATACGAATCAGAATTAGCCGCCTGCTACCCCAACTTTGTCCCAGCTGTTTTCTAATCACTTAGTCACTATTGCCTTTTTATATATGAGTGATCATGAGCAATATGGAATTTTTGTTTTAGAATTTTGACAAACACGTTTTTGTCTAGAAGGTTATTTAAGTTAATAGTCCTAGGGGATTTGCTAAGGGTTACATAGGCTAGCCAGCTAATACATGTCCACCTAGTTTTTGTTCAAAAAGTGACAGAACAGTTTAAAGCTTGCTTTAAATTCATATCTATTAATTAACTTTCCTGTCAGACCTGAACTTAACTTCTGCAGACTCATAAAGGGTGGAAGAAAGAAAAACACACACATTGTTCAATTTCATTTTTTTTTTTTGTCAGATTGGATTTGGAAGTCATTATGGTTCACCTACATAATTACAAATTACTTTTATCTGACTCAAATGTGGATGTGCCCGCCCTCTGAAATGCCACAATAGATGTGATTTCAGCAAAACTATGCTTGGGGTTTTGTTTTTGGGGGATGGTAAGCAGTTATGGATGGGTAATGGAGCTGCATAATGAAGAGAGAAAGAGAGAGAGATACAGAGGAGGAGGAGGAGATGAGGAAGAGTAAAATTAGTGGTAAATAGTCTATCAAGTTATTTCAGTTAGAGCCTCGACTCAAGAGTTTTAAGAAAACAGTGGGAAAGGACAGAATTAAGACAGAGGAGGACGAGCAATCAGAACAGAATCGGAGCTGTAAAGTCATCCACAGGGGGTGTTACAAAAAGCATGGTACAATATTTGAACGTGCTCTGTGGGAGTCAACTTAGAGGGACAGGCAAGAAAGTTGAGAAGATTGTTGATGACTGCACTTTTCTTTGTGGCACTGCAGGGTGTGACAGTTCTGCCAACCATGCCCTAATTAAGCTGACAGGGACTTCTGATGCCTAATGCTTTCTCTCTATCCATCAGTCATTTTCTTACTCTTTCTCTCTCTCTTTCACTCTTATTCTGTTTATTTAATTGAATTTGAAAAACGAATGTTAGGAAGCCTATTCGAATAAGCATGCAGCTTTGGGCTCTGTCATCATGTACACATAATTTACTGGAAAACTGGACAAACAAAGTAAAAGCTGAATCCTGTTTATAACTGTAATGATAAGAAATCATGAAACTGAATGGCAGCACTTTCTACTGTTGAAAAATAAACACAAATAAATAAATAAATAAATAAATAAATAAATAAATATTTTTAAAAGACTGATGAATCTTACTCATATTTTAGGAAAAGCAAATATTTTCATAAAAATATAAATATAAAAATACAAAAATGTTTAACTGAAACATTATTGTCACAGAATGTAAAGATATAACTTTTCATGTGGATTTGGAATTTATTTATTTGCAAATTTGCACTGAGCGCTTATGATTTGAAATTCTTCCAAAATACTAATGCTATTTATATTTTATTGATTTGGTCGTCTTTCTAGTTCAATACTCCATTATAGCTCAATATAGTGGTGCATAACAGCACCGGGACTTAGAACTATATGTACACTCACCTAAACGATTATTAGGAACACCTGTTTAATTTCTCATTAATGCAATTATCTAATCAACCAATCACATGGCAGTTGCTTCAATGCATTTAGGGGTGTGGTCCTGGTCAAGACAATCTTCTGAACTCCAAACTGAATGTCAGAATGGGAAAGAAAGGTGATTTAAGCAATTTTGAGCGTGGCATGGTTGTTGGTGCCAGACGGGCCGGTCTGAGTATTTCACGTTATCTGCTCAGTTACTGGGATTTTCACGCACAACCATTTCTAGGGTTTACAAAGAATGGTGTGAAAAGGGAAAAACATCCAGTTATGCGGCAGTTCTGTGGGTGAAAATGCCTTGTTGGATGTACAGTCTTCTGACAGAGGTTGTTTGGGATATGGCGGAGAACGTCCTGAATCTGTGCCTCCAAATCCTCCAGTGTGCAAGACATTATCCTGTACACCTCCTCCTTTGTGTAGCTCCAAAGAGAAACAAATCACATGGATAGAGATCTGGACTTCTTGGAGGCCATTTATGAGGTCCGTGTCATCCCTGGCAACATCCTGGTAAGAACACAGTAAGAACAAATAGGGATTTCATCATGACTCCAGTGTTTGGATAAGTCCTTTAGCCATTAGATATTGCCTAGTTAATTTTCAAAACATAAAAAATATATACAGTAATAGATGTTTAAAATGGTTCCTGTTCACATGTTCTTGTTTGTTTTCCTGTCACGGCAAGCACGTCGCATCATTAAGGCCATTTTATAACTTTCACGTTCAGATCCCATGACATTAGGAGCAAAGCTTGTAAGAAACACATTTCATTTCTGATTAAGTGTTGTGGTATAAATATGTATTTATAATAAAATGTATTAATTAGTGTACTTGTGCCTTCCAAGTATGAGTAAGACGCTTGGATTATAGCCCTGTTCTCTGGCTGGCAGGGATGGCATCGGTCTGTCCCTTGTCGATTAGAGCGACATTATCCAACTGTGGGTGTCTGTGAGCTCATGTATATGGACGAGGACAGTTAGGGTTCAGCTGCCCCGTGATGTTGCATGAGAAACTGTTTTAAAAGATGTGGGCTTCTCAGTGTAACTAATAAGAAGATTGGAGTCTGTACGGGGTCGGTTCTGTGTGCGTGTGTGTTTAAGTAAAATCAGTTTGGGATACAAAACAAAATAGTAAACATAATAGAGACAGTAATAATTAGTTATATTATTATTATTATTATTATTATTATTATTATTATATTCAGTTTCATCAACCATATTTAGTAACATTTATTATTTAGAATATGATGTATGAATAAGAAAGTGTTTATTCTATTTATTCTCTTTGATAGAAGTAAAATGTTGTGCTCTATATTCATTCTACTTGGGTCAGATAATACAGATCTCAACATGCTTTGGCAGTGGACTACATGCATAATGTAATTCTAAGTACATTTGCTGTCTGAACAACAACTTCTGTTGTGCCAACATGCCTATTGCAAAGATTACAAAAAAGAAAATGGTGTTGTTGCCTTGTGAAGTAATACAGGTTGTCTTTGTGGCTTCAGAATCTAGTGAGGTATTTATATTAACAGGATGGCAAAAGGAAATGCTGAGCAACATGACAGATTTGTAAGTCACCTAAGGATTCTTAAATATATTGTACTCCTAAGCATGTGTAAAAAAAGAAAAAAGAAGAAGAAGAAAAAAAAGATAAATTCACTTTAAAAAGCAACACCAGCTCATATTTTTCCATGCAGCTGGAACCCCACACTTACGCACATTTTCATTTAATCTTGAGAGGAAATCTCAATTCCCGCCTCTGGTCTGCGTGTGAAGACGTTGCATGTTCTGCCTTCGTCTAGTGGGTTTCATCTGGTTACTCGGGTTTCCCCCTATACCTTCTACACTTTACAAATTGCCCATAGTGCACGCTATAAATGGATGTGTGAGTGTGTGTGTGCCAGTAGGTCGCAAGAAGGCTGGGGTCCTGCGTTAATTGGGGCATTTTATCCAACCATTGTTTAAAGGAGATGGCTTGAATGAATGAATGAATGAATGAATGAATGAACCTCACCATTCATGTGTGGGGTTGCTTCTCATTCAATTGAGTTTTGCCTAAGAACACAGCCATGAATAAAGAATGGTACAAAAACATCCTCTGAGAGCTTCTCCCAACCATAAATAATGCCCAAAAGGCAAAAAAATTATAACTAATTGGCTCAGTGATCAAAACATAGAAATTTTGGGTGGCGGGTAGACAAACAAAAACCTACGAATTTTGACAAACTCCAAGCATCAGTCAGGATGTGTGGCCCAGAAGATGACTGACAGCATGACAAGGAAATAAAAAAAAGGCAGTTAAGACTACAATATTGACTCTTTGCATAAACCTAATGTAATGTGTATCTTGGCCATGTTCTTCACTTAAATACTTAGAACACAAAGTACTGTAAGCGAGTCCTGAGAATCATCTCATTGTGATTGTGCACTTGACAAGACTAAATGTATAACATGTTTAGTTTCATGTTCACTCTCATGTCATATAATTATTTTTATTAGTATTATTAATATTATTAATAGTAGCAGTAGTAGTAGTTTTGTAGATATGTACAAAATGTTTCCCGGTCCTTACCGAATTACTAAAATGAATTAATCAGAATGTCAACAATGTCAACAAAACATTTAATGTCACAATGTCAACAAAAAATATTCACCCCTCCATTGAATCTCTTTTTTGCTGCATTGTAACATTAACTTTATTGTTTTATTTCTACTCCTGACTATCTAAAGACAAACCTATTCTGATGTCCTGCTCATTATTTGAAAATAAATAAATAAATAAATAAATAAAAACACAAAAATAGTTTAACTGATATATAGTATATATAGTAATTATACTATATATATATATATATATATATATATATATATATATATATATATATATATATATATATATATATATAGTATTTACCCCCTGAATGTGCATTGTCCTTTTGAAGTGATTACAGCTTTGGGCTGCCTCAGATGTGTCTCTTTATAAGCTTTGCCCAGTGTGATATTGCTATTTATTTTCTTCCATTCCTCAATTCAATGTTCATGAAGGTTGCATGTTCCCTTAGTCGGTTTACTCCTGGTAATCTGGTTTCCTTCTGCAGTCCATAGGCATGCAGATTACACTAATTGAGAAGATCAGTGCTTGTGCCCTTTTATAGCATCGCACCCCCCTCCCCCACCCCTCACCCCTTAGTTCTCAGAGGCCCTGGATAAGGCTGCAGGTCCACTGTGACCCTGTACAGGATAAGCACTATAGTGAATGAGTGAGTGAGTGATGGTTTGTCAAATTCTCATGAATGGTTTAAAAAGAGTAGAAGGAAAGCATGCAGACATGAGGGTACAGACAGTGATCCCTATATGTTGCATACTGTATGCTTCGCAGGCAGGCGACACAATGAGCCACAAGCAAATAAATGGACAAGCTTGACCTGTGCAATAAGTACTGATTACAACTTCATTTATTTAAAAGACCAACTGTGTGTGTGAGTATATTTTAACCTCTGTCTTTATTACATGATTCCAAGTATTTAAATGAGATAGAGTTGACATTTCTGGGTTCTATGTAACCTCCGTCCTATAAAAAATTAAATGTCGTAACTCAACTTAACTCAATCTGGTGAAGCTAATCACCATTTGCCGTTTGACTTTCAACTGTGATCAGCTGTGGTCTATTGTTAAGCAGTGGAAGCTATTTGGTACAACACAGATACTCCATGAATAAGACTGAATGAAAGAGCCAGGAGGAAACTGGTCAGCGAGAGGCTACCAAAAGGCCTAGGGCAACTCTGAAGCAGGTTCAGGAATTTATGTTAAAGAGTAGGCATTGTGTGCGTGTGACAATAATATCACAAATTCTCCAAATCCGTCACGACTGAGCTTTACAAAAATATTAGTAGTCAGATAAGACCAAAGTTTCATTATTTGGTACAATGCAAAACAATATGTTTGGTGGAAATCCAACACAGCTCACCATTCAAGTAAAACCATTCCTACAGTAAAGCATTAAGGTGGCAATATCCGGTTATGTTATGTGGGCGCTTCTCTGCAGCAGGGACTGGAGTATCAGAGCCCAGACTTAAACCCCATTAAAAATCTGTCTGACCTGAAGACTGAAGACTCAATATTGTCTCCCCTGCAAAGAAGGGTGTGCAAATATTGCAAAGTCTACATGTGCAATGCTTTGTGTGCCATTAAGAAGGTAATTAGCTTCACCTGATTAAACTCACAATTCATTTCTAGGAGGGTGGGATCCTTTTCCAAATCAGTGATTCTCCTTTTTTTTTTTTTTTTTTGACATGCTGGTGTTATATCTCTCACTTGGATGTTAAAATTTGCACTGAGTAAATACAGCTGGATAAAACAAAAATGGTGTCTGTCTCGTTTCAGGCCGCAAAGCAAGATAATTTGATTATTTTAAATCAGTGTGATTATTTTCTATACCCACTGTATTATACATCAAACAAACAAATAGAACAACATAGAGTCCGGAAACCAGCAGCTTTGCAAAAACCCCGATTAAGACAAATACATCAGTTGCCTTGGTGGACCTTCAATAATGAAGAAGAAAGACATTTGAAAATAACCCACTGTTTCTTTATTTACACCCTACCAGCATAAGTATATGCACCCTGCCAACTCATAAACTATAGGCTAAACTATTGTATTTATGCAGCCTGTTCGTCGGCATTCTCTCACTAGTCATGGGTTGACAAGTGTGTCTGACAGACAAGCACAAAGATGCATTTTGACAGTGTGGGATTGAAATAAGTCCTGTGCGCAGTAGGAGCTGATGTCTAAATGCATTCTTGGGTCTGATACCTCCACTAGCTTTTTTAATTAAATGCACTAGTAACAGAATATTACTGTTGTTTAAACTTAGAATTGGTTTTAAAGAAGTGATTAAACAGGCTAAGATCATGTTTAAAAAATGATGGTAATGACATTATGACATGATGGTCATTTTGTTGTACAGTATGTCAGAGCTTTCTACCATACACCAAAGTTAATCATTTTTTCTGATACTGGTCTTTTTTTTTTAGCTTTTTTTTTTTTAAATCATCCAACTTTAATAGAGTAAGGTAAGTGGAATCATGAAAGGAGGGAGTGAGTCTAGCAGAGTAGAGACTGATTTCTCTATCAGCTTTGCACATCTGGATCCTGACATTTTCGCCCATTCTTCTTGGCAAAATTGCTCCAGCTCGGTCAGATTGGATGAAGCCCGTCGGTGAACAGCAATTTTCAAGTCTTTCCATAGATTCTCAATCACGTTGAGGTCGAAGTTTTGACTGAGCTGTTCTAACACATTCGGGTTCTTGGTTCAGCCTGAAATGAACATGTTAAAAAATAGATTGGATAGGTTAAAAAAAAAAAAAAAAGCAAGTATATGCTATTGACAGTGTATTTTGTTCAACTCTTTTTTTTCTGTCCTGGGAATGAGAATTTTAATGGGTGCTTACTGAATTGGAAGAAATGATGAGTGACAAGACACCATAGGAAGTTCAAGGTAAATGACAGGAGGATATACAATATTTATCACCCACGAAACCCCCTACTCCTCATGATTACCTTTTTTTTCTGTAAAATAACATCAAATTTGAGCATATCAGAATGGGATTTTTTCCTCCTTTTGACTGCACATGCATATGTTTATTTCAGATAAGAATATATATTTTTCATACTGGGGACAATGGAATTTTGCATGGCATCTGTCTTACAAAGATCAAAGCAAAAAAGAAAAAGGGAGACTGCAAGAAGAGTGCCAATATGTACAAAAAGAGCTGAATAACTGTGCAAGTGAGTACATGAAGAAAGTTGTTGCTGGTCTTTCAGCTGCTCCCGTCGACGGGGTCACCACGGCGGACAACAGCGACTTGGCACAGATTTTACACAGGATGCCCTTTGGTGCATTTTATCCAGGCTTGGGTTTCCTCGTGCTACGCCGGTTTCCTTCCACGCTTCCCAATTGCCCGTACTGACTGTGTGTGTGCTCATGTGCTGAGATGGAGTGGAAGTTTGTCAATTGTGTACTCCTTATTCCTCAAGCTCCCTCTCCAGGATAGGCTTCAAACCTCCTGTGACCCAGTACAGGATGATTACAGAAAAAAAATATGTCCTTAGGATTATTTCAGGGCATAAAAAAACATAACCAACAACACCAAAATACTTTAAGCATTCACTTAATAATATCAAGAATTCATCTGCTCAGTACAAATTGTTCTTTAGTTTTTTATTTATAGCACTGATTTGTTTCAGAATCGTCAGTTTAGAACTTTTGGAACTAAATCCCACATTCTTATTTTGGCATTTGCTTTTATTTTATTTTTCAATTCTCATTTTCACAAACTCAGAAAAATCTAATAGTTATTATTATCTTTTTTTTTTTTTCTTTTTAGCTTATGCTACTGGTTTTCCATTGAATTGATTCTGGGCTTTGACTTGGCCAATCCAAAACAGAAACATTATCTTTCTGTTTATCTCTCTTTATTTCAAGCCATTCTGTTTAATTTTTGGCCTGTGCTTTAGCTAGTTGCCCATGTAATTTTCCTAAAACAATCAGATTTCTGGCTGACTAGAATACATTCAGTCCTCCCCACCAATTTGCTTATATTTGTCTCCATCCATGTTGCCTGTTTTCTTGTTCCCTCACTGCTGCTTATTATTATTATTATTATTATTATTATTATTATTATTATTATTTTATTTTTATTATTTTATTTTTATTTTTTTCTTGCATGTTCAAAAACTGAAATTGTGCAGTTGGGAGCCTTAGGCTTTACACTGACGGTCATACTGCGAAATTATAAGAATTATAAAGAAGTGTGTGTGTCTGTGGCACAAATGGAATACTTGGGGAAGAATGATGGATGGTAACAAAAAAAGTCTAATTTCTCCCCTCATATTATTAAAATGCTGTATAAACTATGAGCTATAAAAATTGATAATGTTAAGATGGCATCCTTTGAAAAAAAAGATCACTGAATTATGGTTAAACCATAATCACCATTTATCATGGTATAGTAATAAAGCAAAACAATGAAACAGGGAAGAAAATGGAAAATGCATCGTTACTCAGCAATATTGCTCTGTATGCACTCCCCACATGAGCATAATGAAAGTATAAAAATTGTTTGTAAATACATAATATTTTCCAAGCTACCCCCAGTTGCTATATCACGCAGAGTAAGGAACATATACTGGATTCACATTCATTCCTAGGTTCACGAAGGCTTACAGTGTTTTTAATTGATGTTGACTGAATAAATTGTAGATTTATGTGACTCACGTGAGGGAAAAAATGTGCAGCTTCATTAAACTTATTGATGATATGATAATAAGTGTCTCATCCAGTATGCAGGATCTCAAAGGCCTGGAGACTATCCCCGGAGACTTAGGACAAAAGGTGGTGTACACCGTAGACAGCGTGCCAATCCATTGCAGGGCACATACACCAGTTAAGCTAATCTGCATGTCTTTGGACTGTGGGTGGAAACTGGAGGACCTGGAGGAAATTCACTAACCATGGGAAGAACATGCAAAGTACACATACACAGACCCGAGATGAGAAACCGAACCCTAACCATTGAGGTGCAAGGTGACGGTGCGAACAACTATGTCGTTATGCAACCAGCCGAATTAGTATCATGTGATATCTTATATCATGGCATGAAGTCTGTCATTTAAATAATTGTTCAGTAATACAAATTATCTCTCCATTACAGGAAAAGAAAAGGTAGAATTGAAAGGTTTAATATAAACCATAATTTAAACATGTATCGACTATACAGAGACAGACTGGTTACAACTCACTATATCAATATTACAGTTAGAGTTGGACAATAGTCATACATCATCTATTTCGCTGCTTCCCAACATGTGCACAACCAACAGTACTGAACCTGTGTCAAATGCCTTATCCTGACTAACCAGCGGAGGACTGTTCATCCATCCATTCACTTTCCATATGGCTTATTGTGTGGATGGTCATAGGGGGCCTAGAGCTTATCCCAGGGAGCTCAAATCACAAGCACATACGTGCTCATACATCCAGGCCGAGGCAGTAAGGAAAAACTCCCAGAGAGGAAGAAATCTTGAGGAAACCCAGACTCGAAAGGGAACCCATCTTCATTTATAGTAGATGACTATGAAGGCCAATGGTGACTATTGGAATTATTCCCATTTTACCACTCTTGATAAGAGTGCCAGTCAACATTTACACATGCATTCACATACTACGGGCAATTTGCGAACACCAATTAGCCTGATCTGCATGTCTTTGGACTGTGGGAGGAAACCAGAGTACCCAGAGGAAATCTAGGGTTCTCCTCCAAGTAAGTATCCATACACATGGACCCGTGTCAGAAATCGAGACCAGACCCTGGGGCTGCCAGGCGACAGTGCTAACTTTGGGTTCACAAGTTCTGTATAAGGAACAAGATTGGAATAGACTATGAGTTTAAACTGTGTGTTTTACCAGAGGATTCGAATAGGGGGCAGACAGGAGAATTTAATCAGGCAGTTTTGCATGAAGTAAACCAGTTTATGGGTGATGCTAGAACGTACTTTTCTTCTGCAAACAGTTAGTCCATGCATATTTGTCACTGGGCAGCAGTAAAGCTATACAATACAGATGGGGGTATTGTATTATATATTATACATTATTTATTTTCATGCCAATTGCTTGTTGCAGGCACAGTGTGTTATTTCTAAGGACATGCACATGCTTTGAACAAAATGAATGCAGAATACACAAAGCAGCCATCAAGCTTGTGTGTACATCTAGTTAAAAGCATAGACAGACCAGCGGTCAGCCTTGAAACATAGCATAAATGCCTGCATACAGCATCAGGATTCATGGAACTGGAAGTCAAATGGGATGCTGAACAACAACAAGCCCAGGGCAACACTGGAGGTGAGCTTGCCTCCATCTGAAACATCTGCATAGAAGGAGGGCTTTGGGAAAATAAAAGACTCTAGCCTTGAGAGCCACACTCACTTCCATCTTCAGATACTTTGTACTCCAGCATCGGGGACAGATTTATCCCACAAGACATACAGTATGGCTGCTTAACAACAATCAGCAAATGCATTTGACCATCTGGCATCTACATTTTTTATCTCATTTTTACATCTTATCAATTGAGGGTTAAGGGCCTTGCTCAAGGGCCCAACAGTGGCAACTTAGTGGTGCTGGGCTTTGAAACCTGATCAGTAATCAAATGCCATAACCACTGAGCTATCCCTGCCCAACAATTTCAGTAAATGCTTAGGATGGAATTATCCAGAACTGGAATTGTTTACATATTGTTATTGCACCAACAATGTCACAATATCATAAAATGTCATTCTTCTACTTGTGTTGCCTTTTAAAAAGTATTTTTATTCTTAGTAAGTTTCATAGCTAAATTTATACCTAAACTACTGTTAGTACCCATCGTTGGCGGGTAAAGAGTTTATAAGGTTGAGTATCTTACGCCTTGTTTATGGTAAGTACGTCTTTCATTGTCAGCCAAATACACTCCCTGTTTAAAGTAGATTATTAAATCAAGCACATGAGTGTTCATAACATCACTTTTATGTTCATAACATCGCTTGCTCCAACAACCTGTGTTTTTATCTCAAACAGTACTTTTATTTATAGTATATAGATTTATAGCTACATTGTAAATAAGAAACATACTGTATGGCAGTTCAGGAAGTATAAAAAAATATTTTTTTCATTTTCACATACAAAACCTGACATGGCATATTTTAGTGTAATATGAACTGGTCTCTAAATAATATTTTAAAAACATATTATTATTATTATTATTATTATTATTATTATTATTATTATTATTATTATTTTATTATTATTTATTATTATTATTCTTGTTGTTGCTATAATAATAATAGTTATTTATTATTATTATTATTATTATTATTATTATTATTATAGTCTATAATATGCAATACTTAAAATATGTGATTGCTTACATCAATGAAGGTTTTTCTATGACTATTATGTAACTGTCATTGTCATATGTCTTTTTTTCATAATTTTCTTTTCAAACTTTTTTTGTACTTTTACATTTATCTGGGTTTTACAGATTTCGATTACAGAGATTGAAGAGGAAGACAAGAAGTGGTCCCTCCAGGAGGTCTTTGAGGCTAGCAGTTCTGAAGAGGCGGTTTTGGCTGAGGAGCCATTTGTCTTTTCCAATTCACAAAAAAAAAATAACATGGGATATTTTGTGCAAGTAATGTGTTGGGGACAGAATGTGCCTTAAAATAAACTGTTGTTGTGCTGTAATTGTTTTTTTTTTTTTAAATAACATATGTTTTCCAAATATAATTATATCCTTTTTTAAATCCTTGCTGTAAATCTTTCTTATCTTTATTTATTTTTTTTAAATCTGGCTAAAACATTTATGCAAGCTTCATTTTTTGCCTTATAAATGATAAAATAACAAAAAAAAATGCTTATCGCTTTATCCTGCATACAGGGTCGCAGAGGGTCTGGAGCCTATCCGAGGATGCTTAGAGCTGGGTACAACCTGGATAGGCTGCCAATCCATCTCAGGGCACACACACATAAACAGGAAGAACATGACAGAACTCCACAGACTCTAAGGCAGGAATCGAACCCGGACCCTGGAGGTGCAAGGCAACAGTGCTATCCACTGCGCTCTCCAAACTTGTACTTAATTTATCATTTTATTTTACATACAATTGGCCCAAAGACAATCAAGTACAGTTAGAGTAGAACCATGTCACATTTCAGCTACTTTTGGTTATGAAATGGATGTCATGAACCTCAAATCAGCCTGGGCAAAATCACATGACTGTTGAACGCCTCCCTAATCACTCACACCTTCTTCGTGTATTTGTGAGGAAGTGTTCTGTCCGACAGTTCGTCTTTTCTTATTTTTGTCGATAAGAAAATAGCTACCACTTATATTATATCCTAACAAAACAATCCATGACATTTTATATCATCTTGAATGTAAGTGTATTAAAGCTGTGCTTAGTATAGCTTAGAATTAGATTTATTATAAACCATTAATCATAGGCAATGTTATTTCAGATAAAGTAAAACAATACATAAAGGCCTTTGTAAAAGACATTTCATATTTAGAGCAACAAAAATAGATTTTTGTGTACCTTAATATATATTACAGACCAGACTTCCTGACTCTAGTAAAAACAGTTGAGACTTTCTCTTTGACGCAAACCTTCTCTCTGGATTTTTTTGATTTTGCTCATCTTATTGTAACTCTTCTCCATCCTTTATGGTATTTATTTTTTCCCTCTTCGCATTTTCATTGCTTATGCCCTGTTCTAGTTCAGGTGGCGTTGTAATAAAAGCGATTCCTCTTAGAATTCAGTGTATATGAAACATCATTTCAGAGACTAACTTATTAATATAAAGCCTGTAGGCATAAATATAGATTTTTGCTTTTGCTTACTGCAGGATCCCAGTTCTTTCAGTTACTTTTTTTTTTCTCTGAAACATTCTTGCAAGCTTTCTTTCTTAAATTTCTTCAGTGTGTATCTGTTTTATTTATTATTCATCATAATGTTGATAATACTTACAAATACTACATACTGTAATCACACACATATGCAGTATTCTGATTACAGGTTAGGTATTATGATTAATTAAAGGGCATATTAAATCATTCACAATCAAAGGCGGTTTTAAAATATGTCTAGTTTAACATTCTCTTTGATGTTTTTGGAATGTGATTACAATGTTTTTTGTTGTTGTTGTTGTTGTTGTTGTTGTTGTTGTTGTTGTTTTTTGCCCAGTAACTTTTGCTCTTTGAAGGATTAAGTCTTTCCTAGAATGTTTAGTTTGGTAATTATTCAAATTCTTAAATTTATCCTTGTAACAATACGGTACCTTGTCTACATTATAAGCTCTTTTCATGTGCATGTTTCTTCTTTATATCTACATACTTACAGCTTCATTATTATCAGTGTCGCCTCACACTTCCAGGTTCGAGGGTGTGAATCTCAGCTCCAGCGTGTTTGCATGGAATTTGCATCTTCACCCCGTAATGACCCTAACCAGGATAAGCAACACCATGGATGGATCACCATGTTGTAATATCTGCTGCATTAAAAACGACACGTCACTCATCCTGTATCATCTCTGGTCCATCCTATAGTCCATTTCCATTGATGGATGCGGTGGGGAAAGCATAACTTGTGTAATGACAGATGGATTACACTCAGCTATATAACAGACCTAAATATTGGATATATTTAATAAAATGGCAACTCTGTGTATATGATTTATTCTTGGAATAATTCACAATAAATGTCAGCGCAGACTGAAGCATGAACAGTTATATATGGACTGCAATCCCTCTAGGCAGTATAAAGGGCAGTAAATGGCATCATATGATTAGTTTCATTAATGCTGCCTGACACTTTGTGCAAGAAAATATTCGAGATTCTGTACATATCTGTTTAGTGCATCTGTTTTTTGTTTGTTTTTCATTGGGCTTTCACACTTATTTCTAATAATAATACTTTATGTTTATTATTACTTTGGCTGTAACTCCAGTATGCTTTAGAGAAAAATCTAATAAAAACAGCGCCATAAATATAGGAAATCTTACAGTTGATATCTTATAACTGTCTTGAGATATCTGATCCTCCAAAGGTGAGGTGGTGTAACATCTCGAAACCTACTGTAGGTGGTTTAGAGCTAGAAATGGATTGGTTTCTTAAGGAAAAAGGTAATGAGGGAAAAGGATGAGGCTCTGGAACACATCGAGTGACCAACGATTTCATAAGCTGAGTTACGATGGAAAGGAATTTCACCCAGATTAAAAAATGTTCCAGTTTTAGATACAGTTGTGGGCCACCACTGCGAACAGCTGTAGGATAAACTAGAGGCACTGGTAGACTCATAGCACAAATCTTTGAAGATGAATTTACTTAAATTGCACTCAAGCCTTAAGGAGCACACTTTGCATCAAGGATAAGGATTTTAAGTTACACTGGAGCAGCATAATTGTTGTAATTGTGAGCACTGGTGGCTCATTCAATATAACAGAGCTCCAGCAAATACAGTGTCTCAGCCATTCAAAATCAGAAAATTCCCATTCACAATGCCATATAGTATCTACGTTTCTTAAATGACCAAAAATAACAAGAAGAAGAAGAAGAAAAAACAGTTTGACTACACAACAAAGTAATCACATAATAGGCCAATTGAAAATATCATGAATTTAATCAAATAATTTAATAATTTCCTAACAGAAGATTTTAGAGGATTATTTAAATTATTAATTAATTAACCTACATTATGAAAAATTATTTTGAATATATATATTTCTTTTTAAACTAGCAATTCTCTCAATTTTCTAAAAATAAGGAAACATATCTGCTAACAAAACAAGAAATTAGTATACTGTGTCTAGAAATTGGTGTATATTGTATATCTTATATTTGGTATATTGCTTTTTTTTTATTATAATATGAAATATTAAATCAATTTGACTCCATTCAGTTCTACCGCCTTCTTTAAAACCTTTGCACCATTCAAACGTTTTACAGTGGCTGATCACTGTATTGTGCTTGACGTCGTATGTAAATGTCAATCAGTTTCATCACAAGTCCCGGTTTGACTTGAACACCCCTCATTTATATGCAATTGTGGGACAGTGTGCTCAGTGCCAGCATTTAGCTCTGTAGAGATATTATTGCACCTAGTGTTCAACAAGTAAAAAATATTGCCAGATCGAGGCTGGAATCATGCTGCCCCATGCTTGCTCTGAGAATATTTTCAGCAGAGCATGAGCAATGGGCAGAGCAGGTAATGAAAAGGTTGTCTGGACTTCTGGAATAATGTCCATGCATTGGAAAAGCATGCACATACTGAGATCTTATGTTTTATGCAAAGGCTGAGTTCTCAATCTCCAAAATCTTTGAGCTACTTTTAGGACATTTTTGTGCATTTTGTGCTGAAATCTGGCAACCCTATGTGTGCGTCACCGGTGATGGCAAACACACCTACCGTTTGATATCAAATACATCTCTGAAAACAAATTGAGCTAATCAAAAATCAAAAATCTCACTGGATTGTAGTGTACAGTATGTTATTGTTTATGGATATAATGAGAAAATGTCATTCACTCATCTTCTATACTGCTTTATCCTGTATTCAGGACGCGGGGGCCAGGGACCTATCCCATGAGACTTAGGCCACATGGTAGGGTACACCCTGGACAGGGTCCCAATCCATCGCAGGGCACACACACTTACACTCCTTCCTTCACACACTACGGGAAATTTGGGAATGCCAATTAACCTAACCTACATGCCTTTGGATTGTGGAGAGGAAACCGGAGTACCCGGAGGAAACCCAACAAGCATGCACATATGGACAGGAATTAAACCCAGACCCTGGAGGTGCAAGGCGACAGTGCCAACCACTACATCACCATGCTGCCTAGAAAATGTCAATTGTCTTTAAAAAAAAAAAATCAATCTTCCTATATTTGGAAACGTTTTACACATTTTCATTGCACCTGTAATTTTTCATCAATGACAAGAGGTACTTAGTTAAAGTACGGTTGACATTCATATATAAAACCATTCCTAGTCACACCATAGGAACTTTTAAAGCCTTGGAGAGGGTAACATTGCTCTGGCAATAATAAGAAGCAAATAGGCCACATATCAGAAATACATTTCAAATTAAGCTTCTATCTTTTTCTCTTGTTCCATCCTCAGTTAAGATGTCATTCTGTGTTTCTCTGGGCCCTGAGCCCCAGTACTAATACTCGTCTGTATTTGCTAGAGATCAAAGAGGTGCATGCGATCTGCAGTTTCCCTAGGGCACATCAGAGTCTCACAAATTTCACCAAGCAGCAAGAGAAAGCATCCAGACAGCCAGTGTTGCAGGCATGGGCGACTGCAGAGCTAGTGACCGTAAGGCTTTGCAAAAGGTGATTAGGGCCTCTAAGGCCATCCCTGCTATTGCGATCACGGACATCAAAATCATTGGGGAGAGGAGAGGTCTGAAGAGACTACAGAGGATTATAAAAGACAACACTGACCCAAACTGTGGCCTCTCTGCCCCTCGTGCCATCTGGCAAATATTACAGAAGCACTCATGGCCTGCAAACATACTACTGTAGCAAACACCATATTTCCACAAACTGTGAGATCGCTGAACCTTCCTCAACCATCATACCTGTATAACAGTCCTTAATGGTCTTTTGCACTCAACACATTTTGAGAAACTTAATTCGATTTTGCTCTTTTTTGTATGCCATTGCATTTGTTTTTTGTTTTGTTGTTCTACTTGGACTGGATTTGCACCAGGATTCTAAACTATAGAGGATTACTCTAGTTTTACAGTCTACTGTAATTCCGACTATGAAAGACTCAAACAGTTGCACCATTACTTCTCTATCCCTTTTTTTTCCCCCATCATTTATCATTCTTCAGTAAACCTGTGTGGAAAGGTACGCATGAGCTACATCAAGCTAAAAATGACTGACGGATTTCTAAACGTTTCCAAAAAACGCTGATTTTCTACACACTTGCATGCATGTGTGGATGAACGACAAAATTACAAGGCATGGTTCTGGGACAGCGGATTCGCATTTGGTGATGCGCTCGAAACTTTATAAAATGCAAAGTGCACAAAACAGACATTAGACAATGAAAGAGCAAAGTCGGGAATCTGGAGGAAAATGATGGAATGGTAAATTACCAGTAAAAGTCAAAAGACAACATCTTTTTATCTACTGCACCCCAGTCATTGCTAACACCAAATGCATGATGCATTATTAATACATTAATGCCGGACTACCCTACTCTCAAAAAGTCTGGACCCTCAACCTTATTTCTTTCTAGGAGAATGAGACAAAAGATACTGTGATTTGTTGCAACATGTGCAAACATGAATACAGTAAATAACACTACAGTATATGACCACCATTATTCTTCAACACAGCCTGAACTTCCTTGTAATTTCATTGAGTAGCCTTCAGGAATGGTTCCCCATTGTTCTTCTAAAGCTCCTTCTTGGATTTTTGCCTGTCTTTTGTTCCATTCTTTGTCAAAATGATCCCATGTTGTTTCAATAATGTTGAGATCAAGGCTTTGGATGGGGCCAATCCATGACTAATTGTGTTCCGTTGTGTTGATTCTATAGAGCTAAGCTTTGACTGTTGATCTATTCCTCAACACTACATTAAAAAAATACGTCAGTCTGACTCTTTGGAAGAAAAGACTATGAAGAAATATGAAGAATTGATGGGTGGCTCAAGACCTTTGCAAAGTACGGTACATTTATTATTGAAGCATTAATACATATATTAAGTGTTTTAGTGTTTCTTGGTCAGAGATTCATTGTACTCAGCTTGAAGCTAATAGTATGGTTGACGGCTGCGAAAAAAAAAAAAAAGCTCTGCAGGGGTTATATGGCACTTTATAGCTTTAGATATTCCAGATCGGTCATTTGTATCTATCACTTAGTTCTTGCTATAATAAAGTATTACTGTATATAGCATTACAAATAAATGTCGGGGTAAATGGAACTGGCTGGTACACCGCCGAGGCCACTCTCGCATCAAGGTGAAGAATATCACGTGCCGATTCTCCGTGATGCTAGTCGACCGCATCTTTTCAAACTGCTGCTCACACAATGTTGGCGACTTCAAAACAAACTCGGTGTAACGAGCGCTCTGACCCTCCTGCTTGCTTGATTGGCTGCTGTCATGATGATTGATGGGTGTAAAGACTTACAGTATGTAGTGTTACAGCTTAGGATGGCAGTACTGTACAGTAGCATCAGCTGGGAATCAAACTCCTCGTGATCCCCGGAGGATACGGTGAACACATTTCCATTGTGCCACTCAGGAGCCTATATATGTTTTTTTATATTTAATATTTTTATGTAGTTGAAATACAGAAATACAGAATATACACTTCAGAACAAAGTTTTATATAATTTGATCAACCCAATCAGTCAAGGGTTATATTATTAGTCTGTTTTGGTTGTATGTTAGTGAGTCTTTTTATGCATACACTACATTCACACACTTGGTAGGATATGAATAATTTTCCAGAATGACAGTATGGGATTTTAGGGAATATTACATGTATAAACTAATTTGTTCTAACAGACCTTGATAAACAGGAGCCAGCATGCTTAGAGTTCTACTTTTGGTTTGTAAGGTTTGCCTTTGCTTTATAGGTAATAATAAGTTTTATTATTATTATTATTATTATTATTATTATTATTATTCACTTTGTTAATTGGGACAGACAGAGAAAAAATGTGATCTGACAGCTGGTAAGACCATCAATTTCTGTTCCTCAAACATGAGATAATACAGTATGTGCACCATAGCTTAGGGGTTAGCATTGCTAGGTAGCTTGCGACTCCAGGGTTTGGGTTTGATTCCCACCCCATGGCCTGTGTGCATGGAGATTGAATGTTCTCCCTGTGCTTGGTGGGTGTCCTTCAAGTACTTTAATGCCCTCCCACAGTGCAACGATATGTAGATTATGCTTATGTTTAGATTAGGCTAATTGGGGTTCCCAAGTTGCCCGCATAGTACCATGGTTGCAATAATGAGAATAAATACAGTACAATGGTCACCATTGGCCTCCATGGTCCCTAGTTGGACTACAGAGGTTCCTAGATGGATATTCTATTTCACAGGAGTCTCTGTTCATTTTTTAATAATAGTGTTTGGTTTCCTCTTGCAAATAGTCGCAACCACTGAACTGCTGCTGTTCACCAACAGGTCAATAAATCCGTTCAGCTTGATGTCAGAATCTGCTAGTAGCACTGTTCCCCTAAGGATCATAGTTCCTTAAAAAATCAGTGTTTTTTCGCAGTGTTCACTCAAATTCTAACAGTGCATAGAGCTTATGCAGCATGTTCACCAAGGACCTCACATTCATCATAACAATTGTCGAGAGGAAATATTTTAAAACTTCTTTTCCTTGCATTCCCTGCTTTGACTTTAGCTCTAAGCACACAGTTCCAGTTCAGTTCTCCTCAAATGTAACATTTCACTTCAGCCTTTCAAACCATAAACCATGTACATACAGTACAGTACTTTGCAAACTATTGAGGCACACCTCATTTTTTTTATAGCTTGCTTCAGAGGTGTTTTATTTATTTATTTATTTTTAACGTTTCGAGGAGTAGTTCTCTAAGCTTCCTGAAGTTTTTGCTTGTTAAAGCCACAAAGTGACCTACAGTATGGATCATCCAAGCATATAACCATTTCATTTATGCTATGAACCCAATGAGAAACAGGTGCAGATGATGACAGATGATGTTCAGGCTGGTGATTAGTGTACTGATGATGCTGAATGCTGAGTGGTTGGAATAGATGAGAGGGGAAATGAGGTTGCTGCTGGTGATGGTACATAAACAACTGATTTTAAGTGGTATTCTTTAGTCACATTGCAGTCTGTCAAAGTAAAACATCTGTTCCAATTTAATCTCCACCATCCTCTCTCTCTCTTTAACTCATTCTCTGTACCATGTGTCTAATAGAGGGTCAAACGAGTCCAGGAGCCTATCCAAGGGACTCGATGCACTAGGAGGGATACACCATGGATAGGGTGCCGATACTGTACATCACAGGACACACAAGCACACACATGACAGAAATGGAATTTGGAAATCTGCAAGCCTAATCTGCCTAAATGTCTTTGGACTGTTGAAGGAAACTGAAGTACCTGGAGGAAACCCACTAAGCATGGGGAAACAGAATCTTCTTTCCTTCCTTCACCTCAGGGCACAATATGTTCAACCACACAACTCTACTAGCTCCAGCATCAACCTTTTCCTTTCAATACAAATATATTTCAGCATTTTTGTTCCCTGTAGATCTCATATAAGACATTGAAATTGCAGACTGAACAATGGCAGCACTTTACAGGCAGCAAGAAACAAATTAAAAGGTTCTAGAAATAAAGGTAGGGTTGAACTGAATTGAATGAATTCTTCACTAATGGTCCTGCAAAGTGAAATGATACTCAACAATCTTCACCGGTTTGGAGATAAGCACAACAAATAAATATCATATATCTTTTACTATGATACAAATGTATAAGATTACTTCATATGATCCTGTCATATTACTATACTTAATGTTAAACATACATTTGGCTTCTTATTTCCAGCTGTATAAATGTGTTAAAGTGGAACTAAAGCATGTCAACCTTCCTCAAACACACACACACACACACACACACACACACACACACACACACACACACACACACACACACACACATACACACAATGGAAATCTGTGAATTGCATTAAAAAACACTCTTTAAAATGGAAAAATTGAGATCTTTTCATGGTCCCTATTTTAATGCATTTGCCACTGAAGGTGTAAATGAAATGACCATTGTTGCATTTTCCTGATTATATGCTGTACAAGGATAATGACGGCTAATCTAAAAAAAAAGACCATTTCATTATAAAATCCAAGCTGTGTAAAGCAGTTATCAGGTAACATCGGGTAATATAATAACAGCTTTTTAGAGGGACTTTCAGGCTTACAGTAGTTATTCGTACTGGGTGGCAAATTATACTATTCATTCGCCATAACTTTGCCTAATATTTTTCACTTTTAAAAACGCCTTCAATCTGCAAATTCTAAATAAATGTTTAGAATGTGATATCTTTTGAAGAATGTGTGATCCTCTGTTGACACTATTAGTCAATCCACTTACAGTATGTATTTCATGTGGGTGTTATTGAGACAAGAAAAGAAAAGCATCAGCTGTAGAACAACAGTTAGATTCTCATGCATATAATGTGAAGATCTGCTAGGAAGTTGTTGTATTTTAGAACTAGTACAGTTTTCTTGCTAAGGATCAATAGCAAAGTAATTACTTTGTCACCGTGACTCCACATGGACAGACTGTGAAAGGTCCCCACTATGTCACTCTCATGTTTAGCTTCTCCCTCTTGGCCTAGTGGTCTCCATTCTGAACTGCCATAGAGGTTTCCTTCAGATCTAGCAGAGGTCCTAGCAAGGTCACTCCAAAGGTTTGTAATATATCATAACAGAGCACCCTGCCAGACACAGACAGCACTCATTTATAGTTTACTGGGAACTAGAGCAAGCAAGAGTTTGTAGAAATAGCTAAAAGCCTAATGTAATCAGTGATATATATATATATTTTTTTTTTTTGTCCCAGATTTTCTCCCTAATTCAGTCGTGTCCAATTCCTCCCTAGGGGCTCCCACATTACGGCTACTACTACCACTCAGCCAGGAAGGCAAAGACTATTACGTGTTTCTTCCGAACCACTTGACGCCAACTGACTGCTTCTTTTCGGACCACTCGCTCACGCACCATTGGGGGCGTTGTAACACACTCGGAGGACGGCGCTATCCGCTCCTTCTGCTTGCACGAGCTCACGGGCGCCCCTGATTGGTTGTAGAGCCGTGTTTAATGTGGGAGAACTAAATACCTCTCATCCCTCCTCTCGTCAATCAGCTCTCTCTAGACCTCCGGCTGTGAGAGGTTACAGCATCACCCGGGAATCGAACTTGCGATCTCCGGATGATAGGGTGAGCACTTTACCACTGCTAATTGTCAGTCACAAAGCATTTTTTTTATTGAAGCCCACGTCTTGTAGATGCAGATATCTACAGTAAGTACTGCAAAACTTACTTCATTACGTTCTGTCCAGTGGTCGATTTAAGACGCGCCCACAGTGCAATACAGTGTCAAAACTACCAGATTCTAATCTGGCACATACAGTAAGTGCTGATAACTTCTCTTCTACTCAACATTGTGATTTTATTTATGGCCCAGGTTTAACTGCAGGCATGTACTGAAGGACTGGCAAAGTTTCATCACATTCTATCCTGCCAGTTTTGTGTGATGCTGGACAGACATACAGACATACAGACATATAGTTTCCAGGCCTTCTATGTGTGAAATGCAAAGATCTCATTGAAAGAGCGAGTTCTGACCAACGTACCAACAAAACCTTTCTTTTATTTATACAGATCATAAGCAGTCAAGGTCATGATTTGAACTGAAGATGAAAATCAAAGTGAAAAAGCAGTCTGTTGAGGATTTAAAAATAAAATGTTCAAAAGTCTAATATTCTTGTTCGCCGAGGTTAGAATGCAGAAGGTGTTGAAATTGTTTTTCCACAAAGGATAGCAGTAGTTCAATGTGTTTCTTTACTGAGAATAAATTCACTGATACTATTCTGAAACTTTACTCTATTCGGAGTGAGAATTATTTTAACTCATCACAGTGCACCCTGGGTACAAAGAAACGTCGTTCAGTCTGAAGAAGGCTCGGTGTTAGTTCTTTACAAAGGAGAGAGTGGCTTCAGTCAATTACGGTGAAAGAAAATGCATTTGGTTGAAATAAATAAATCTTTTTTGCCTTGCCAAGTTATAAGCAGCATGTACAGAGCACAGAGTTTATACATACAGTACAATAAACCTGGTCTGCTGTGAAGACCAATAATTATCAGATATATCTTCTGCACAGTGACTTCTGCAGCAGGTCTGGTCTGATGGGCATTAAGGGTGTGTTAGTAGCATTAACAAAATCCAGAGCCATGGTCTGTTTGGTTATTATATGGTTATCATCAACATCAGTTGCATAATCATTCAGACACAATGGAATACTGTCCGAAACCATCACTGTGGTAAAAATGCATGCAGATGTATGTTGAGGTTTACTGCTCCAGATCTTGTTTATTCACCATTTGCATCACATCTGGTAGGCATTTCAAGAAGACATTTAAGAGAATTAGATGTCTAATGTAGAATGTGACAAATTTTGCATCAGAAATGATCTTGAGAAGAACCAAGCGACGTGATCTGGTCCCTGTTGTCAGCAAATGAAAATGTCAATCTGATGTAATAGGAAAAATAAAAGCTTCAGTTGAAGAAGTAAAAATCAGCCCACTATCAGTTCCCAGAGATCACGCCAGGATCGTTGTGAATCACTGATGAATCATGCTGTGGAGGTTTGGTCGTGCCCTACTCTGGCATGAAACTGCCCCTGTGTTCAAAGTGGTCCTGGCAGCAGATACTGTACATGTTCCTTGTTCTAGCCTTTGTTACGTGACCTATCTTCAAATTTAAAATTGATTCATCACGAGGCACATCGTGCAGTGAAATGCTTGACATGGCTAGAAAGTAGAAAAGAGAAGAAAATAAAATTCATGTTTTTTTTAATATAATTTTTTATGCATATATATTGACCCCAACCATATATATTGACACCAACCATATAATTACAATGCAAACATTATGCCAATTATTACAGTATATACAGTAGGTTCCATTTGTGCCACCATGACAGCTTTGGCCCCTCAGCAAGTGGCTTCTTCAAAAGATGCCTTGGGTGTACTGAAATGGTCACTGGGACATTGACAGCATCAACGTTTTTTGACAGTATTTATTTTTTCTGCAATTTGTGCTGCTTTGCTGTGGGATCAGACCAGACAGGCTGGCTTTTCGTTACTACAGGCATTTTGGTTGAGCTTTGGGTACCCATGATCCTGTAACCAGGTACACTGGTATAAATAGTTACTGGTCCTATATAGTGTGTGGTGGTGCTACTACCACTCACTCACTCACTCATCATCTATACCTCTTTATCCTGTGTACCGAGTCCCGGGGGGGCTGGAGTCTATCCTACAAGACTTAGGGCATGAGGCAGGGTACACCCTGCACAGGGTGTCAATCCATTGAGGAAACCCGAGTACATGGAGGAAACCCACCACGCACAGGTAGAACATGCAAACTCCTCGAACCCAGACCCTGGAGGTGCAAGGTCTCTGATTGAAGAAGACCTACCTAGTTGCTTGCATTAGGTGGAACAGGGGTTTAAATCTTGGCAATGCACTGGCAATATTGTGCAAACAATTTTATTTTATTTTTTAGCGCTTTTAACAATGTTCATTGTCTCAAAACAAGGAACTTGCCCTCTTATTTGGCTTGACTCCGATGCCAGAATGTGCAGAATACCACATTTAGGGCAAATGTCGCCTGTTTAATGGCGTAACCTGCACCCACCAGAGTATCTTATGCTTTCTCTCCTGCAGAGCAAAATTACGCTAGCAGTACCCCAACTCGTCCCTGACCCTAAGGCTTCTGCATTCATTACGCATGTTCTATTATGAGATCCCCATCTTCCATCGACTTTTGACTGAGCATAAGAGCCCTACAGCCATGTCTACTGCTCACATTCCTCCCTGCTGCCACAATGCAGCATCAGAGAAAGATAATTGCCAGCAGGTGCGCTTCTGGTATTGCTATCAACCTTACACTGCAGTTATAATGCTCATCAAAGATGCTATGGACTCAAATAATCCGGCATTGATGAAGTCCATCATTCATTCATCACGGCATGGAAGAAGAAACAGATCACCATCCTGTCTGAAATAAAAGAGGCTTCTTTTTAACAATTCACAACTAATTCTCATAGTTTGAAGTTATTTGAAGTACCATCACTCAAGATGTGGGTTAATACATATTTATTTCATGAATCAGGTTGGAAAATAAGAAATTGAGTTATATTAGCGAGAAGTCTTTAATAGGCTATTCACATTGAGCCATGGTCATGAATACTCCTAGTACTTGGAAAGAAAACACAAAGAACAACTCATTTCAAAGGAAATGTCCTTGGTGGTCTAAATGCTTTTTTTTTTTTTTTAAACCATAAACAAGCATGTTATTTGGTTAGTGTCATATAAGGCATTGTGTATACAGTCGCTGGATTACACAATCACCGCCACACACAGTAATAATATCATAATATTTGTACACCATACTTGGTACACTTACATTTGACACAACTTAGTGTTTAATTCGGTTTTATAATTAGATTTTTTATTTTTTTGCCTCACTCTTCATAATATAACAAAAAAAAAAAGCTTAACTTTTCCCTAATAATTGTCTTGCTGCAATTAATCACTAACACGGAAGCACTGGAGAAATCATTTTGTTTTATATCCCTAGATATGTTTAACTGTGTTGACATCTATTATGGCTTTAGTGGTTAGCACTGTCACCTTTTACCACCAAGGTTTCGGGTTCAATTCCCGCCTTGGATTTGTGTGCATGGAGTTTTACATGTTCTCCCCATGATTGCTTGGTGGGTTTCCTCTAGGTATGCCGGATTCCTTGCAGTTTAGGTTAACTGGCATTCCCAATTTGCACAGGATGGGATAGGCTCGAGGCCCCTCCCCAAACCCTGTATAAAAGATAAAGCGGTATAGATAGTCTTTACTCACTCTCTAACTCTCACTCATCCTCGATATCTTTTGTCCTGTATACAGAGTCATGAGGGGCCTCGAGCCTATCACAGGAGACTTACGGTATGGTATACCCTGGACAGGATGACACTCCATCGCTGTAACACACTCACACACTCATTCCCACACTATGGATACTTTGGGAACACCAATAAGCCTAACCTGCATGTCTCTAGACTGTGTGAGGAAACCGGAGTACCCGGAGGAAACCCACAGAGTAAGCACGGGGAGAACATGCAAACTCCATGCACACAGACCCGATGTGGGAGTTGAATCTGGAACCGAGATGAGTGACTTTAAAATACATTTTACTTAATTATGAAACCTTTTTTTTATTATTATTTATATAAATTCTATTCACTGCTAATGTCATATCCTCTGTGAGAGCTACAGTAAAAATGGATCTGTTGTTTCTCTGACAAAATGCAAGTGGGACCCAAACACAGTTTGTTTTACTTCACCCTAAGCCTTCAGGATTTTTAAATATTTTTTAAGCTCCAGATCTGTTTTATGCACTGGATGATGGATATGTAGAGTAAAATAAGCAGTTAGATCAGCCATAATCATATTTCTAGTATGCCTTTTACAAGGACTGGTTTTATGCATGGGACATTCAAATATTACATTTAAAAGAGTGAAAAAAAAAATGTCCGCTCTTTATAAATAAATAAATAAATAAATAAATAAATAAATAAATAAATGCAGTTTGCTAATTAATAAAAAACCTTTTTTTTTTTTCTTTTTTTTTTATGGCTGTCCACTCAGCCTGCACATTCTCAGCTTACAAGAAATCCAGGTACCAGACAGCGCCTGTGGTTTGCACAAAAAGATTCATTTAATTAAGAAATGTTTATTTATTTGATTTGCAGCATTTACACCTTTAACATCATGACTAACATAAAAGCAACAGATTATTATTATTTTTTTTTTTTTTTGCCATTTTAATTCACTGCTTAGGGCAACAATAACAAGAATGTTTGTTTTGTTTTTTTTTTGTTAGTTTTTTTTTTAACACAACTTTAATGTGAATACTTAAATTCAGCTCAGTTATTTAGATTAAATAGAAGTAATGGGAACAAATGTTTTACAGGCTGCAAAGTGCATGAAGTCCAAGATTAATTGTTGTTATAATCCTCACATCCCTTATTTCTTGTGCTTTGTGACTTGTGTTTCATGTTGACATACACCTTAGGACTGCATTTCCCAGCATGCATTCCTCTCTCACATGGTTATAATTGATTTCACCTACGCCTTGTTTAGTTGATTACACTGTTTATATATAGTCCCTGTTTGAGTTGGTTCCTGTCTTGCATCTGTTTGGTTTGGTTTCTTGGTTTTTGCTTATTTGATTCACAGTTTGTGTAGGTTTGCATTATTCTCCACTTTAATAAACTCCCATCTGCACTTGCATCCTATCTCTCATCCATGTGTGACAAATCAGCAACAACCTCATTACACCACTTATTTGGTCCAAAATGCCAAAAAAGCCAGAAAAGTCCCTTGGGAAGGCTGGAGAACTATTCTTCAAGATTTTAAAACAGCAAAATATGATAAAATGAGAGGTCTCCATATATACTACATGGACATTTGGCCAAACTTGTTAATTATTGAATTCAGGTGTTTTAATCAGGTGCTTATCCCCGGTGAAGGGCAATCTTAATGCTTCAGCATACCAAAACATCTTGGACAATGCAATGCAAAACAATTTTTGGAATACCCTTTTCTTTTTCAACATGACTTTTCCTCGTTGCACAAAGCAATAACCATAAAGACATGTTGTGAGTTCAGTGTGGAAGAACTTGACTGGCCCTAACACAGAGCCCTGACCAGCACCTTTGGCATGAACTGGAACAGAGATCGTGAGCTAGACATAGGGCCTGTCCACACGCGTTTCGCTGTATACGTATAAATTTTTTATCGTATTGGCGTTTCGTCCACACGGATCCGGCGTTTTAGGAGACTGAAACCGCTATTTTTTTAAACCGGGTCCCAAAGTGGATAAATCTGAAAACGACACCCTTGCGGTTTCGTGTGTACAGCCAATCTGTATATTTTGTGAAACGATGATGTCATCACATCACTTGTCAGCTGCGTCACACGTAACAGCAACAACAATAATGGCAGACTACATGATTGTGTTCGTGTTGCTACTAAAAAGCATACTAGCTTTATTACAGCAAAATCTATTGCTTCTATGCAACTGTGATGAGCAACAAGCGATATACAGCGTGCAAGGTTATGCGAATGCTCAAAGTCTTCTTCTCCATGTATAGTGCATCTCTATGGCAAAATTACAGCGCCCCATACTAGTCTGTCATATATACTACACCGTTTTCAGTGGTTTCGTGTGTACACAGACATTTCTAGAGACGTCGCCGAACGAGGAAAAAAAAATGATCGGATAGGGATCGCACTGGCTTCGTGTGGACGGAGCCTTACTTGGCCAACGTCCAAAATCTTGTAGACAGCATTCCAAGAAGAGTGGAAGCTGTTATAGTTGTAAAAGGGGGACAAGCTCCTTAATGGAGTCACTGCAGATTTGGTAAAATACTTTTGTCCATATACTGATTATATATATGTAAATCAAGTTTCAAGAGTCTGGAGGAAGAGTGGAGAGGCACAGAATCCAAGCTGCTTGAAGTCCAGTGTGAAGTCTTCATAGTAATGAAAACTTTGGAGTGCTATGACACCCGTCATCTGGTGTTGGTCCACTGTGTTTTATTAAGTGGAAAGTCAATGCTCCCATCTACCAGGAGATTTTGATGCACCTCATACCTCCATCTGCTGACAAGCTTTATGTAGATGTTGATTTCTTTTTCCAGCATGACGTAGTACCTGCCCACAGTGCCAAAACTACCACTAACTTTTCTGACCATGATGTTACGGTGCTTAATTGTCCAGCTAACTCTCTTGACGTGATTCTCTATAGGGTACTGTCAAGAGGAAGTTGAGAAACACCTGACCCATCAATACAGATGCACTGAAGGCTAGTATTAAAGCAAAATAGTCATCAGTAATGCCTCAGCAGTGCCACAGGTTGATGATCCGTATGCCACGACTTATTGATGCAGTAATCCATGCTAAAGGGTCCCCAACCTACAGTAGTATTGCGTGCAAAAATTCTGAAAAAAAAGTGTAATTGTTCAGAATTTCTATATTGTAAACCATTTTTTGATTGATCTCAGGAAATATTGTAATATTGTGAGATACTGGATTTTTTTTATTTTGCTGTGCTTATGTGTGCTGTGCTCATCAAAATGAGATTTTATGTATGTTAGTGTGCATATATTCACTTTTTGAAATAAAATAGTCGTTTTTGCAATATTCTACTTTTTCACAATGCATTATATCTGATTAGTTGGTCTATGTACAGCCTGAGTTGTACAGGTAGGTTTGCTTTTTGCCTATTGTTATTGTTCTATTACCCTGTTAGCTTTATGTTAGCTTTACTTTTAGTATAATTGCTATCATTTTGCCTTTAGCCCGTAACCTTAGCCCTAAGATCTCTTGCTTCCGTTTTCTTTTATGTTTGTTCTTTTGTATTACGTGAAATAATTTCATTTCTATTTAATAATTTAAAGCACAAATTTTGGACATTAGAATAACTTTATTTCTCATGATATGCGATAAAAGGATGTTTTTATATTTTATGTATATTATATATTTTATTTTATATTATATTTATATTTTTTATATTTTTATATTATATTTTATTATATTTTATTTTATTCTTTCTTAGTTAAATTTACTTATATATATTTCTCAAATTTACTTTTGTTTTAATATTTATTTCCTATATAGATATTCTTTCTCATTCCTTCTTAGATAAGTAACTTTTTTGTTCTTTGTTTCTTTCATGTTCTAAGGTCAGGGCAGTTGCCTAAGCATTTCACTGCATATGGTACTGTGTATGATTGTGTATGTGACAAATAAAATTTGAATTTGAAAAGCAATATTATTAAATAAGTCATTTAAGGGATTTTATTTGGCACAGTGAATCTCAGTAAAGTGGTAGAGGCAGCTGGATCGGGTTAACTCATTTTTCAATATGATAATGATCTACTGTATGTATTCCCACAAAAAGTTAAGCAGAATGTTAAGGGGGGGGGGAGATAAATAAATACAAAAAGTTTGTTGTACTGTAAATTATACATTATTGTTTAATTTCTCACATCTTCAAGCAGATTATACAATGATGAATGATGATTATACAATGACACAATGATGAATGCTGATCACATCAGAAGCTAATAATAATGAATAAAATATTTGAAAAATAATCATTTATCCATAGAGAAAAGATAAAAGGAGAGACAGCATTTACAAAATGTTGCATAGGAATGGCCCATCAAATTCAGGCCAAGTGATATATATGGTTCAATTAATTAAATTTTGTATTGGATTTTTTTTATTTATTTATGAACTACACATGCATGTACATTTGCTCAATTTATCTTGCAAAGTTCTATATTTTACTGAAAAACCACACAAATGTACAATGTTTTTTTTTTTTTTTTCGGATTATTTTGCACATTTTGAGAAAATGTGTTTCTTTCTTTTGTATTCTGAAACACATCTGATTGTGATCAAACCCATGAGCTAATTGTCCAGCTCACCATAAGATGCATCAGGTGTGTTTGGAGAGAAGGAAACACTTAAAATTCTTAACACGTCTTGCACTCGATGAAATAAAGCCTCTTGAATACAGCTTTTCTACCAACATGCTTTTCTCTCTTTCTCTCTCTCTCTCTCTCTCTCTCTCCATGGAATAAATCTGGGGTTGCTCATAATTTTGTTATTATTTCTCTTTGTGTACAAAGAAAAAAAACTTTTGTTTTTATTAGCCCTGTTTGACATAAGGGTGTTGGAAGGCAGGGTGTAATCACTGTGAAATTACTTTGAATTCTATCAGTAGGACTGCATTTCCTATTTTAGACTCTCTCTCGCTCTCTCTCAGTAGAAATGTCCTTATCATCTAAGCTTTGGCCCTGTGATTGGTTCTTACTGCTTGTGTTTTGGTGGTTTCTCATTTGAACCAGCCTGCTAATAAAATGAAACATATGATTAGACAGCACGGCGGACGGTCACTGGTTAAACATTGTTTACTGACCGGGCTTCATGCCTTTTGCACTTGTCGCCCAGCTAATATCACCACCATCTCATATAATAACAAACAAAGAATGCAAATATGAGAATTATGAAACAGTGTTTAATTTATTATTGTATTGTTGCATTTTTGTTCAATAAAACTGCAAATTAGATCCCATGTATTATAAATAATGAATGTGGTATGGTGAACTGATTTCATATACTGAATAAGATTTTTAATGGCTTTTATGATTGAATGTTTAAAACTAAAACAAATCCAGAATCCTTAATCTGTCCCAGTGTGAGAAAAGTGGTGCAAAAAAAGATTCCTAAACACCAGTATCAATCAATTCCTCGGACTGAGCTATAAAAAACGAAGATGATTTGGACGCTTCTCTGCCCAGGTCCTATGACTGTTTCAGACATAAACACATGTACGATGTTGAAAATTACCTGCATATATCAAATCCCTCGTACTCTCTCTCTCTCTCTCTCTCTCTCTTTAAACATCCACCTTCTGACCCGCAGTCTTCTCTCAGTCTTGTGCAAACAGGAAACTCGAAAATACCTCCCTGAAACCATACAGTGTAGTAATGGCTTGTTCTGCTCAATATGACCTATACAACCCAGGGAAAATAAAGTAATTTCAGTACTAGAACCACAATGCATGTGCAACTCATCCCTCTGTCAGTAAAATAAACATGAGCTTCTGTATACCGCCTCCAGGCTTCGGAGCTGTCCAGATAGGAATCCGCACTCACAATGATCTGCCATAAGCAGGCACACACTGTGGGAAGCTGTCACCAGGTTGGGTCACTCAGCATATCAGATGTTCCCCAGTTAGCCATGCATCACGGACCAGTACACGGAGCACAAGGAGCGAAGCTCAACCACCCTGCTTCCTAAAGAGAAGAAAAAGCCAAGAAGTGTGCACATTTTTCTGCAGAGCTGACTAAAACCAAATAAACCTTGAACAACAGTTAGTTCCGACTAAGTAACCTGATTGGATGAGATGAATTCCACAAGTGGTAATATAGAGCATAACTACACAGGGATATGTATCACAGGTATTCTAACAATCATCAATTACAGTAACTGCTGGTAACTGTCGGTCACCAGCAAAAGTGAAAGTTTGTCGCACCTCTGTTCACCTTATGTCATCTTAAACAAAACTGTCTCCATAATAAAAACCTCATTCTACCTCACGTCATTCTGAATTCTCTCCAGACCAACCATATTGGTTTGTCCACTGCTTATACAAGGATTACTAGGCTAACTAGCCACCCCAGTTCTCCGCTCCCTGCACTGGCTTCCTGTAGCTGCCCGCATCAAATTCAAAACAAATGAGATGCTTGCCTCTCAGCTCTAATCACACCACAAACTTCCTCTAGCTGTCCGTACAGCTGAGTCTTTGGCAAATTTTTATTTTAAAATATTTGTTCCTTCAGTACTAATCCCCCAACCCCCCACCCAAAAAATCAATGAATAAATAGACAGATAAATCCCTTAACAACTGTGTTTGCCTGCCGCCACTTACTTAGTAACCCAGTGTAAGTATTTATCCAATGACGGAAACTGACGGTAAATGTGTGTATCTCGGTTGATTTCCATATTTTGTTGTTGTTGTTAGACAATTTGACCTAGACACAACCTTCCACAGGTTTTATGCCAGATGCCCTCTCTGACGCAAACCTCCCATTTTATCCAGGCTTGGGCCCGGCAATGCATTCAGTGACTGGGGTATTGGTCTCAGGTCTTCCATATGGCGAGAAACCTACCACTGAGCCACCAATGCCCCCAGAGTTCGCTGATTTTTCAAAGTGGAATAAGTGAAATGTGGTAAAATTGCCCTTACGTTGTGAATTCTCATGTTGCTGTTACTGTTGATGTTTTTTATGATGCATCTTCATCAAGCGTTTGTGAACTTTTTTTTTTTACGTTTCTTGGGTCACGTTGGTGGTTCGGGTATTTTAATGATACTGTGTTGGACAGTTTTTAACCCAATTCCATTCTGTTGATGTTTTTTATTGCTTTATACAAACATCAAATAATTTTGTGAACTTTTTTTTTTTACGTTTCTTGGGTCACGTTGGTGGTTCGGGTATTTTAATGATACTGTGTTGGACAGTTTTTAGCCCAATTCCATTCATTTTAATATTCTCATTGCTTTATACAAACCAATAATTTGCCCCTACTGAAACTACTCTAAGTAACATCATTTCCATTTTCCAAAATGGGCATTTAGAAATTAGAACCAGTTCTTTTAACCAGTCAGGGATAAAATAAATATTGGCAGTTGAAACATATTAATCAATGCAGTAATTATCCAGTCAAAGGCTCTTAATAATTTGCTTATTTAAATCCAAATAGATATTTTATTTTTTATTTTTACTATAGTCTACTTTTACTTACATAATACAGTAAAACAGTATAAGATGTGATAAAGTTGTTCCCCGTATGATATGAACGGGATACATAAACTACTGTATACTTCAAACTGGCAGGCTTCCTGTAATAGCCTGTATTTTCCGATCAGCATTAGAGCTAGCGGCACACATAATGGATTGGAAAGAGCAGTCATAGTTTGGCTGCCACCTTTCATCCTTGTAGACAGCTGTCTTTTCAGTACCAACAGTGAATAATCAAACTGCATAAAGCAAATTACATAGCCGGAACAGATCTGACAGATATGAGGCAAACTGATGAATGTGTTTCTGACTGAACTTCCTGCCAGATCTGTTTTATTTTATATATATTTTCAAAAGTCTCTATTCAAAAGTAGTCCATTCATAGAGGAAAGTCATGCTCTTGACAACTTTGCCTGTAAAGCTTGAACTTGGATTTCCAATAAACCTTAATACTATGTTTTAGTGATAATGATAATTATTGAAGGTGACACTGCAGTTAACTCAACCCCGCTAAACAGCTTTGGATTGAACTGGAACTGGACTAATCCACCGGGCCTCCTTTCCCAAAATCAATCCTTAATCTCACTACAGTGGAGAAGAGTTTAAGAGAGGTTAATATAGTGTTAATGGGGGAGACCAGGAGGTCCAACATGTTGATGGAAATGTTGTACAAACTCAACGTCTTTGGGAAATTGTATATCAGTGTTCATTTTAATGTCGAGAATATCTACAGAGCTAAAGATATTTAGCTTGTGCTTGAATTATTTTGGTCCATACAATATATGCATATTTGAATTAATATATTCATTTTGTTGTTGTTTTGGCTTTTAGATCTGACGCCGCATCTATCCTCACTGTACACTGTATTATGCAAAATATAGTTAAGGCCCAAAGTTTAGTTCTATTTAGCTTCTATCTAGATCTAAAAAAAATTCTAACTGAATTTTTCACAATGCTACACATATCATGTGTTAAGATGTCTTTTCAGCTTGATTAATTAATTAATTCATTTCCATATTAGATTTTCAGTGGATCAAAACCATTGGTTGCCTATGAATGGCTTAACTTTAACTAAACGCCTGACATAGCCTTCTATAAGCTGCTCACAAAACTTTGCCTAATATATTTAGATATTCCTCCCAACAGAATTGGTGCAGTTCAGTCCAAACATTTTATAAGGGAGTCAAAGATGATGCCAACCCTCATATCTTGAGGTTATGTTTCAGTATTTATATGTCATGCCACCCCCGTGCTTCACAACAAGGATGATCTTTGGATTAAAAGCCACACCTTTTCTCCTCTGTTCAAAATACTGATCAGAAAAGCCAAACTCGTCATCAAGAAGCTTGACCTTTTTTCCCCTGGTGATCACCTACTTTTGTTGTGTGACAAAGTTTGGGCCAAGGTGATATACTGTAGGACTCTCTTAAAGATGGACGTCCATAAATTTTGAAACAAGGTTGTTGTTTTTTTCTGCCATTTGGCCACATGTGAATTTAACATGAAACATTCAAAATGCTAGAAAAAGTGAAGACTTTAATTTAATGCGTTTGACAAAAATGTAAAAAAAAAAATTAACCAGCCATCTTTCTTTCCCTGAGATGCTTTTCCAGGACTTTTACTGCAGCTGCCTCCAGCTGCTGATTGTTTGTGGTTCTCTTTTGCCTTTTGCCTTTTTTTTTTTTGTTTTGTTTTACATTTCTTTACATTGCCTTGTAGCTTTTAATGTGTGTTTTGAGTCATTATCCACCTACAACATAAAGTCTACAGCATTTGGCTGAATCTGAACAGAGAGTATAGGCATATACACTTCAGAAATCATACTGCTACTTATACAGTATCAGCAGTCAGCTCATCAATAAACACCAGTGACCTGGTTCCACTGGCAGCTGTGCACGTTTATTCCATAACACTATCTCAACTTTGTTTGACAGATGATGTGGTATGCTTAGGATCATGAGCTCTTCCTGTCTTTTCTCCATCCTTTTCTCTTGCCATCATTCTGGTACAAGTAAATTTTGGTTTCATCAGTCCAAAGTCTAATATGGCCTTTCTGTTCTTGAGCATTACCAGGGGATCGTGTCCTTCTATTGACTGTTTGACAATGATATGCCTACCTCCTCAAGAGTGCTCTTGACTTGGCTGAATTTTGTGAAAGGGGTCTTCTTCACCATGGACAGGATTTTTTGTAGTCATCCACTTTAGTTGTCGCCCATGGTCTTCCAGGCCGTTAGCTGTTTCTGAGCTTGCCAGGTAATTCCTTCTTGTTCCAAACTCTTGTACTGTCCACTCCCAATGTCTTTCCTATTTCACTGATGGCATTATGTTGTGTTGTTCAGCATAATGATGGCTTTTACAGTTTATCAAATATTTATTTACTATGTTTAATCAATTTGTTGTTTCATAACTCAACTCCAGCACTGGTACATGGAAAGCATGGCCTTCACAATGGATGGATCATAGTGATTATTTAGTGATGATACACCACATCTGTCCATGTGATTTAAATATAAACAAGCCTGGATTTGGTTTGGGAACAAGTAATCAGTATGATTATAGTAACCATAGTGCGAACATCAAGTACTGAACAATAAAAGGAAATGAACTTGGCATTAGACATGAATGTTAAGTGTTTTGTGACAGGTGTCTTTACACTATCTTCATCTCCTTGTTTTTTAGTCTCTCTCACTCCCTCTCTAGTGAATAGAGGACCAAGAAATCAAATGGAGCGACTAATGAACTAATTCTGCCCAGGCATACAGGGAATTCAGTCTGCAATCACTCAGGTGCTTATTAAAACATCAAACAATGGCTTTGTGTGTGTGTGTGTGTGTGTGTGTGTGTGTGTGTGTGTGTGTGTGTGTGTGGTTTGCACCATCTGTAACTGTCTGCATATTACAAATTAATTTTGCATCCGTGTAAACGAGATCCCCTGTAATTTTTCATATGCATTGAATATGGCTCATTAGGGACCACTGTTGTTGGAACTTCAGGAACTTCTGTGCTATTAAAACTGAAGACTGCTGAGTCCTTATATTTCTGCATGGATATCTGAGAATTCTCCAAACGCCCAAGGACAGAATGGAGAGAAAATGGCAGAAAATAGCATGTAATTTGTATAACATTATCTGCTGAGTACGTTCTGATATCACGCCTTACTGTAGCCCTTTCGCTACCACTGGCTCCAATTCTGGCTGCAAAAGCTATTAGTTTTTCCTCTGAATGATCCCAGAATAATACCCAATTTACTAGCTATTGAAATATACGACTGGTACAAAGCTGATTCAGGCAAAAAAAAAAAAAAAGAGAGAGAGAGAGAGAGAGAGAGAGAGAGAGAAATTATGAGGTTTGGTTTACTTCTTCTATTTCTGTGGCGGCTATGTGGTGGCAGCGGGGGGCAAATGAAGTCCGCACACCTGCAGCTTGGAATGTTTAATGCCTGAAGTGCAGCAGGGCAGTGATGATGATGATGGTGGTGGTGGAATAAGATTCCAGATTATTCTAATTCTTTTTTTTTAGATGCTTCTTATACAGTACATAAGCAATACTTTTGGGAGAAAAATAAGCTTCAGGCAATAGTCATCACCATTTTTGCTGATGGGGCTAGATGAAGTGAAGATTTCGCATTTAACTTATTGGTTAACTTTTTCCAGCCTAAGGGGAAAGAAAACTACTGAAAATATTTGCTCACTCCATTCTTTTGGAAAGTTACAAATTATTAAAGCTCTTATGTTTTATAGACCTCGCTGGAAACTTTTAACACTTGAAAAAAAATGCTAATTTACTTAAAAGGGGTTGAAGAGTAGGTACTGTCATGAAAGAGAATCAGAATACCAAAAGTAGGTCAGATCCGAGATCTGTGGCAGAATTTATTTGCATGCTGAATGAAGTGAACATATGCTGATGACACTCAACTTATCCTCCCCTTTTCTTGCTCAGACATGTACAGTATGCTTCGACAGGGACCGAAGTGTGTCTGGCAGAGATCTCCTCATCAGCTGAAACAAAAGCCCAGTAAGACTGAGTTGCTGTACAGTATATCCCTGATGCATTTCCCCGGGCAAATCTTAGATCTGTCACTGCACGCAACCTTGAGGGAGTCCTGAACAAATCACCTCACTGACACGTTCATGCAGGTTTCCTATTTAACAACATTAGGAGGAGCTGGGTATTTCTGTCCACATCCCCTGCTTACTGTAGGTTCCTTCAAAACTGGACTATAGCAGCTCATCTGGAATAAGTGTGTATTTATTCCATTCTCTGACTAGCAGGCTGTGACATGCAGAAATTAGGCTGACTGGTCAAAATGATTAATATACTCATCTCTAAAAACAGAAAGCTTACCAACTTGTCTAACATAAAACATTATCTGAAGGCATTATATAAATACACACACTCACTCACTCTCATCGTCTATACTGCTTTATCCTGTATTCAGGGTTGCGAGGGCCTGGAGCCTATCCCAGGAGACTTAGGGCACAAGGCGTGGTAAGTTTTAGTTTTTTTCTTTTTTAAGTGTATTTCTCTATATAATAGCAGTCAATTTGCACAAAGGGTTCCCATTAATAGTCTTTTCAACCAATGTAGATGGTAGATATGACTAAACTGCTTTAATTAATCCAAACAGTTATTACAGGCAATGACATATTTCTTCTTCCCCATATTACAGTAGCTTACCGTATATTGCCATATATTTTATCAAGTACAAGGGGTGTTCAAGTCAAACTGGGACTAATTGTGCAGAATAACAGAACACAGTTATGAGAGTAAAAACTCCCTTTATTTGCTACACTAATGCACTCATCCAAGTGTTTCACTAGTGCTTGGATACCATCAAGGTAGAAAAATTTCTCATTATTTCTGAGCCATGATTGGACTGCCTGGCCTCTCAGGAACTCCTTTAATTTGAACATGTCTGTTCATTTCTAAGGAGCAGGCGTTCCACTTGCTGAATGTTCACAGGAACGACTGCAGTGGTACCTCAGTCATCTCGGCTGGATCACATCCTGCCTTCTTTACAGCATTTGCACCATTCAAATGTTTTACTGTGGCTAATAGTCAAATGTTAATTGGAATTTTCATCACAGGTCCGGGTTTGACATGAACAGCCCTTGTAATTCTGGGGAGAGGGGAGAAAGAAGAAAAAAAAAAAAACTGAATCAGCTAACTCAGTTTCCTGGCTGAGAAAAAAAAAAAGCCATCTTTTATGTAAAAACAAAATTCCAAAGGTTGTTACATTCTTTGCATCATAACATTTTTCTCAAGAATTAATTTGCATAACATATGGAATATCATAAATCAATACTAATTTCACATAGAATTGGACTCAAATATGTGTGCTGGATGACATGGTTATATTTGAGGAAGTCACTATGAAGAATTGATTGAAAGAGCTCCAACTGCTCTATTCTCAGCATCTAATGAATGTGTTCCAGAGACCACTGAGATGCAGCACAAGCACATACTAAATTTTGTATAAAAGATGTAAGGGAGAGAGATTATCTAAAAGAATAAATGTCACCATATACATTAGGATGATGAGGCAATGCGATGTTATTACCAAGGAAATTGGATCCTTTGTATTTCACCTCGAGGATTCAATATACTGGTTATGCACATTAAAGCCATGAAGAGCTTTGATATTTTTTTTAGATTGTGTCGGAATCAAAAGGGTTAGCCTTTTTTTTTTACTTCTTTTTTTTTACTGAATGGACAGAAAATGCTGTATTTAAAATTTTATAACTTTTCAGAGCAGATGTATTTTTATTAATATATTGTAAAATCACAGAATTTTGTTACATGACAGTCTTTTGTGGCACCAGCTGATAATTCTAGCTTAGTTTGGACTCCAGCACATTCCCTCCCTTTAGTGTTCTCCCATGTCTTCAGCTCAGAAAGGGCTGTAAAGTATCTGATTAGATTAGATTATATGGAATTAGATTAAAATACGGTGTTCCGGGAGCAGGGTCAATTTAAAATAGGGTACTCCAGGCGCGAGGTTGGGAACGCGTTTACTATTTCATTACCGTCGAACATGAGTCGGGCTTCAGATCAGGCTCCTCTGTGTTCCTTCAGCTTTTCTTTGCAGCCCTGTATGTTTTCTATATTGACTTGCTCTGATCTTTACTCTAGTCCAACCTCAAATAAAATGATAGGAATGATGTTCAGGATCATGTTTACTCCTGTGAGATCTATTTCTTGTACAAATATAGTGCTGTGATTTTTCACCTTCTTCTTTTATCCATTATGGACCAGGTATGGGCGCACATAATCACACAAACAGGGACATATAGTAGAAATACCGTATAATTACACTATTTGTTACATTTATGTATACGCACATTTATAAATATATATAATTTCTTATTCTACTTTCTTACTCACAGGGCATAAATGTTATACAAACCACAAGCATCCTACACAGAAAAATACAAAAAATACAATGAATAGTGAAGCCGGTGGTCTGTGAGTCAGAAGCTCCCTGAGATCCAGTGGAGACTCATAAGAATAATAATCTTTACGTAAAAAAAAAATTATAAAAAAAAACGCAAGAATATCATCCAAAGAAGAAATTCACAACTGAGTTGGTGGATGAAAAAAAACTTCGCAATGAACTATTGAAAGTTCAAAGTTGATGTTGGCACTGTAGGAGCCACTGTCACTCATAATGAGTTTGTGGGACCATTTGTATATTTTACAAGCTAAATAATTACAAGCTAAATAATTTGCTAAAGCAATCACTAGAAACAAGTGTCACGGAAACGCCAGGCTCCACCTCCAATCTACGTTCACAGTCACCAGAGTTCTAATCACACGCACACCTGATCCTCATTAACCACTCACCATAAATACACCTCACTTCCCTTCACTCGCTGTCTGACTTCGTCAATGGACTACAGACTACATTACATACCTGCAGCACGCTTCGCCACGTCTCGTCTCGTCTCGTCTCATCTCCTGGTTCGTGATTCCCCTGTGTTCTGTGTTCTCTGTGCTACTACAAACCTCCACCAGATGCTTCACCGCCATTTTAGTTAAGACACTCCAGTCTCCATACTCACTGTTTCATTTTTCTCACAAACTGTTAATAAATCGCCCGCTCAGGTTTTCTCACGATCTCTGCCTGTTTGAGTCTGTTTTCCGTAACAGAAAGTCAGACCAAAACAATGAACACGACGGGCTCGGATCTAGTCCTTGAGCTGGTGGAGCGACTCCTTCATCTCTGCACCACCACAGCTGTACTTCCGGGAACAAGTTCTTCTTCTACTCCTCCTTCTGCGCACGCCAGTCCCATCATGTCAGCACCCTACGGTGGCGATCTGGAGAACTGCAACCTCTCCGATTCCCAACTGACCGATCCAAGATTGCATTCATCATTTCTCTTCTCACGGGCAGGGCATTACAGTGGGCTGAGGCCATCTGGCAACAAGACGGCACTGTGGTGCATAATTTTCAAGATTTTGTCACCTATTTCCGAGAAGTTTTCACGCAAGCGGCTGATGAGTCCACCTCTGGAGAGAAGCTGTTCAAGTTGAGTCAAGGTAACAGCAACATTAATGACTATGTTTTGACTTTCAGGACCCTGGCAGCCTCCAGCGGGTGGAACAAAGCCGCACTCCTGACAAAGTTCCGTCAAGGACTCGATCCACGTCTGAGGTTGCAACAGGCCGTCCAGGATGACTCGGTAGGATTGGAGCAGTTTATGCGCACAGCAATCCGAGTTGCTGGCCGTTTTAGAGAATGCACTGAGGAAGTAGTCGGACCTCGAGGATCTCCCGCAGTTCTCCGGTCACAGGAGGTGAGATCTGCTCCTGAGCCCATGCAGGTGGACCGACAATCATTCTCCAGCTTGACTCTCTGACAACGCCGGCTGACCCAAGGATTTGTGCCTTTACTGTGCAGAGAAGGGACATGTCCACCTAACATGTCCCTGACGTCCGCCTCGTCTACTGGTGAGCAGTCTTACTTCTCTATGTAAACACCTGACTCCTCTGACCACCTCTGTTGAAATTGATACTGCCCATGATTCTGTTACAGTAAGGGCTCTCCTGGATTCTGGGTCAGCCGGCAACTTTATCTCCGCCCCGTTGTGTCAACGACTCAGGATACCCATGCTTATTAACTCCACGCAATTCAAAATCTGCTGTGTCACTGGTGCCCCTCCTCGAGGAGGAATGGTCCGTCACGTAACCCCGCTCCTACGCATGTAGGTTGGCTCCACGGAGAGCACATCAGGTTCCTCGTTCTGGAGCGATCCACCTCCGACATAATCCTAGGACGTCTGTGGCTCGCCGAGCACCATCTAGTGATCTCGTGGGACAATGGAGACATCTTGATGTGGGGACCCACCTGCCTAGAACACTGCATCCAAGCAAAACCCATCCTCCCAGTGAACACCACTTCGCTAGAAAGTCCGGGGGCCGGGCCGTCAGTTACCATCCCCAAGTTCTACTCCTCTTTCCTGGATGTTTTCTGCCCTCGGCGAGCCACGCAGCTACCACCTCATCGGCCATGGGATTGCACTATCGATCTCCTCCCCGGTGAACCAGTGCCCAAGGGAAAAATCTACTCACTCTCCATTCCTGAACAAAGAGCCATGGAAGAGTACATCGAGGAGGCGCTATGTCTAGAGCACATTCGACCTTCTACCTACCCTGCTGCTTCCAGTTTCTTTTTTGTGGCCAAAAAAGACGGGGATCTTCGCCCCTGTATCGATTATAAGGCCCTCAACAAGATAACAGTTAAATATAGTTACCCCCTTCCACTCATGCCAGCGGTCCTGGAACAACTGTGAGGGGCAAACGTTTTCACAAAACTGGATCTCCGGAGCGCCTACAATTTCATCATGATTAAAGAAGGGGATGAGTGGAAAACAGCGTTAATTACCCCAACCGGCCACTATGAGTATCTAGTTATGCCATTCAGTTTGGTCAATGCCCCCTCCGTGTTCCAGGGCTACATGAACGAGGTGCTTCGACTGTTTCTTAACTGATTCATTTTGGTGTATATTGATGACATTCTCATTTACTTGGAGTCGAAGCACCACGTTCATGTTGCCGAGGTCCTCCACAGACTCAGACGCCACCAGTTGTGCCTAAAGGCCGAAAAATTTGCCTTCCATCAGTCCTCCGTGCATTTCCTGGGTTATCTTATCAGTAATGAGGACGTCAAAATGGATGAGTCGAAAGTAGACGCCATCTGAACCTGGCCAATCCCCACCAGTATCAAACACCTCCAGCGTTTTTTGGGTTTCGCCAATTTTTACCGGAGGTTCATCTGTGACTACAGTTCCCTAGTCTCACCGCTCACGGATCCCCTGAAAGGAAAACCCAAGACCCTCTCTTGGACCCCAGACGCCAGTCAAGCCATGCAGTCTCTCCAACAGGCATTTACATCAGCTCCCATTCTCATTCTCCCAGATCATAACAAACCATTCTTGGTCGAAGTGGATGCTTCACAATCCAGAGTGGGAGCTGTCCTTTCGCAGCAGCAGGAGACCCCGCCTCAGTACCATCTATGTGCGTTCTTTTCCCGGAAGATGACCCCTGCGGAACGGAACTATGACATCGGAAACAGAGAACTCCTTGCGATCAAACTCGCCCTCCAGGAATGGAGACATTGGTTGGAGGGGGCTCGACATCCGTTCGTAGTTCTGACCAACCACTGCAATCTGGAGTACCTGCGGGAGGCTAAACACCTCAATCCCCGACAAGCCAGATCGGCCTTGTTCTTCACGCGGTTCCATTCCACCATTTCGTATAGGCCCAGAATTAAAAATATCAAGGCTGATGCCCTCTCCCGACTCCATGATGTAGAGAATCCGGAATCGCCAGAAAACATTCTCCCTTCGAAGCTGTTTGTCTCGCCAATTCAGTGGGGGTTAGAGGAAGAAATCCAGCAAAACAGGATCACCGAGCCCTCACCTCCAGAGTGCCCTGCGAACCGTGTCTTTGTCCTCACATCTCAGCGAGACGCACTCACCCACCAGGCACATACCTCACTGGGCACTGGTCACCCAGGGGCCAATCAACCCCTCTCACTATTGGAAGAGCACTTCTGGTGGCCCAATATGGCCGAATCAGTCAGAAGGTATGTGAGAGGATGCCGGGACTGCGCCGCTACAAAGTCCTCTCGACAACTACCAGCAGGAAAACTCCTACCCCTTCCAATTCCCCGGCGTCCCTGGTCACACCTAGGAGTGGATTTTGTCACTGATCTCCCCCGCTCTGAGGGTCACACATGCATCCTTGTAATAGTGTATAGATTTTCTAAGTCGTGTCGTTTAGTTCCCCTAGCCGGACTTCCTTCCGTCAAAGAAACGGCCAAAGCTCTATTCAATCAGGTTTTTAGGGTCTTCGGGATTCCAGAGGACATTGTCTCGGATAGAGGACCACAATTTGTCTCCAAGTTCTGGAAAGCCTTCTTCCATCTCCTAGGTGTGACCGTCAGCCTATCCTCTGGATACCACCCTCAGAGTAACGAACAAACAGACCGTAAGATCCAGGAGATAGGCAGATATCTCCGTACCTTCTGCCACGATCGTCAGCACTCCTGGAGCCAGTTCAAAGCCTGGGCCGAGTATGCACAGAACTCACTTCGTCAACCCACCACAGGACTCACCCCCTTCCAGTGCGTACTCGGCTATCAACCGCCTCTTTTCCCTTGGGACACCATCGGAAGTTCCAGCCGTGAATTACTGCTTCCAGGAGAGTGAGAGGGTTTGGAACTCCGCTCATCGACAACTACAACGGGCAGTTCGGAGGCAACGCATCGCCGCTGACACAAGGAGAACAGATACCCCAACCTTCCATCCAGGACAACGAGTTTGGCTCTCCACACGCGACATCTGTCTCCGACTGCCCTGCAAGAAGCTGAGTCCTAGATTCATTGGCCCCTTCACCATCCTCTCTCAGATCAACCCCATCACTTACAAGCTAAGTCTTCCACGCACATACAAGATCCACCCTACCTTTCACGTTTCACTCCTAAAACTCTATCACTCACCCATTTTCCCTGTTTCCACAGAGCCTGGTCCCGATGACGAGCCTCCTCCGGCGCTAGACATGGAAGAGGGTACGATCTATGCTGTACAGGAAATCCTGAGTTCCCGTCGTCGAGGTGGTCGGCTCGAATACCTTGTGGACTGGGAGGGGTATGGCCCTGAGGAAAGGAGTTGGGTCCCTCGCCAAGACATCCTCGACCCAAACCTCCTCAGGGACTTCCACCAACAACATCCACAAATGCCAGCTCCCAGGGGAAGAGGCCGTCCACCCCAGCGGCGTGTCTTGTGGCCCTCAGGATCGGTCCGTGAAGAGGGGGGTTCTGTCACGAAAACGCCAGGCTCCACCTCCAATCTACGTTCACAGTCACCAGAGTTCTAATCACATGCACACCTGATCCTCATTAACCACTCACCATAAATACACCTCACTTCCCTTCACTCGCTGTCTGACTTCGTCAATGGACTACAGACTACGTTACATACCTGCGGCACGCTTCGCCACGCCTCGTCTCGTCTCCTGGTTCGTGATTCCCCTGTTTTCTGTGTTCTCTGTGCTACTGCAAACCTCCACTAGCTCCTTCACCGCCATTTCAGTTAAGACTTCTCAAAAGAAAGCTGACAATGGTTGGAACAATTCGTAAAAATAGAACAGAGCTCCCACCTGAGGTTCTCACTGTGAAGAGCAGACCAGTGCATTCCTCCAACTTCTTGTTCACAGCCAACACTGACCTGGTATCTTACATACCAAAAAAAGGAAAGAATGTGTTGCTGATGAGCACTCTACACAAGGATGGAAAAATAAGTAGCCGAGAGGATCGCAAGCCAGAGGTCATACTTGACTACAATGCCACCAACTGCTGGCCTGCTACAGCTGTCAAAGAAGAACACTATGATGGCCACTGGTGATTTTTTATAATATGCTGGATGTCTCAGCCTATAATGCATACACAATCTGGACAGCAATCAACCCAGACTGGAATCCGAGGAAGCTCCAAAGGAGACGGCTTTTCCTTGAAGAGCTTGGCAAGGCACTGGTGACACCGCACATGCAAAGGAGACAACATGTGCCCAGGACCACAGCTTCTATAGACACAATGAGAAGAATGATTCCAGCTGCTGCAGATGCACGCCGCACACGACCAGGACCCTAAGCTACTCAAGTAAGTGTTCTGTTGCAGTTTTGTGTTGTGTGTGATTTTACAAATTCATAAAATAAAACATGAACTAAAATGTTTTTCATTCTTCTAGGTTGCAGTCAGTGGCAAAAGGAAACGCTGTGAGGTGTGTGGGCCATCAACTAATACTAAGGCACAAAAAACATGCAAAAACTGCAAAAAATACATCTGTGGCAAACATACTGTAAGGTTTTGTGATGCATGTGCATTGTAAATGGTATGGAATGTTCTTTGTTATCAACAAACACTCCCTGTAGCAAGAATAATGCCTTGTTTGCATTTTATAAGATGTAGGTGATTGTTGAAATTCAAGTTCATGTCCTGAAAGTTTTCATTAAAAACTACTGTTAATGAAAATAGTCTTTTCATTTCTTCAGAGATAAGCATGATCTATAACACCCAGATATGACTGACATGATTGACAAAATTGTGTTCTAGTAGGGACTGGTTGCAATAATTCAAGATATGTTCTCTATATTGTTTGAATTTGAGGTAAAAGTCATATATGTTAATGTGTTATGGAGTAAAATTTAGATTTTTAATTGCTTTTAACACCCCAAATATGTCTCGGGTCAATTTGACCCGAGGATACTGGAGGGAACCAAAATGGGAATAGCCCACAAAGGTTAATAAATCACCCGCTCGGGTTTTCTCACGATCTCTGCCTGTTTGAGTCTGTTTTCCGTAACAACAAGACATGAAGCCAACTTTGCTGCAGTATTTACAGTATTTCTTTGAAATCCATAAATACGAGTGCCAGTCAATGTGCAGGATTTGAAAAACAAAAAGTGATTACAGTTTAGTTGAGAGAGAGCAATGGCAGTCTGGTAGCTCACTCATCTAACTCATTAATCATATATACCGATCAGTCTAAACATTATTGTGTAGGTTCTCCTTGTGCCCCCGGGGAGGCTCTGGCCCCTTGTTGCACAACTCTACAAGACTTCTGCTGTGTTGTCTGGCAAAAGGCCATTGACAGTGGATTCTTTGGCTGCTGTGGATTGTAGGGTTAAGACTTTTTTGTCTGGCGATCTGGAAAACTTTGATCTGGGATCTGGGGAACTTGGAGGCCAGTTTGAGCAGTATTGGTCTGTTTGCCTGCTGGGCTTCAGGTGAGGTGGGTCGGTGGGACACTGACTGTTCTGGTACTGGCCTGCATTGACTTTTTTTCCAGCAATTTCTGGGGCATTGACTTTTCTGTGGGATCAGACCAGATGGGCAGGCCTTTGGTCTCCGTGGCCATGGATGCGCATGATTCTGTCAAATGTTTGATGTGTTTGTATTTGTATGTGCCCTGAAATGGATTGGCATGCTGATTTAGGGCGGGGTACACCCTGATCTGCATGCCAATCCATTTCAGGGCACATACAAATACACGCGCACACACATTCAAACAATACAGGCAATTTGGGACAGCCAATTAGGCTAATCTGCATGTCTTAGGACTGTGGGAGGAAACCGTCTCGGGTTACTTAGCTGTAACCCTGTTCCCTGATAAAGCGGGAACAAAATGCTGCGTGAAAACGCTACAGGAACATCTCTTTGTTTCCGGTTGTGAAGACTGTGTGTTAAAACCGCCGAATACCTCGGCTTATAACCTCTGCCAGGCATGACGTCACCGAATAAGGTGCACCTGCAGGTTATAAACAGGAGTGAACCGGAAACATCCTCAGGTCAATTTTGTCTGTAGGACGTCCAGGCACGCCAGCAGTGTGGCATTGAAACGCAGCATCTCGTTCCTGCTTTATCAGGGAACAGGGTTACAGCTAAGTAACCCGAGATGTTCCCTTTCAAAAGCTACACTCGATGCTGCGTGAAAACGCTATGGGAATGAGAATACCAACGCCGCCGCACTGCAAGTATCTGGACCCCTAGGTTGCGTAGCGTGTGTGCACAATAGCCAAGGAGGTGTTGACTCAAGGATCCACAAGTCCGGAGTAGCATTGACATCCAGACTATAAAATCTAACAAACCTGTGTGGAGAGGACCAGCCTGCTGCATCACACACCAGCTGCAGGGGGGCGCCTCTTGCCAGAGCAATTGATGAGGCAATCCACCTGGTTGAACTGGGAGAAAGGGGAATTCCGGCTCATGCGCATCTGCCCGATCGGCACGCTATTTCCATGGAAGCACGTGAGGAAGTCCCTTTGTCTGCTCAGAAGAAGCGTCGGAGCGCGCTTGAGAAGCGGACGCTAAACACTTCCTGATCCGGGGCGACCGGGAGAGAAAGGGGGAAATACCGTCTCATACGCACGCGAGCCCCAGGAATGCGCCGCGGCTCGCGGTTTCTCTTTAAAGAAAGCGGACTGTGTGCAAAGTGTCTTAATAGGGAGATCACAATGTTTGCACTTTCCTTGAAACCCAAGCACAAAAGTCATGGAGATCGCCCTCCGAAAGAAATCACACGGAGGCACGCATCTCTCAATCAACTCTTGCCATTATAGGTAAGTAACGTTTTTTTTTCCTACCGTGATTCTGTTGCACACACATACACACGCAAACACAAAGCGGTCCTGAAGACAAAAAGATCTGAGGATGTTTCCGGTTCACTCCTATTTATAACCTGCAGGTGCACCTTATTCGGTGACGTCATGCCTGGCAGAGGTTATAAGCCGAGGTATTCGGCGGTTTTGACACACAGGCTTCACAACCGGAAACAAAGAGATGTTCCCGTAGCGTTTTTACGCAGCATCGAGTGTAGCTTTTGAAAGGGAACTAAATACCCAGAAGAAACCCACCAAGCACAAAGAGAACATGCAAACTTCAAGCACACAGACCTGATGAAGGAATCGAACCCAGACACTGGAGGTGCAAGGCAACAGTGCTACACTAAACCCTAAGCCACCTCATAGTGCCGCCTCATAAATAATCAATCATTTGAAAATAGATTTGCCTTTAAATTCCTAACAATCTACGATGAAATAAAAAGAAATATGCTGCATGACATACTTTGATGATTAATATATATATGACCCACACAAGAAACTAATTCTGAAGCAATTACCTGCCTCCTTTGTGTGGCTTACAAAGGAATTGCTTAGGATTCATTAAAAGCAGACTTCACTTAATAGATGTGAAATTATTGAGCGTTCAGTGATTTATTCAGCATAGTGATTAGTTAGTTTGTTTAATCTGATTATCTTTATCGACTGAGTGAAGAAATCCTGAGGTAATCAAACATTATTTTGTTCTGTGACTGAGAAGAGGGTGGTTCTTTGGTTTCTTTCACAACTTAAATGTTCTTATTTGCACAATTCTTTGTTGAGTATGAATAGTGAAGTCATGATAGTGACCACGACCTCATGTATAAAAGCCCCCCCTTTGGCAAGTCTCACGAACCAGAGTGATCCCGGTAGTTTATTTCATTTAACCTTAATTCAATAAGGAAATACCTCACTGAGCATCATAACACCTCTTCCATTAGAAAATCATAAATCATTTATAAATCTAATTCTCATAAAAATATACTAACTGGGAGTCAGCTAAAATGTTTATAAAAAACTTTATTATTTAAACAAACAAATGATTACTCTGAAAATTGGAGATAGCTGATGATACATTGGGTTCCTAGAATAAAGGTTCAATGGTGATTCACTGGCAGTTCCAGACCCTAATTATTTTCTACTAAAAGCGAATAAGTAATATACCAATAATCTAGCTCTACGGTGTGGCTATATGCGTCACTCAACAAATCCAATCAACGCCATAGTTTACGTGAACAGACAAACTGTGTTAAAGAAACATATTTTTAAAAAGCTTGACACAGCATGACACTTAGTCTGAGAAAAGGAAAGTAGACTATAAAAACTGAAGCTTCAAAAATGAATGGTCGGATAAATATATGAAGTTTGTCTTGTATGTTCTGAAATTGTACTGTATCCATAGCAGTCCGAGTTGGGTTTGTGTAAAATACCCAAACTGAGAGCCCAGTATGACGGAGCAATCAGCGTTCTTTCGCATTCATTTACAGCGCAGCAGTGTGCAAATGAAGATTCACTTTAGATTGATTAAAGATTGTTGTTTGTATTCCATACAAATACAAGGAAAAATATAAAAGCATCAAAGATCAAACTGCCCATATGTTTAACGTAGCTATTAAAAAATGACAATTAATACTATTCAAATGCTTCGGAAATTTAAAATAGCTTTCTTTTATAGACATACAATGACTGCATAGAGTCCTGAATCATAACATGAACATAAAAATTGGACCTTGTCTACAAAAAAAATATATTGACCGGACCTTCTTAAATTTGAGATTATAAACAGAGATTTAATAAATCATCTGCCAGACAATACCAGACACCAGTCATTAATAGTGTACATGCCATTCTTTTTATGAGACTCAAAGTGTTAAAACTGCTTTTTACATATGAGAATCCCCCAGATACGTACACCCATCTACAGATAATGGGGATTTACCGTATTGTTGCGCTGATCTTCTACTCTTTTGAGATTGAGAGTCTTGATGATGTATACATTTGAAGGTGAGGATGATGTTTGTCTATCCCATCACAGAGCACATGGTTCACAATAACGCAACATAAATCCTGGCAACTATACAATGGAATTTGTGTTTGCAAGCATGTAAGTAATAGCATTTAATGTAAGAAGGGACCTCTTACCATGTTTTAAAGTAGGTCTGCATAATCACTTAATTACCTGAATTTAGAAAGTGGAGACACTTTATGGCGCTTTCCGCAACTGCAAAGAGTTGTTTTGACAACTTCACTGTGAGTAATCACAGCATTTTAGAGCTTTTTCTTTACAACTTGATACTTCCCCACCAGCACATATGGATAGACTGAAAGGCTTATATACATCCTGGGGCCTTGATACACTACAAGGGCATGTGCTTGCTGAATGTTCGGTCCCCCTTTTGGTGTTATAATACTCCACTTTTTTATGCAGACTTTTCATTAGATTTTGGTACATGAGGGAATTTCAGGCAAGGTGCCCTGGATCACAATTGGTGTTCAAATTTGTTTCAAAGGTCTTCAGTGGGTTTGAAGTTTGAGATCTGTGTGTGAGTTTTTATATTCTGACTATGGCAACACCATGTCTTTATGGAGCTTGGTTTATTCACAGGGGAATTGCCGTGAAGTAGAAGGTAGGCTTAACTCCATGAAAGGGAAAACATCAATCTACACTATGTGTAGACCATCTTTCACTTTGTGCCAACAGAAAACGTGTGTGATGGTCAGGGGTGCACATAGTCTTGGCTACATGGTCTATTTTTGGTATTAAAGCTAATTTTGAACAATAGAAACTATGTGTGATTTCCAATAACAAATGCAGTTCACCAACTGGTTCACCAGTAGCATACTGTAAGTCAATGGGCATTATATTCCTCCTTGGTCCTAGAGGAATGTTGTTCTGTTTCATTGTGTATTGTATATGGTTGAAATGACAATAGAAGCCTACTTGACCTGACTTACTTTGATAGTTGGTATAGACAAAACCATTTTGTGTACGATTGGTTCATAAATCAAGTTGCATAAGGACCTCCAGATCGCGCTGTTTCGCAAGAGGGATAGAGACAAACAAGTTTAGGCACGGTATTGGTTACTCTCAGCAATCTTTCTCCATGCACTTTAAGATGGAGACCTAGAAAGATCTTGTACTCAAGAGAAGAAACTATAGGTGAAATTTGCGGAGAGGCAGGAGGGGCATTCCTCCTCAAAGGCCAAAATGCCGGCACTCACTGTACCAATCTCCATTCCACAAGGTAGTGCCTTTAGAAGCTCTACTCAGCATTTCTGATGGTTCCTTTTCTCTCTCTCTCTCTCTCTCTCTCTCTCATCATCTATACCACTTAATCCTGTATATAGGGTTGCGGGGTCCTGGAGCCTATCCCAGAAGACTTACTGTAGGGCACGAGGTGGGATACACCCTGGACAGGGTGACAATCTATTGCAGGGCACACACACATTCACACATTACGGGCAATTTGGGAATGCCAGTTATCCTAATCTGCATAATCTTTGGACTGTGGGAGGAAACCAACCAAGCACGGGGTGAACATCCAAACTCCATGCACACAGAGATGGGAATCGAGCTTGGCCGGGAATCGAACACGGACCCTGGGGGTGCAAGGCAACATGCTAACCACTATACCACCGTACTGCCTCTTTTTGTTCCTAAGGATTTAAAATTTCAACTCTTTTTTTATTTGTTGAAAGTCAACTCATGTTGTTTTCAATCCGTCAGCCGTTCATTGAAATTCCGGTCGGATTTGTTCAAGTGGTATTTTTGCAAGAATTGACTGTCACAAGTTATAGCTGAAGTTGGAAATGATAATGCAATAAAATAAGATTGTAAGAAATAAATCTGATTGAATTTGAGAACTCATGTCATGTGGCATTTGATATTGAGATCCACAAATTAATTTATTGCAAAACAGCAGGATGCAAAAAGACATTTACTTCAACACAGGTTAAAGGTAGGACTCTGGTTATTTAAATTACATCTTTTTACATGGCTGATGTAAAAACAGTTGACGATAGCTGAGCACTTTCCAAATTGATCTAACTTAGATATGATAAACTATGCATAATTTATACTTTTCAGTTCAACATGCAATGATTTCATATGAACAGTACACTAAATGTTTTTTTTTTAAGTATACAGTACATGTAAACGAAAGTCCATCAATATTATGTAAACCAATTGATATTTCACTTGTAACAAACTTGCAATCATGTGTGAAAGACAAATCCCATGTGTAAGCCTGTGTGTGATATAGCGCAAAAGTCATCAACAACCGATTTGATGCTCTGTTTTGATTGGCTTTATTGTAATATGTTGGTTTTAAAGAATGTTGGTGTTAAAGAAAAAAAAAAACTCTCCCCCTTATAGCACAAATGTCAAACTCCACCTACAGTATAGAGAAAACGCTGAAAAGTTGAAAAATGTTCCACTTGCACACTTTGAAGAATGTCTTGAACCCTTGCATGGGCCAAACCATAATTTCAAGCTCTGTGGTTTGCTGTGCCACAGTGACCTATTCATCTGGGACAGTAGGTTCAGTCTGATGGCTGGTGGAAATGAGAGATCCGTCAGTAATGTCAACAAATGATGCAAGCATGGTTTGTGTATCCACAACAGCGATTACGGCAACACTTGTTAAGTATAATGCACCACAGTTTCATTCTTTAAGCTGTCAGTGTTGGGGAAGGCATGGAGCTGTTTGTTTTGGCCTAAGCACATTCTGACCCAAAGCCAATTTCTCTGTCTTGTTATTCAATCACATTGGTCAGTGATTTATTTGTCTGATTCTAAGAATCCAGGTCAACTTCTGTTCTTCAGAATGAACCCAACCACAATCTTGTGGATTAATCAATCCCAGGGTATTGACCTGCTTCGAGACAACACGTCTGCTGTCACCCCAACCGGTGTGCAGCTCTCAAGGGAAGATGTGTGGAATATTATTAGTGTTTGTTCACCCATCTGGACTCCCTCACTTATGGTGCACCATTACATATTCTACACACACTGACACTACAAATAGTGTTTAACACTAAGGGTTAGGGTTAGTTAATAATATATATATATAAATATTATTAACTAAAATATATATATATATATATATATATATATATGTACACACACACACACACACACACACACAAAATTGTTGTTTATGAAAGAAAAACTCACAATGGTCACAGAAATAACTTTAATCTGACAAAAGTAATAATAAATAAGAATTCTATGAATGTTAACCAATGAAAGTCAGACATTGCTTTTCAACCATGCTTCAACGGAATTATTTTTTAAAAATGAACTCATGGAACAGGCCTGGACAAAAATGATGGTACCCCTAACTTAATAGTTTGTTGCACAACCTTTTGAGGCAATCACTGCAATCAAACGATTCCTGTAACTGTCAATGAGACTTCTGCACCTCTCTGCAGGTATTTTGGCCTCATGAGCAAGCTGCTCCAGTTGTTTCCGGTTTGAAGGGTGCCTTTTCCAGACAGCATGTTTCAGCTCCTTCCAAAGATGCTCAATAGGATTGAGGTCAGGGCTCATAGAAGGCCACTTTAGAATAGTCCAATGTTTTCCTCTTAGCCATTTTTGGGTGTTTTTAGCTGTGTGTTTTGGGTCATTGTCCTGTTGCAAGAGCCATGACCTGCGACTGAGACCCAGCTTTCTGACACTGGCCAGCACATGTTTCACAGTAGGGACATGTTTCACAGTTTGGCATATTCCAGTCTGGCTTTTTTCTGATTTGTTTTCAACAATGGTGTCCTCCTTGGTCGTCTCCCATGTAGTCCACTTTGGCTCAAACAACGACGGATGGTGCGATCTGACACTGATGTTCCTTGAGCATGAAGTTCACCTTGGATCTCTTTAGAAGTCTTTCTGGGCTCTTTTGATACCATTCGGATTATCCGTCTCTTTGATTTGTCATGAATTTTCCTCCCTTGGCCACGTCCAGGGAGGTTGGCTACAGCCCCATGGATCTTAAATTTCTGAATAATATGTGCAACTGTAGTCACAGGAACATCTAGCTGCTTGGAGATGGCCTTATAGCCTTTACCTTTAACATGCTTGTCTATAATTTTTTTTCGAATCTCCTGAGACAACTCTTTCCTTCGCTTCCTCTGGTCCATGTTGAGTGTGGTACATACCATGTCACCAAACAACACAGTGACGACCTGGAGCCCTATATATAGGCCCACTGACTGATTACAAGATTGTAGACACCTGTGATGCTAATTAGTGGACACACCTTGAATTAACATGTCCCTTTGGTCACATTATTCTCAGTATTTTCTAGGGGTACCATCAATTTTGTCCAGGCCTGTTCCATGAGTTTATGTTTTTAAATAATTCTGTTGAAGCATGGTTGAAAAGAAATGTCTGACTTTCATTGGTTAACATTCATAGAAATTTTTTTAAATTATTACTATTGTCAGATTAAAGTTATTTATGTGACCATTGTGAGTTTTTCTTTCACTGACCGAAGGGTACCAACAATTTTGTCCACGTGTGTGTGTATATATATATATATATCTATATATATATATATATAATGTTATTAATGTATATATATATATATATATATATATATATATATATATATATATATATATCAAGGATTATATTGCACCACTTCTTTAGTCAAATTAATCAATATTGGGAAATGAAGAAATCCAGTCTATAGTTGATGCCTTTTACAGGCTGTACATGTACCATAACTTCAATTTCAAACCGTGATAACTCTGTTATTAGTACTTAGGACAGAAATGAGCAAACGTTAAAAAAAAATCCACTAGTTCAGAAGGAAGCTGTTATGATGCTGTGAAATGAAAAGAAGTAGAACAAGCTGTGACCACCACATGACCAGTGTAAATGTGCTCATAATTTAGAAAGTGCTCTCTTTCGAGCCTTAGCTTTGATTTTTTTTTTATATTTATGTTCAGGACAAAAAGGACAGAGTAACAAAGTGCACATGGGGAGGTTTGATGTGTCAAAGCTACAGAAAGGGATTGAATTGAATTGACCACCCTTGACTTGACGCAGCCCTAATGGAGAAGACTGAAAGCTAAGATGGTTACACACAGTGTATCGTGAAGAGAAGAATGGAGCTGTTTGAATATTTATCCTACAAGAACAACAACAACAAGAAAATCAAGGTCATGGCTTCGTGAATGTTTACAGTGCATTTTTATTTTTATTTTTTTTACATGTGCAAAGTTATTACAATACCCAAGGCTGCATTGACATTTAGAGTTTTTTTTATTATTTTTTTTACTGCACAACAGCCCACATGCACACATCTTCCAAATAAATAAGTCACATCGCCAGTGAAAGAAAAAGCAAAAAAAAAAAATAAATAGATAGGAACATACTGTAGCATAGCATTCACGTAATCATTATACAAATGATTTGCTCTGACAGACAGCAGCTGTCCCTAATTAAAGTGAGAGAGTGTTTTATTTTTTTCAGGTTAGACATGCTGCCAGTACTAGATGATGACAACAGGAATATGCAGACATGCACACTCTGAAATATGAAACCATGGATTCGTCTGGTTTAAGAAAAGCAAACACAAAAATGGTATTCTGCTATTTGACCCCATAAGAAATGGGTTCCATACAGTAAGTACAATGTAGTACACTTGGATTTGTATCATGGCATTTTTCACAGTGTTCTACAGTACCGTGGTACTATGGAAGATGTAACATTTGTACTGTCATATCTGAAAATATATACATGTTTATGTCCCATAAAGGTCATATTTATATTGTAACCTCTACAGGACCTGGTAATGTACCTACCAAAGATTAATACACAATACATTTGGTGAATGGTGAATTCCATGGAACTTACTGGATAGCACAGTGGCTACTAAAGTTCATCAGGTGTCTAAGATGGTAGTACAAGGTGGTATCAAAAAGTATCAAGATTAGCCCTGTGTACAAGAAAGTCCTTTATTACTTAAAACTTATACTTTATTATTACCTAGCGAGTAGATTGGGTACAAACGTTCTCACATGATCATCGTTCATGACCGGCGAATGGTTTCAACCTTTTCGGGGGTTGAGCTTGTTGAAGGTCTTCTGTCATCTTCCAGTGATGTTCTTCCACTCTTGAAGCGCACAGGCCATTTAAAACATCTCAAATGACTTGTTGCAGCATCGCCGTAAACTTGCTGAATCATTTCAAACGTCTTGAGAATTTCAGGTTCTCTCTTTTTGTTCTAACTTGGAGAACATGAACATAGAACTTTTCGTTCTAACAAGAAGAAATCATGGACGTGGCAGTACACACATGGTCAGAATAGGACCACTTACACAGCTTTCGATGTAAACAGGCCGATGTCTTTTAGCACACTGACTTATGAAGGTCGCCGCTCTTGGTGACTCCGTGTGTGCCTTGCCCTGCGTCTGTTGGAGGTCTTGAATCTTTTTGATACTACCTCATGCATACTACTGGTATGGTGTAATACAAGCAGTACCATATTAGACACCTGTTGAATTTTGGTAGCTACCCAGAATATACCATATTATTCACCAAGGCATTGTGTATTAACCTTTGAAAGGTACCATAACAGGGAAAAGGGCCTGTAGAGGTTACTATATAAATATGACCATTATATTCCATATCAACGTACAACATAATAGATCCCGGTTCCAATAGATCCGTGGTACAAGTAACCACTGCACAATCCTGGTACCTATACCATGGTATAATTGTTGGGAAGCTTGTAGTGCAAAGATTGCCCAGAAAAATGTACCTATACCCGAGCACCAATCTTTTGGTGGTATGATTAACCCAGAGCTGTGGGGTCAAAGATTATTTGTTCATTAAATAATCCAATCCAAATAATAATTAGTTTTAAAGGATAGTTCTCCAGCTTAATCAATTCAACTGGACTGAGGGTTTGTGAGTTCCATCGTGTTGTTAGGTTGGGTAGTTAAGAACTCAATTAATTTAAGGTAAGTTGAGAACACATCTCTTTCAGATTCGGTGTACTGAACAGATACAGACTGTGACATTGTTACATCCCTGCTAGTTGCACTCAAGTGGGGTATTATTAGCAAGACATGTGAGGTGTAGTGTAGAATGCAAGAGGTGTCTTTTCACCACGCTTTAGATCTGTGAAGAGTGTCTGCGTTGGCTCTGTGTCAAGAGCAGCTGAGGGTTCAGAGAAGCAGTGGAGGCTGAAGCTTCTCAGGGGATTTTGTGAGAATAAAAATTTTCTCATCTCCATTTGTTTGGAGTGCTTACTTCTTCACCAGCTGGCAAGGTTGTGGATAGTATCACGTTTTAGATGTTTTTCAGTCAGCTCTGAGTTATATGCTTCATATGCTTTATTTATGTATTCAATATTAGGATGACATGTTATATTTACGTGTATAGTGCGAATCGCATCATGCATCCAATCATACACTCTGGGCAATTTGGAAACAACACACGTTTCTGAGTGCGAGTCTTTAAACTGTGGGTGAAAGCAGAGTTTCTGGAGGAAACCTAAACAGGGAGAACACGCAACATAGACCACATGTGAGTCAAAGTCAGATGTGAGTCAAAGTCCCGACCCTGGAGGCATGTGGCAATAGTGCAAACCACTGAACCACCATGCTCCTGATTTATCATTGTTTTTTTGTTTGTTTTTTTATTTTTTCAGATAAAATAAAATGTTGACATACAGTATCTGTACATGCCATCATATTTTTGTACTGATCAAACCTCACTTGCTGGCACTTGCTGTCTATAGAGGATGGAGATGTATTTATCTGGATCAGTGTCTAGCTTTTGCTCATTCCAAGCTTCTGAGCTTTCACCTTCTTCTTTCTCATCCTCTCTCACTAGACTTACATTTTGTCTCTTCCTCCGACAGATCTAAGCCTGAATCTCACCCGCTGATTCCCTTAAAAATGCTTTCTGCCTTTCTTTGATTATAGATAATCAAAATTGCAAATACAAGTTTGATGTCCACTACTGAGAATGAAATGTTAAATTATGCATTTTATCTGAGAATAAATAAGCTTAACTGTGAAAATGTACTTACTAGAAATAATCAAACTGTTTGCTTACAGTACAGTAACTTTTTTTTTTTATTTCTCACAAAAATGGCAACCCATTGTGAAATTTCAGGAAAAGAAAGTTAACAAGGTTTAAATTTACAAATGTGATGTCAGCTGAAACCCCTACTTGCCTTCTTTAAGAAATGGTAGGACTATGACCGTTGCAGGTGACAAAAATGAACTGCTGGATTAACACCATATAACATCGATCAACTGATCCCACAGAAAGACAACTTGCTGAAAAAGTCAGTGCTGGCCTCATGAAAGGCACCAGGACATCCAATGCACCACAGCCCACCACACATTGGTGCCCGCTGAGGCAAAAGCCCAAGCCCACTCTCTGACCTGGCCTCCAAACTCCCCAGATCCCATTCTGATTGAGCACGCATTGGGATACACTTGACCAACAAATCTGATCCACCCTGCAACCCGCAGCACCCAAAAGATCTGCTGCCAACATCCTGCTGCCAGATACCACATTATAAATCTCAGAGGGCTTGTGAAGCCATGCTTCGAGACTCAAGGGGAACTTGATATTGGGCTCAATAATGTGCATCAGTGTTCCTTACGGTCAATCATAGGACCTTCATCGGACCTACGCTTTTATTCATCAGGGCTTAAGTACGATGTAACTGTTATGTGATCCTCACATTCTTTTATAAACATATAAATAACCTTGGGTGGAAGCATAGTAAAATCCAACAGATTTCAATGTGTAAACATTTTCCATTCACTAGACTTCAAAAATAGTTGTCCCAGCAAATTCAGTCCAAGGTCACACTGTTTATTGCGCAGAGATCTGAAGAAAAACCCAAGAGTTACACCATGTGACCCACAAGCATCTTTAAACACAATAACTGTTTATGCTAAAAAAGACACAGCAAGGCTGGAAGCACAGCCACGGTATGAAAAAGCTCTCCTTTCCCATTATTTACCATAAATACTATATACAACCCTCAGGTATGTTGGTGAAGGTTTTGTATCATAAACATTTTTTTAACCTGGAAAGTCCAGTCACAGTTCATTTTTTGCAACGAATGTGGGATCATAGATGCCCCATGTGGTTTTTGAATATTTTTGAAAAAGAAAAAAAAATCTATTGAGTTATGTTAGTTTAAATACTGGCTATATTCAAAAAACATAAATGAAATGTTAATTAATTTTATGTGATGGGGTCGTTCTTGTACAGGCCAAAATTTATCTGGTTGTAATTAACATATGACCGCAATTATACTCATTTGTCCAGTACACTGAATCATTCCCGTACAATGCAACCGGCACACAAAAAAATTCTAACAGAAATTCTGCTTTCAAAGTCATTATTTTTCATAGAGCAGCCTCAAGCTAAATTGTGATTAATATGCCATAAAATGTGCCATGACAGCACACTGTTTATCATAGTATCATGTGATGCTATGTGATGAGATATATATATATACACACACCCTCAAGATTTTCCACACATACATTAGTTCAGCACATAACTGGAACTTTTCTAAAACACTTGAACTGAAAGGTGGGAAAGACGTTTTTTTTTCCCTTTTTTTTTCTACTTTCTCTGTCAGCTTCTGCTCTGAAAAAGGTTCAGTCTGAGGTTAACCAAAACCAAAAACAACCCCACTGTAGTTGATTAGTTATTGATTTAGTGTCAGTGCATTGTATGTGCTCGCCATTGCTCACTAAGATGAAAGAAGACTGTATATCGGTGGGGTTTTAATAAGATTTGACATTTTAAAATAATAAAGAAACGCCTTTTCATTGTCTCACATGCATATTGTAATATATATTTAAAATAGAGAAACGTCTTTTAGTTTAGTGAACAAAGGAATTTTTTAATAAATAAATAAGAAAGTTCAATTTTATACAACAATCTGTGTGTACATCAGGAACAGAAATTCAACTTTCAGATGACATTGACAGTGGCCATGATAAGGGGCTTCTTGCATGTCCAGCTGCAGCCAGATGTTGTTGAATAGTCTGTCAACTTGTCGTGTATAACCCTGGAATACCAGCAGCAGTAGTGGCAGCATTTTCTGTACGATTTCTCAAATGACACCATTGAATTAGTTTGTAATGTCTTGGCATTATCATGCTTGGCCTTCCAGACCTAGGGCAGTCAGCAGCTGAACCAGTTGTTTGGAATCTGTTTCATAGCCTGGAAGCTCCTATTCCTGGCAACTCCTAACCATCTGGCGATGTCTGCTTGTGCTGTACCAAGTTGCAGCATTCTCATGGTCCTCTCATCTCTCTGTTAGCACTGTCTGATGATAATGTGAAGAGAAAATTCACAATCAAAATGTTTTGATACCAAGACAAGTCAGCTGGACATAATTTTCGCACAAATGCACTGCACCATGGTAAGGAAACACACTTAACACCAATAAATACACACTCCCGGAAAAAAAAAGATGTATATTAGAATAATATAATATTAAGAAATGAAATATTATATGGATTTGAGTATATATATATATATATATATATATATATATATATATACAGTGTATTATTTAAATATTTCTACAAGTTTTTCTTTTACTAAAGTGAGTATTAATTTATTGGTGCAGTACATTTTTGGCTGTCTCTGTGTGTGTACAGGTGCATACAGTAAAAAAGTAACCACCTCCCATTACTAAATCATGAATAAACTGATAAACTGAAAGTTAAGTTGAATGTCACTTGCCACAACCAGACCTAATCACTGCCAGACCTGTTGAATCAAGAGATAATTTAAGTAGAACCAGCCTGACCAAGTGAAGCATGCTAAACGATCCCAAAAAGCAACAAGAGATTCAAGAACAGGGAGGGTATTCCAGAAAGCAGGTTATGTGACATCCCCGGGTAAGTTTAAGAGTAAGTTAGTGGATATCCTCAACTTTCGGTTCCAAAAACGGAGGTAAATCTCTGGGTATGTTTGTAACCATAGCAACTTGCTCTCTGAAGATGCTCAATAGCAGGTTATGTTCCAGGGTAAGTTTGTTTCAGAAGTTTATTGAGCATGACGTGCGCTTTTAATGAAGATCCTGTGGATGTGGAGGCACAAATTATACAAGTTTATTTCGCCGTCAGAGAGTTACAAGACCACGCATTGATGTCTTTTAATTTCCTAATGATTATTTGAAAGTGTTTCAAGGAAATTCGTTAATCGTCAATTTACTTAACACGTCTCTTGAAACCGCATATTGCTAATGCTCAAAGTAATTAAACACATTAAGTACTGTTAACTTAAATAATTGCAATTAGGTCAAATTAATAGACCTTTTTGAGTATTCAGAACTTTTTTATATTTCAAGTAATCTTGAGTACGTAAGTAACAGTAACCATCACCTTAAAGTCCCACCAAGTAAAACTCTATAGAGCGCTGGTGGCTCAGTGGTAAGTGTTTCGCCTGCCATGTGAACGGCCCGGGTTCGATCCCCGTGCTGGCTTGTCTGATGTGGTGACAGCAGTAACTATTTATTTGATTTGCAACAAGTTCAACAAACTCAAAAAGTTCTGTTTACTTAAAATTGGAAACATCATCACTTAAAAAATTGATGTAACTTATTACAGTGTACGTAGCACTTTTTTTTTTTGCGTCATGGCATTTTTTGTATATGTGGGTGTATAAGCATTAGGGTTTACAGTGTATAATAAAAGGGAAGCCGATGTCAAATGTGCTATTTAATACTCTCATGCATTTACTCTGTCCGTTATTTTTTGCCAAGCCAACTCTTTCTTTAGCTGATGCAACTGTATTGCTTTTTTTCAGTATTATTGGCTTGAATTGTTCATATGCTGCATTAAAACCTCCAACTCCGTCTCTGTGAAGTATGCCGCTCTCTTTTTTTCACTTTGATTTTCCATTTTGACTCGTGAAATCGGCGATCCATTGAAAATGTCTTTATGTAGCACCGTACTCGCGCATTAACTCTGGGTAACCAGTAGGCGGTTGATTAAACTTACTCTTCTCAGGGGTTTTGGAACCGACACTCATGGTATGCGGGTTTGGAGTAAATCAGCCCTGAGGTTAAGTTTTACCAAATGGTAAGTTAACCGAGCTTTCTGGAATACCCCTCAGGTGTGAACCAAAGTAATTGACATGAATCAGTCTGGAAACAGTTAGCAAGCCTTTTCTAAGGCTTTGGGACTCCAGCGACCCATGGTGAGAGTCATTAGCTACGAATAGAGAAAACTTGGACCAGTGTTGAACCTTCCCAGCAGTGCTGGTGTACCAAAATTAGTCCATAATGACGGCTCGCCAGGAGCTCATAACAACATCTAAAGACCTGCAGACATCACCTCAACAAACATGGCATCTATGAGAGATTAGAGTTCTAAGGCTAAAAGTCACTGCTGACCACATTTCTCACATTTAATATATGAGACAAGCTCGTCTCATGCAAATATGCTGTAATGGAAGATGTCTTTTCCATTACATCCGTCATGAAACTAACGTAGCATTTAAAAGTTGATCATTCAAAAAGAATGTCATTTTTCTTTTGTGTAAAAACATTTGATTGCAGTGGGTCTTATTATGAGTCAAATGCAACCTCAGATGAACAACATGCTACTTTTTTCCGCCATGGTATTATTTATTTAACAAAAATTATAAATTAAGCCAAAAAAAAAAACATTTGGGCAATACTGAGTACATCCTTTCTGTTTCCATAGGATATAGGAGAGTTAGCTGCAGCCAGGTGCTGTTAATCATCAGCCCTTGATTAATTGATGATTAGCAGGTGTGCAGACCTCTATAAAAGCAGAAATTAGTCAGACTAAGCAAAGTCCACACTTTACACGTTCAAAAAGGGGCTAGTAGGATGGTATGTGCATGAGAGAATGCCCAAAACCTCACTGAACTGAAGCAATGTTGTTAAGAAGAATGGATCAAAACAATATGAGGGAATGATAAATTCATACAGGAAATGAATTACGTCAAGCTTTTGCTGCTAAAAGTGGATCTACAAGCTACTGAATAAAATTCAGTTTAAATTTAAATGGTCACATATACAGCCATACACAGTATGATATCATGTGCAGTACACTCTAAAAACCGCTGGGTTAAAAAACAACCCAACCATAACCCAGCTGCTGGGTCACTATTAGACAGAACGCGCGCTGGGTTGTTTTGACCCAAGTGCTGGGTTGTACCATTTAACCCAGATTTCTGGGTTGTTCATCTGACCCAACCAGTGGGTTAAATTGACACTCTTGCTGGGTTAAATGTTAAAGTGCTGGGTTATTTTATTTGACTCAACCAGTGGGTAAAATTAACACTCTTGCTGGGTTGATACATTCCATTAGATTTTTTTATTTTCAAAAAAGACACAAAATGTACACAACTTCACATAATGTAAATAGATTGTCACATAATAAGAGAATGTGAGTTTGAGAAAATGTCAGACAAAACCATATAAACTCAAGGTGACCATTTGTTAAATATAAAATAAATGTACTGTAACATAAACACTCAGAGAGAGACCCCTGTAAGTCGGATTTGAATTGCTTTTTTTTGCATTTGCAATTTTTAAAAACTTTTTACTGTATATAGAAGTTTTCAATACAAATCTTATAATGCCCACATGACACAAACATTTCCCATCTTAATATTTTAACTATCCGTTATTTAACTATTACTATTTAATTTCCTTCAAAAATTACATTAAAACCTTTTACAAATATTATTGATTAAATGTGGGCTGAAAAAAACTGTTGTCCTCAAAAATGTAATGACACGAGATGAGTACTCATGTCCATCAATCTGATCTACAGTATAAACTCCCAGGTAAGAAACTGCTTAACATCAATGACAAAAAAAAAACAAAAAACTTTAAAACAAACATCAATAGCCTTCAGCAAAGAGTCTGTATAATAGCATTGCCTCCAACAATGGAAAAGGTCTGTCAGGTCCCTCTTGTCTCATCCCCAAGGAACAAAACAAGGAACACAATGCTCCAGTCATCTCCATATTTTGCATATATCATCCTCATCATGTTGGTCCACCTATGGATTATACAGCATCACTTAGTGTTGCAATACAACTAACATTTACGTTGAGCATTTTTGTTAAGAACATACAGCTACATATGCATTTAATGCAAAACATTTTTTCTCTTGTCAATACACAAATCTTTTGGGGCAGTGGTGGCTCAGTGTGTTAAGGCTCTGAGTTACGAATCGGAAGATCGGTGGTTCGAGCCCCAGCTCCGCCAGGTTGCTGCTGTTGGGCCCTTTAGCAAGGCCCTTAACTCTGTCTGCTCCGGGGGCAACGTAAAAATGGCTGACCCTGCGCTCTGACCCCGGCCTATACAAGAAGCTGGGATATGTGAAAAATAAAGAATTTCACTGTGCAGTAATGTATGTGTGACCAATAAAGGCTAACTTAACTTAAAAATACATAACGTGAACATGAATTTAGTGTATATTTCTGACTAATTTACCTTATTATTTAACATGTCAGGGATAACAGGATACGGTGCTCCATCTGGATTTTATACAAAACATCCACCCCTTTTCAAATTCTCAACAAACAAGTTGGCCTGTGAAGCCATTCTTATGCAACGCAATGATGGCTGCACACGTTTCTTTGCAGGTCACCATGGTTAACAATGAAATAACAATGATTAAAAGCATCACCCTCCTTTTAACATGTCAAGTCTGCCATTGATATGATGATCTCCAGCCTTGTGCTCGTCGACATTCTCACCTGAGTTAACAAGACGATTACTGAAATAATCTCAGCAGGTCCTATAATGACAGCAATGAAATGCAGTGGAAATTTTTTTTTCAGGATTAAGTTCATTTTCATGGCAAAGAAGGACTATGCAATTCATCTAACATTCTGTAGTATATGCAAATTGCTATTATAAAAACTTAAGCAGCAACTTTTCCAATTTCCAATATTCATGTAATTCTCAAAACTTTTGGCCACGACAATATATATATATATAAACACGTTTACAAGAGTCTCAGTAAGTGTGCTAAAGTGTCCCAGCATCATTCATACTTCAAACTCTCTTTGTGTCACTCACTCACTGATTGTATATACTGCTTCATCCTCTGTGCAAGGTCACAGGGGGTGTCGCAGGGGGCCTGGAGCCTATCCCAGGAGACTTGGAGCACGAGGCAGGGTACATCCTGGATGCGAACACAGACAAAGACACATACACACACACACACACACACACACACACTACGGTCAATTGGGGAATATCAATTAGCATAATCTGCATGTCTTTGGACTGTGGGAGGAAACCGGAGAACCCGGAGGAAACCCACCAAGCACGGGAAGAACATGCAAACTCCATGCACACAGACCCTGAGGTGGGAATCACTATCCTGTACCCAATATTAATTATCAGGAGAGGTCAGAGGTCAGAGATTTAATTGCATTAATTATTACCAATATCAAAAATGAGCATGTGTGGAAAGGGGTAATAAAAACACAGTTAAAGAACAAAACAAAGCAATTTCAACAAATCATTAACACCATTTGTTTACAAGCACAAGTAAACGTTCAGATCGACATTTTTTTTTTATTTGTAACAAATAACAACGAATCATTCAGTTGTAGCTATTAAATGTTTATTAGGCAGCTGACATGTCATTATGTGTGGAGCATCATATAATTAATGCAGTCAATCAGATGTGTAAGACTAATTAAAAAACAGAAGTAAATTCATGGCTGTCATAGAGACGAGGTATTAGCTGATATAAATGCTCAAGATCTCGCACCTCAGTGACAGCCCTCAAGGGCTTGTTTATGGCAACAATGCACATTTATTATGCCAGCTATGTCAGCCAATCAGTTATTTCTGCACCATGCACTAGCTCATAGCACTTGACAATCATTTTCAAGTGTTCCAAAGGAGGATCATGGACCACGTGTTATATGCTGTAATGTATTGGGAGAAATTCTCGTCTGGCAGCAATACTAAGTAAACAGACAGAAAAGACAGAAAATGTATTTCTTATGAGTTCTGTTGGCTAGATGGTGATCTCCGCTCCCAAGGTTTTGACTAAACTTTGTTTTAAATTGCAATATATGTACTTTAATACAGTACACACACACACACACACACACATATATATGTATATATTATATGTGTGTTTGTGCGTGTATATTTGCATGTGTGTGTTTGTGCATGTATATTTGCACGTGTGTGTGCGTGTGTGTGTGTGTATATATACTGTGTGTGCATGTGTGTGCATGTATATATACTGTGTGTGTGTGCATGTTTGTGTATGTATATATGCGTGTGTGTGTGTGTGTGTGTGTGTGTGTGTGTGTGTGTGTGTGTGTGTGTTCATGTATATGATTTTAGTTGTGAATTTCTATATCTATACTGTATTTCTTGGTTTTTGTCCCATCTCTGTCCTTGTCCTTTCATTTGTTTATCCATTGTATTCACATGCATGCTTGATACCCTAATTAGATCATAATCAGTTTGTCTATTTGTACCCTGCTGTTCTTGTGTTCTAAGTCCAAGCCAGAGTTGCCTCTGTTTCTTTCTTTCATTCTTTCTTGTTTTGGCCTTTGATTGTTCTTTAGTAATGAGTATGGAATATCCGTATTTATTGTCGCCTCTGTACTCTGGGTGGCACAGTGGTGTTCTCCCCATGCTTGCTGGGTTTCCTCCGCATACTCCGGTTTCCTCCCATAGTCCAAAGACATGCAGATTAGATTTATAAACGTTCGCAAATTGCCTGTAGTATGTGTGTGTGTGTCCTCTGATGATTTAGCACCTGTCCATGGTGCCTTGTGCCCCAAGTCTCCTGTAATAGACTCCAGTTTTTATGTGGTTATGACTGGATCAGCTTGATGTGAGTATGTGTGCAACAGTGATGAATTGGAACCCTATATGAGTGTACCTTGCCTTGTGCCCTGAGTTTCCTGTGTAGGCTTCAGCCCTACCACAACCCTACACAAGAACGAAGGGCTGAGTAATTGAATTAACATTTCTGTTCTGTCTGGCTAAATAGAAACTTGACTGTATGTGTGGTTAAAATACTATAAGAATACAACGTAGATGCAAAATTCATGAAATGACTGGGTGTTAATGAGGTCTTATAGAATTTGTGGTAAAAGGCTCTTGGGTGCACTTTAATTTTTTTTTTTTTTTAATGAGAAGCCTGTAAAATGAGGTGTGAAGTCTCTTAACACATGAAGCGATGATCCTTTGGCATTTACGTCTGCCTTGATGAAAAACTTGCAGTTCCAGTGAGGCATGTTTTGCATAAATATCACACATATATATTCTAGATAACCTAAATATGTCAGTCAAATCCATTTTTCACATCAATGGGTCAACATTTCAAGAAAGAAAAGGTTTTACAGCTCATATCCCACTGAGAGAAATGCTGCTTTCTAGAGATAAATGCTGTAATAAAGATAGATTTAGATTTATTGTCAGATCACGGTTTACACAGGGATAAAAACTATAAAGCGCTCCTAAAACAAAGCAGGTACAATAAAATAGGACTAAGAATAAAATAATGGCACATGAGATACCCTGAACGGCCACTTCAATAGGAACGCTTGTTATCCAATTTGACAATCATGTGGCAGGGGAGAAGCCAAGGGAAAACATTTTTGTTCTGAAAAATGAAGCCAAAGTGTAAATGTCAAAACTTGCAGTTCCTCGAACGTCCACTGGAAGCAGCCTCCAAAAAAGAAAGATACATGTTTACAGACAGGTATGAAAAAATAGTTAGATTTCCTGTTCAACTGTACAGGGGTGATTTATTTATGTTTTTATATTTATTTATTTATTTATTTTTCATGTGACTCATCAGTTAAAATGAAATCAAGCGATAACATTATGCATAATTATTAAAAATGGCTAATTTGAGTAACAAAACTGCTAGATGTCTTCTAACCAGCTAAAATCTGAAACATAATCATGGCACGGTGGTGTAATGGTTAGCAGTTTACTCATATGTCTAAGGTCAAGGGTTTAATTCCCACCTAGGTTCTGTGTGCATGGAGTTTGCATGTTCTCCTACTTGGTGGGTTTCTTCCAGCTACTCCGGTTTCCTAACACAGTCCAAAGATATGCAAATTAGGCTAATTGCTGCTCCCAAATTTCCCATAGTGTGTGAATGTTGACTGGAGGACTAACCACAGTCATAAAACATGGTCCCTAGTTGGAGTATAGAGGTTCCTAGATGGATGGATGGAAATCTAAGCTTATGGGTGGTTACTCCATTAGGTAGGTGGGTTCCAAACAACATCCAGGCTCCGTTTGTTCTGCCCATTTATGTCTTAACCAAGGTTTAGACGGAGTCAGCACCTGCAAAGGTGGCCACAAACAAAGTGCCGACATTCTGGCTTACAAACCACTTTTTAGAAAAAAACTATGAGTGACATCATGGTGGGTTTATCAAATGGTGGGTTTACAAACTTAAATAATTTTGATTGTATAACCTGCTTTGCGACAATGACAATTGTTAAAAGCACTATACAAATAAACTTGAATTGAATTGAAATTGAAGTTTGTCAATTTCTTTTCATACAGTCTATGGTATCGAGGGTCAAGGGCTTCAGGTAATGTTTAATTTGATAATCTAGGACATAACCTGGGATTTTTTACCTACACAACAGTCTCTAGTGTTAACACAGAGAAAAGAAAAAACATCAAGTGGCAGTTTTGTGGGCGGAAATGTTACACCAAGAGGTCAGAAGAAAACGTCCACTCAGAAGAAGGTTACTTTAGAACTCCACATCCGTCAGCCAAAACAGGAACCAGGTTCACCAGGCGATGTTTCTGCAATCTCCAGCTGTGTCTACTCTAGGCTCCGAACTCTCTTCAACAACCCAATTCTGGCCACAGAAGTGCTGCTTACTCGCTGGATTGTTTTTTTCCACACCATTTTGAGTAAAAAAGAGATTATGTGTTGAAATCCCAGGAGACCTACTACATACACCACAGATTTCCCATTCTAATGTTTGACATGAACATTAACTAAAGCTCTTGACCTGTATCTGCAGGATTTTAGACCCTGCACTGTTGACTGGATTGAAGAAGTGGATGGTGGTATTTACAGCGTGTCCCAAAAGACTCTGTACATAGGGGAAATTACCACTTTTCAGCAAAACAACTTCCTTTATCAAACATCCTGTACATAATTGCTTTTCTTTGGAAAAAAAAAAGAAACACTGACTTGACTCTCCCACACATGATAAACTTGTGTTAACGACTTAACACATCTGGTGCGATGCGTGTGATTGAATGCGACTTGTTTCCTGACAGGGCCCTGACTAGGATTTCCATATGTTTTTCTTTTGTAAAATGCATTCCTTAAAGGTTATCTGAAAAACATTTTTTACTTTTGCCTTTAAAACTGTAACAAATTATGTTTTCTGATAGCTGTCTATTGGAACCAGCATTAACGTTTTTCAGCAATTCGATCTACGCTAGCTCTTCTATTGGATCAGACTACATGGACCAGCCTTTGCTCCTTTGTTCATCAATCAGCCTTGGTCCCATTGGACCTGATGCTAGTACATTGGTTTTCCTTCCTTGGAGCAGTTTTGGAGCTGCTCTGACCCAGTTGTCCAGCCATCACTATTTGGCCTTTGTCAAAGTCACTCAAATAGAAAGATGTCAGGCAACGGCACTCTGAGTGCATCGCTGCTTTGGTGGCAAAAGGGGGGCCAAATATTAGATGTGGTCATAATGTTATAGCTGATTGGTGTGTGTGTGTGTGTGTGTGTGTGTGTGTGTGTGTGTGTGTGTGTGTGTGTGTGTGTGTGTGTCACAGCCATGAAATTACAAAACAATATGCCCAGTATTACTGTATGTAGATTCCCTTTGTGCTGCCATTGTGGCTCTGGTCCTTTAAGCAAGACTCTGGGGGGGGGGGGGTGCTGTTGGGTCTGGCATGGGACATTAGTGTGGTGCTGTGGATGCTGATGATAGGCCTCCGTGGATCAGAGATGTTTTCTGGGGCATCCCATGGGTGCTCTGTTGGATTGAGATTTGGGGGCAGGTTGGTTGCCTTGGGCATTTTGCTTGCTTGACCCCATGCATGGTGGGCGGTGGAGCACTGGGTGTTCTGGTGTTCTTTTTTTCTTTTTTTTATTGTGGCCAACATTGGTGCTTTTTTTGTGGGGGTATATGGTGCATTGGCTTTTATGTGGGAATAAGGGCTGGCCTTTAGAGAGAGCCTTGGGCGCCCATGATCCTGGACTAGTTTACTGGTATTATATACAATCCCTAGTCAGTGTTAATGTGTTAATGTTTTGTGGAGTTAATGTTATAGCTGTGTGTGTGTGTGTGTGTGTGTGTGTGTGTGTGTGTGTGTGTGTGTGTGTGTGTGTGTGTGTGTGTGTGTGGTTCATATGTGGATATATGGTTCATGTCAAGGCTTCAGTAATGTAGTGCAGTATGCTGTACACCCTGTTTTACAAGGAGATCATATGCAGTATGTAATTTAGTGCCACATTAGTGCAGTATGAGATAATTCAGCAGCCTTATGGCCTGCGGGATGAAACGGTCTCGTCTGTTTGCGCATGTCCCAATACTGCAGTGCCATCTGCCAGAAGGAAGTAGTGTGAACAGACAGCCATTTGGAGGACTGGGGTCCTTGATAATTTCCAGGTCCTCTCCAGGCACAGTTTGGTATAAATATCCTTGAGGAAGAGAGGCTCATTTCCGGTGAGCCAATGAGCGTTTGTATTCTTCTCTGCAGCATTTTGTTGCAGGAGCTGTGCACTCAGACTAGAGTATATTACTGATTATGCTATTAGAGAATGACTTAAAGGTTGAGACAGACTCCGCTAAGGTGTGAGCTACAGTGTGCACTGATCCTCTGTGTGGAATTTAAAGTTGCTGACCATCTCTGTTGTAGCATGGCTTATAATGAGGTGTGTGTGTGTGTGTGTGTGTGTGTGTGTGTGTGTGTGTGTGTGTGTGTGTGTGTGTGTGTGTGTGTGTGTGTGTTCTTGCTTCCTTTCTGCAGACCAGCTCATCAATGCTGTATATCATTGTGTCATTAGTACATTTAATAGCAGTGGTACAGTTAGTTTTTTCTGCAGTATACAGGAAGTAAAGGCCTTACAGCCAGTATTAAGGGTTAATAGTGAAGGGATTGTAGAAGTGGATGCATCGAGTATTCACTAGACTGTGGAGAGCAAAGTCTGCTTTGAAAAGAATGCAAAACGACAGTAAGGATTATATGGTTAAAAAAAAAAAAAAAAAAATTAGATGAAGCCAATTCCACAAACAGATGAAATTGTATATTTCAGAATAATATTCTGGATGCTCCTGTATAGCATCCTTCATCCATGGAAAGAGTGGTAATAAAGGGGCTATTGGTAGACATCCATGCTAGTCGTACTCAGTCCATAATCAGCAGCTTGCTGAGAATAAAATGTAAGTGTACTCACAATGTAAATAATATGCATTACTATTATTGTTATTATTATTGTTTTTAAATCAGTAAACAAATTCAAATAATGAAGCATTTACTCCAAACCACATGATTGACACTTCCACCACACTGTTATTCTATTCCACATTCTGTACATTAGAACAAAAGGTCACTGTAGGACTTTTCACACCACCACCACCTCACTTAAGCCATCAAGGCATCAGAGAGCTACAGATGTGGTGTCATCAGCATGCAGGAGTCACTGTGCCACATTAGAGTCATTAAAGTGGAGCTGACGATTTGTATGCCAGTCACACGGAACGTGAAAGGAAGCAGAAGGCAAAAAGGCAGACAAGCAAATCACGGCGAAAGAAGAAAAAAAAATAGAAAACAAGTTGATGGAAGACCGAAAATACTGTAGAGAGATGACTTTCCTAGAGGTCAAAGCATCAGTAAGGGAGTAGGAAGGGTACAAATAAAGGAGAGAGAGAACAGGCAGAGATGTAAAGGAAATTTATTAAGAGAGAATTGAAAGAAGACTGAGGAGGAGGACAAGAAAGAAAAGAAACAGATACCTTTTTAGTTATAGTATACTGTAGAGTTCAAGGTTTGATTCCCACCTCGGGGTCTGTGTGCATGGAGTTTGCATGTGCTTGGTGGGTTTCCAACAGGCCAAAGACATGCAGATTAGGCTAATTGGATTTTCCAAATTGCCCGTAGTATGTGAATGAGCGTGTATCCCACTTCATGTCTCCTGGGAGAGGGCCCCTCATGACCCTGTATACAGGATAAAGTAGTGTAGACGATGAGTGAGTGAGTATATATAGTTGTAGTTTGGTCGTGCAGATGGAGAGAGCAGGGATATGAGAGAAAACAAGTGAAACAGACATTAAGTCAAGGCTGTTAGCACGAGACCATAAAATAGAGACAGAGAATGAATGCACCAGTTCAGCTTTACTGTACAGGTATGGTAGGGTCTATATCCCAACTAGTGGATAAGATTCTACAGTAGCTCTTTCGGAGAGGACATGGGGTTTAAAAACCCCAGAGCACACACCGAGTCCCATTGTGCCTTTTTTTTTTTGTATGTGCCCCAGAGCCATCACCCTTTCAATGGCTCAGATTACTCCACACAACATCATCATTTATTTTCAATCCAGTCATGGATACTTGCAACAACCGCCTTGGGACAGAAGAAGAAAGCCAAGCAAGAAATGATGTCTTCATTCGGAGCGAGCAAATCAATGATGTGTATGTTCAATATGGTCCAGAGGGGTGAAGGGGTGTGGGGGTTGTGGGAGATAATAAATAAATAAATAAATAAATAACCTTATAGAAGCTGCGAAAGAATGGATCGAGATAATGGCTTCAACAGTTACATGGACACTATAATAGCTTTTGTGTGATTTTTAACCGGCGTATTGTAATTAAGGGTCACAGAATATAGAAAACAAATGCTCACAGAGTCATAGAGCTTTGGCAAAACAATAAAAATAATAATAATGCAATTGCAATCTGCAGGTTGTTTTATAGGACGCTGGAAGAAATGACAGATCAAATTATTGACCTCACTCACTCATTCACTCATCATCTATACCGCTTAATCCTGTATTCAGGGTCACGTGGGGCCTGGAGCCTATCCCAGGAGACTTAGGGCACAAGGCGGGGTACACCCTGGACAGGGAGCCAATCCATCGCAGGGCACACACACACACACACACACACACACACACACACACACACACACACACACACATACAATCACCCACACAATACAGCTAATTTGGGAAAGCCAATTAGCCTAACTTACATGTCTTTGCACTGTGGGAGGAAACCCACCAAGCACGGGGAGAACATGCAAACTCCATGCACACAGAGACGGGAATCGAACCTAAGCGGGAATCAAACCCGGACCCTGGAAGTGCTAACCACTGCCAAATTATTGACCTACATCAGGAAATTAATGGTGTTGGGTTAAGAACCCAATCATGAACTGAGATCACATACAGCTGCATTGTATAAAATCGTCAGTAGGAATCCATTCATCCATCCGTGCCTATACACACAATGTGATGAGAGCTGAGTGGACATGAGAAACCTGCTTGTTAATGTAGTTGGTCACAAAAAATGCTTAATTTTGCTAGGGGGCATAAAGTTTCTTTATTTTAGAGCAGTTGGTTTCGATGCCTTATTTTTCTCACATTTACATTTAGTCATTTAGCAGACGTTCTTATCCAGAGCAACTTTTAGAGCTTCTATGAAGGTTCCATCATTGAAAGTACAACCAGCCAAACACTGTTATAAAGGATATATATATATAAAATCGTCTTTTTTTTCATGGGGGGGTCATTTAAAGATTTCCAATGACTTGGCTGTACGGTCATCTAGAGAAAGTTAATTTCACCACCTAGGTGTCAGAAAACAATCTAGACGCTTGTCTTCCCTGATCTCTGAGAGATGGTGGGACCAGTCAAGTAGTGCGGGAGGATCAGAGGGAAGGTGCCTCGGTTGTGTCGGGTTTTGATACGGGCGGCTACAGGAAGCCAGTGCAGGGAGTGGAGAAGTGCGTCTGGAAAACATTTGAAATATATTTATTTATTTATTTGATCATATTTCTCATAATTTATTTCTGCTATGATGATAAGATATGTTGTTAATAAGTCATAACTCTCTTTGATAACAGCCTGTAAGAGTAAAATACACACAATTACAGTAGAATGTCATGTGAAAGTGAAGGAAAGATACGCTACGCTAAGAGGATAAGAGATAA